>OX451741.1:1267819180-1268392642 GCA_948472305.1 Vicia faba | reverse complement strand
TCTCTCTCAAACAACAACAACGGAGGAGGAGAAAAGAGAGAGATCGCTCTCTAACAACAACAACGGAGAGGGGAAAAGAGAGAGATCTCTCTCAACAACAACAAACGGAGGAGAGAGAAAAGAGAGAGATAATTTACAACAGATGGTAAATGTGAGATGTTGACAGTTACTAGTACATATATTCTAGACCCGTGTATAAAAATACTTTTATATTTTAGGTAAACATATTTATATTCTAAAAAAAAAAAAAAAAATTCAAAAGTTATATATATTTTGATATTGAAAATCTATTTCCTCGGGTTATTATTATATTTATTGAATAATAAATATATTTAATTTTTTATATAAATCAGATATATTCATTATTTAATAATTTAGAAAAAGAATATTTAATTATATATAAAGTCGGAAAAAATATTTTAAAACCATTTTTAACATTTATACTATATATACTATTCACAAATACGTGAAAAGTGTATATATATTATTTTGATTTTTTATGTATTTTTCTCTAAAACTGTTTTAGTTAATAAAATATTAAAATTTGGTTAATACATTTCAAAGTTTCGTTAATATATATTCAGACAAAAAATTTAATATATATATCGTATAGATTTTGGTTAATATTATGTATAAAATTGGTTAATACAATTTATTACTTGGTTAATGAATTCTCAAACATAAAAAAATATTAAATAATAAAATAAAGTTGGTTAATGAAGTCTAAAAGTTGGTTAATATATTTATAAATTAGTATCAGAAGATAGTTAACAATATGTATTTTATTGGTTAATGAAGTGGTACAATTGATTAATAAATTATAAATAAAATAATTGGTTAATAATATAAATTTTTGTGATTAATACAATTGTCAAGTTGGTTAATGACACAATTTTATATTTGTATTATAAAATAAATATTAAAAATAAATATATTTTTATTTTTTAAAAATAATATTATTTTATTAAGAAAAACCTTATTCACCGTATAAATATGATTGTATAAATATAATAAACAATGTATATGGGTGTAACACTTAGTGTAAAAACAAATGGTATTTTATGCATAATTTCGGGTAATTAGTGTATACTCATGACACATTGTTAGCTCCTAAATTCGACACCTACAACAAGTTGGTCTTATGGGCCAAAAATAGATTGAACAAGTCTAAGTTGGAAAAGCTTCGACAGAGTAGAAAAATACTTAGAGAAATGCTAAGTTAAAATAAATCTTCGACCAGAAGGTTCTCAATCCCTTCGACTGAAAGGACTCCAAGGTCTTCGACCAGAAGGAAACTCCGTATCTGCACCAGAAGATTTTGAATCTGAAGAAAGGAGGGAAAAACAGTTCGCTTGGCAGTTGAGGAAAGCAACATGGCATGAAAAGAGGGGTCGAAGCGCATGCAGAAGACACTTGTCTTCATCCTAGGGCAAGGCAAATCTTCGACGGTTACCTAGTTTTAGTATAAATATAGGAAGTCTATGTAGATTTCCGTGTGTTCAACTGATCATACAAATTATTCAATACTATTCAATTACCTGTTGCGTGAGAAAGAATACTGAAAATGTACGTTTAAAACACCACATTTTACAATCAAAGTCTTTTATTTCTCTCTTTATATTTCTTGCCTTTTTATCTTGTTTGCACTTTATCTGTACTTTTATCCAGATTCCTGCACCTAACCTCTCCTCAACCCCTTTGTTCTATCTACTTTTTGCACTCAAACTCATCCCTTTCCTAGTCGAACGTGCATTCTTCACTCACATTAATGTTTATGTCCAAACAACATAAAAAATTAGCATATGTCCTTGGATCAAACTGATCGATCTTGCGAGTAACCAAAAAGTTACCCTTTTTGGAAGGTCAGCGGTTGTTTACCAGAAAATACGGTGAACAAATTGGCACACCTGGTGGGACCTTGCTAATTACTGTTGTTTTATTTATTTTGTCTTCCGTTCTTGCTTATTAATTTTAATATATACTTCGCATGATTTTCTTTCTTTTACAAAGTTTTGCATGCTATTATGAAGTGGTAAAGTAACCACCAACGAGTGTACAACTAGAAAGAGAAATAGTGAAAGCAATATGGCTAATCAGCCAAATAATGGAGAAATACCTCCACCAATTACTACGAGAACAACAGTAATACCAACCATTAGTGAAATTGTCTCGTCAACTACTGGTTCGATACCAACGTTGACAGCAACCCAAACGGGACTAATACTTTCGTATGCAGGTCCCAGAGGTCCAACAGGAACACCCCCACCAAGGGTGAATCCAGGATTTCGACCACACACTCCCCCAGGATTTTCGACAGCCTGGATGGGTCGAGACCAGCCTTATGGCATGACAACTACTGAAATGGCTAGCCTTATGAATGTTGCGTCTACATTTTCAAAACCTTTGGTAAGTGCGTCTTCGCCATTACAGGGATCTGGAACTGGTATGGGTAGGAATCAACTTTTAGGAGGGATATCCCATGCAATGCCAAGCCTCACAAACGCTTTCACAATAATTTTGAGGCAACAGATGGATGAAAGCAACCATGACATGATGCAAATGCTGGCCCAAACTCTAAGTACAGTATTGAACCCTCTAATATAAAATACTACTCAGACAAACTAACAAATGACAGCGCAAATGGCGCGCATGACTGAATTTTTTGGGGTTCCCCAACCTATTCGACAACCCCAGAGAGCTCCTATGAGAGAGGATCAAGGTGTAGTCTTAGAAGAAGATGTAACTATTAACCAAAATCCACAATTCAATAGGAGGAACCTCAGAGTAGAAGTCGAACAACCTAGGGTCGAAATACCCAGACTTCCCCCGCAGATCCTTAGAGATTGTGATCAAGGTGTAATGATGGTAAATAGGAATCAAAATGCTAACGAACTGATACAGCAAGTTCGACACCATAATTATGGCACAAAAAATAATCTGACAGCCATGATCGAAAGGATCATGATACAAAATGGAATGAATGTTGGATTTCGTAGGCCAAATTTTACATCCCCACTGTCAGAATATATCTTGCAAACTGATTTACCCCATAGATGGAAAGTTCCAAAGTTCACTAAGTTTTCAGGGGATACGACAAAATCAACTGTCGAACATATAGCGAGATATATGATAGAAGCTGGGGAAATATCAAATAATGAGAGCCTTAGGATTAAATATTTCCCAAGTTCTCTAACAAAAAACGCTTTTACTTGGTTCACCACCCTCCCAGCCAATTCGATCCACAATTGGAATCAATTGGAGAGATTGTTCCATGAACAATTTTACATGGGGCAAACCAAAATAAGTCTGAAAGAACTGGCAAGCGTGAAAAGAAGATTCACCGAGCCAATAGACGAATATCAAAATAGGTTTCGACTGCTCAAAGCCAGATGCTTTACACAAGTTCCCGAGCATGAATTGGTCGAAATGGCTACAGGGGCCTAGACTATTCTATTAGGAAGAAACTAGATACCCAATATCTGAGGAACATGTCCCAATTGGCCGATAGAGTTCGACAGGTAGAACGTCTTAAAATTGGAAAAGCTAAAGCAACTAAGACTCATCGACGAGAAAAGGTAGCCTATGTCGAAATAGATGATGATGATCCAGAGACATCTAGTAATCTTATAGCCGTCAAAGAGAGCTAAATAGATTTAGCAGAATTAAAACATGGGCCTCCATACTCTTGTATAGTTTTACTTCCCTCAGATGGTAAGAATCCTACTGAGTCTGAAAAGAACAGCGACAAATTCCCAAAGAAAACGTATAGTTTCGACGTCACAAAATGTGATGAGATATTCGACTTATTAGTGAAAGATGGCCAAATGATAGTGCCTCCAGGGGGAAAATGCCTCCTTTAGAACAAAGAAAGAAAAGAGGTTTTTGTAAGTATCATAATTTTTTGGGCCATAAAACTTCACAATATTTTCTTTTCAGGGATCTCGTTCAAGGAGTTATCAAAGAAGGCAGACTCAAATTTGCTGACAAACCCTAAATGAAAATTAATGTAGACCCACTGAGAGCTGATGCCCACTATGCTGAACCAGCAGGCATCAACATGGTCGAAACCTCTGAAGACTTCGTCAATATGCCGGTCTTTGGCAGTTTTGCTGGGAACATCTCTAGAAAGACTACTGAAGCGGTTAGAAAGGCCACTGAAGGCCTAAACAAAAAGGCTACTGAAGGACTAAATAAAGGAGTTACTGAAGACTCAAGCAAAAGGACTACTGTAAGTTCTTATGTGGCTGCCGTCAAGGGTTCGACGGAGGACCTTGAAGCCAAAATGAAAAAAATGAATCTCGCTGCCAAGAGCAACGTACAAGTCAACATGGTCGAAGTATCTGAGGCAAAGGCTTCAGAGGAAACCATTAGACAAGAGGAAGTGAATAAAACTGCATTTCCAAAAGAAAATGAGAATCTGGATGACTTTCTACAACGATGCCAAAAGAATAAGTCAGAAGATATGTTGTGTCCAAGATGCAGCTCCATCTTCAATAAAAAGGCTGCAGAACACATACAGGGCATAAGGGTAATGAAAGAGAAAAGGGCCACCAATTCCCAACCCCACATGGTTTCTGAAGTTAGATACGATCCCAGAAGAGGACCAATGAACCAGGTGAAGAGGCCATCAACTTTCAGGCCTCCAACAACTGTCCCCGTGGACACTTGGCTAAAGACAGTAAACAGGAAAAGGCCAAGTGAAGAGAAATGACGAACATTCTATGTTCCAAGAGGGTCATACTTGGAATATAAGAAAGAGTTCCAAACTATAACTACAAACAAATTGGCTCATGTGTTGAGCAACTATAAGAGGAAAAACCCCATGTCTCTCTCCCAGTGGAGAAGATTTCAGAGACGGCGAAAGGTAGAAAGGGAGGCTACAGAAGAGCCTCAACCAGATTCAAGCACCAACGCGCCACAAAGAATGGACAAAGTCAAACAACAAAAGACTTTAGAAAGGAAACCAATTGCAAGAAGATTGGAGTGGCCAGATTGAGGTGAATCATATGACAAAGGTAACTCTGAATCTGATGCTACTTTAGACATTATGGTAAATGTAGTATCAATGCTACCCAGAGAATATGACCGCCAAGTCTAAGTCAAAGAGACCGACTGGGAAGTCGAACAGGAAATGACCAAACATAGGCCAATGTGCTATTATGTGATGAACAATGGTTGCGTCAAAGAGAAAAATGCATTCTTCGAGCCACCTACAGAGGCGATGAAAAATCACCTAAAACCCTTGTTCATAAGAGCAAAGATAGGGGAAATAACAATCAACAAAATTCTGGTTGATTGTGGAGCTATAATAAATATAATTCCCCGATCTATGCTAAGAAAATTGGGCAAAGGAGATGGAGATATCAAACCCCACAACATGGTTCTGTCGAACTATGAGGGAGGTATTGGAACTACTATGGGGGTGATACAATTAGACCTCAAGGTGGGAACAATACTTCGACAAACTATGTTCATGGTCATTTCAGCAAAGCCCAACTACAATCTACTCTTAGGTAGATAGTGGATACATGGCATAGGTGCAATTCCATCTTCGATTCATCAACGGGTCACAATTTGGCGCCCTGATGGAATTGTAGAGAATATAGAAATCGACCAAAGTTATTACTTGGGTGAAGTTAATAACGTTGGAAAAAATAGCTTCGACAGAAACTTGGCTCATATAGGGCCATGCAATCCTCCTGAGTTTGATTTGACACCAACACCAAATACCTTTTGCTCCCTCTACCTACATTCTGACCATAGTTTCCAGTGGGATAGAGAAGACTTATCAAACATTGGCTATGGAGGAGTTGATGACATACGGCCAACAGGCTGGGGAAGTGAATTTGGTGATGATGACTGAATCACAAGCTTTACAAAAGATTTCGGCATATGTAGCCGAAAGTAGAATGATAGAGGCCTTAGAGGCTGAAGTCAAATACATGGCTATTGAAGCCAATGAACAAGTATTTCTTTCAAAGGGTCCTGGGAAAGACTTCGATCCAGAAGCACCTGACGCGAAGGAGGAAGAAATGCAAAACCAGAGGCTAGATGCTATTTATGATGATGAGCCTCTGGGTTTTGAAAAGGATCCATTAGCAAACAATGTTAAAATGCTAGCGCAAGATCCTTTAGAAGAAATAGATCTGGGCGAAGGATTGGCGAAAAGGCCAACATACATTAGCACGAAGATAGATCCAGAGCTCAGGATTGAAATAATCCAATTGTTGAAGGAATTCAAAGATTGATTCGCATGGGATTATGATGAAATGCCTTGTCTCGACAGGGAAGTGGTAGAGCTTCAACTACTAATAAGACCTGGGAAAAATCCTGTCAAGCAAACTCCAAGGCGTTTTGCACCAGAGGTCTTGTCGAAGATCAAGATGGAAGTCGAAATACTGCTGAGATGCAAGTTCATCCAAACAACCAGGTATGTCGAATGGATTGAAAATATAGTACATGCTATAAAGAAAAATGGTACCTTAAGGGTGTGCATCGATTTTAGAGATTTAAACGCTGCAGCGCCCAAAGATGAATATCCAATGTCTGTGGCGGAAATGCTTGTCGATTCTGCCGCTGGCTTCGAATACATGAGTATGCTTGATGGATACTCAAGGTATAATCAATTTTTCATTGATGAAGAGGATGTGTCGAAAACAGCCTTTCGATGCCCTGGAGTTTTAGGCACTTACGAATGGGTAGTGATGCCTTTTGGCCTAAAAAACCCAGGGGTAACATATTAAAGAGAAATGAACTCAATCTTCCATGATTTTATCGACACTTTTATGCAGATTTATATTGATGATATTGTTGTTAAATCTGTTTCAGGGAAGAATCATATAGACCATCTTCGACAATCGTTCGAAAGGATGAGACGCTATGGTCTGAAAATGAATCCTCTAAAATGTGCTTTAGGCGTAAAAGCAAGGGATTTATTAGGCTTTGTGGTCCACAAGAAGGGAATTAAAGTAAACCAGAACAAGACCAAAGCCATTTTAGAAGCGAAAGCGCAAACTAACAAGAAGGAGTTGCAATCTCTACTTGGTAAGATAAATTTCATGAGGTGATTTATTTCCAACTTAAGTGGGAAAACGCAAGCCTTCTCACCACTACTTTGACTCAACAAAGGAGGCTTCGAGTGGGGGCAAGAACAATAAGAGGCTTTCGACAAGATCAAAGAATACCTCGCCAAACCACCCATTATGGTACCTCCTTGTAGAAATAGAAGTATGAGATTGTACATAGCTGCATCCGATAAAACTTTAGGAAGCATGTTAGCTCAAGAGGATGTGAATGGTGTCGAAAGACCTATTTATTACCTCAGTAGAGTTTTAAATGATGCATAAACTAGATATAATGAAGTTGAAAAACTATGTTTATGTCTTTACTTCTCGTGTACAAAGCTCAAGCAATATATAAAACCAGTTGATGTTTTTGTTTCGTCTCATTTTGATGTTTTCAAATATATGTTGTTGAAACCCATCTTGCACAGTCAAATTGGCAAATGGGCACTTGCATTAACAGAGTATTCATTAACTTTTATGCCTCTTAAGGTTGTAAAAGGTAAAGTGGTAGCAGATTTTATAGTTGACCACTCAATAAATGAGGAATGAATCAACTACTTGGAGATCAAGCCTTGGTAGTCATACTTCGACGGTTCTAGTCATAAAGAAGGAACTGGGGTAGGGGTTCTAATTATTTATCCAAACAAAATTCCAACAACATTCAAGTACAAGATCGAAGGTTCTTGTTCGAACAATGAGGCTGAATACGAAGCTCTAATCGTAGGCCTTGAAATATTGTTGGAATTGGGGGAAACTCGAGTCGAAATAATGGGAGACTCAGAGTTAGTTATAAAACAAGTTACAAAAGAATACAAATGCATAAGAGAAAATCTTATCATGTATTTTGTAATAGTCAGTCGTTTGTTGCAAAACTTTGAAAAGATCAACATCCGACATATACCAAGACTGGAGAATCAAGTGGCTAATGACTTAGCACAGATTGCATCTGGGTACAGAATTTCAAAAGAGAAATTACAACAGGTAATTGAAGTTAGAGGAAGAGTGACATTGACCAAGTTGTCTCCAACAGATTTGAAAATAACAAAGTTGGGGTACGCTGATCACGAAAACTTCGAAATTTCATTCATAGATAATCTAACAGAACAAGATTGGAGAAAGCCTATAGTGGATTATTTGCAAAATCCCGTAGCTTCAACAGAACGAAAGATAAAGTACAGGGCGCTGAGTTATACCCTAATGGGAAATGAGTTATTTAAAAAGACGCCTGAAGGGGTGCTATTAAAATGCCTAAATGAAACAGAGGCATACATAGCCCTTTCAACTACACATGTTGGGGCATGTAGAGCACACCAAGTGGGCCATAAAATGAAATGGTTATTGTTTCGACAAGGACTATATTGGCCCACTATGTTGAAAGATTGTGTTGAGTTTGCAAAAGGATGTCAAGAATGTCAAGTACATACAAATATCCAACACGTACCTGCAAGTGAACTTCACTTAATTGTGAAACCTTGGCCTTTTAGGGGATGGGCTTTGGATCTTATTGGAGAGATTCGACCAGCGTCATCTGAAATCCAAAAGTACATATTGGTGGCATTGATTATTTTACTAAATGGGTTGAAGCAATTCCTTTAGTAAATGTAGACAAAGAAAATGTCATTGAATTCATTCAAAAGAACATTATATACAGGTTTGGAATCCCTGAGACAATAAAAACTGATCAAGGGCCAGTCTTTATTGGTCGAAAAATACAAGAGTTCGCTACAGAAATGGGGTTCAAATTATTAACATCTACGCCTTATTGTGCACAATCCAATGGTCAAGTCGAAGCGACAAACAAGTTAATAATCATCTTAATAAAGAAGCATGTAGGAAAGAAGCCAAAAAATTGGCAGAAGACCTTAGATCAAATTTTATGGGCTTGTCGAACGTCTCCTAAGGAAGCTACCAGAACAACGCCTTTTCGACTAACTTACGGCCATGACGCAGTATTGCCAGTAGAAATCTGTCTACAGTCAACAAGAATTCAGAAACATCAAGACATACCTTCTGAATTTTATTGGAATATGATGTTAGACGAATTGATTAATTTGGACGAAGAAAGATTGAGAGCTTTGGATCTCTTAAGGTCACAGAAGAGGAGAATGGAAAGATCTTACAATAAAAGAGTAAAACCCAAGGCATTCATGCCTGAAGACCTGGTATGGAAAGTAATCCTCCCAATTGATTGAAAGAATAGAAATATGGGAAAATGGTCTCCTAAATGGAAAGAATCTTTTAAGATCATTTAAACGTTATCTGGTGGCGCATATGAGGTCGAGGAGTTAAATGAATACCAAAGGCTCTTGAGAGTAAATGGTAAATACTTAAAAAAGTATAGAACTGCACTTCAAGAGGTTAGAGTAACCAATACTTGATCTTAATCAAGTTAAAAAGCCAAGATGAAAAATATATTATAAATCCCAAATGGCTGAAAGTCATTACAAAATATATAAGCATACAACGAAAAAATAAAGTCGAAATTAAAACGGGAGGTTGGCCTTGATTTGGAGGTATTTTATTTTCTACAGCTCCAAGCGTCTTTCGCACAGGGCTTTCGACTGATGAAGAGTCTCGATCTTGACATCCAATGCTTGGGCTCGTTCGGCATATGCTAATCCCTCATTGAGTTCCTCTTGACTCTCTGAATCAGTGCTGACATCGAGAAGTTCTTCCTTTCATTTATTGTTGGCAGCAATCTTGGCTTCTAACTCTCTGATCCGAGCCTTCATACTGGTTGTATTTTGATCAAGTTCTTCTACTTCTTTCTTCCTAGCTTCTTGCGCCTTCGACAGCTCCTTCAGCTTCGAAGCTGATTCAGCAGCAGCACCCCAGGCAACAGCTACATGGCCATTGGCCTCCTCAATTTCACGAGTAAGAGTCCTTCGATGATTGTAGTCAGTTGAAACCTGATCGATGATGGAAATCAGATCCAAGATAAAGCTTGCAATGTCAGGCGAAGCAGCAAGAAGGTCGACAACTCTTAAATTAGTCTTCAAAAAGGAAGGAGCTGTAGGTTCTCCCTCTAAGGTCAGCATTAAATCTCTTTTGAAAAGTTGTGCCTTAACCTTTTGAAGTGCTTCTTCAAGAGGAGATGTTGAAGTGGATTTTCCAAACGTAGTTGAAGCACTCTGATTAGAAGAACTTTCTCTACCCTCAAGGATGGCAGTCAGGTAGCCAAGAGGATTTTGCCGTTTCAGCAATGCCAAATCTTCCTTGGTATGAGACCCTGTTGAAGTAACCCTCTCGTTTACAACACGATCCATATTGGCTTTGACAGGCGTCTGCACAGGGACATCTTCAACACACGCAGAGTTTCCTGCTCCCCCTGTGAGGTCTTCCCTCTCATCAGTCGCTGGAATATCTTCAGTCCGATTTCCTCCCGCTAGTGTGTTTTCCTTCTCCATTTCGATCACATCGTCAACAACCTCCACTTCCCCATCCTTCTGTCCATCATCATTAGCTTGCGGAGTCCCAGGATTCACATACTCTTCACTAGGAACTTCTTCATTAGGCTTTCCAACGGCTTTGTGCCCAGAAATTTGGTTCACTTTGCTAGCAGAACTCACAAAAGATCCTTTTGCCGAAGAAGGCTTGTAAGTAGCATCACCCTCACTGTTTATCAAGGTGACAGATTCTTCTACGAGGTTCTGTTTTGAAGTACCAGTAGTGTCCTGAATATCACAAGATGGTAATCAGAACTATTGAAAAATAAAAAGCAGTCGAAGTCAGTAAACGATCGCGAGGGGTCGAAGTAATTACCTTAGGTAGAATTTCAGCGCCAGGACTTGAGTTGTCGCTCTCACTAGGATTGTCTAGCCTAGCAGCTATCTCCTGCTCCGTTGGTTCTCTGATGACGACAGGAGGAGGTCTCGACCCAATGACTTTAACCTTGACCTTGGTTTTTGGACGAGGCTCAGGAATAGGGGCTGGTTTCTTTAACTTTTGTCTTTTTAGGGGGACAGGAGGAGATTCTTCCTCTTCATCACTGAAAATTTTAATTTCTTGAACTTTCCTTTTCTGCGGATTGATTTCAAATGCCCAGAAAGAAAGGAGTTGAAGGCATTAGCATCAAAAGTAATATGTCGGAAAGAAATATATAACAGCAGAAAGTGTTTACCTTGGGTGAAGGTTTCACAGAAGGGTCTCCTCCTTTTGCGCTTTCAGCGACTTTCTTGGTGATTGTCCTCTTGACCGCTAGAAAATAAACAAGGATAAATTAGGTGTCAAATGATTTGATTGAAGATGATAAAGACATTTTCTTTGAGAAAGAAGATTACCCTTTTTTATCTTGTCAGAGACTAGCGTAAACGCCTCTTGAAGGTGAGCAGCAAAGTCTTTTTCGTCGAAAAATTCTTCGTTATAGTACTGCTTCCACCAGTTCTCAAAAAGAGGCAAACCTAGGAAATTGAGATTGAATTCGAACAGAGTTAGTACGGTTCGACCAACGTACCTACCAATATGCTTGGTAGCAGCATCCTCTGAGTAGTCTGCATTGTAAAACAACAGAAGCTTTTCTCGAGAGTAGATTGGTGAAGGGAGCGTCTGGATAATACCAAATTATGGAGAGACAAGATTCAGTTGATAAGCAATTAAGATAAGTTTATTCTTCGAACTCTTGAATATTAGAGGCATGATTCTTAGTCGAATAAACGACTCCCAGATAGCTACATATTCATCCACATGGCCATCTTCGTTAGAGAAGGGATATGGTCGAATGAACCATTCCGGGCCAACCTTTCTACTAGTAAAGGGAGCCATGGTCGAAACAAATTCCTTCCGCTTTGCAAACATCGTTACAAAGCTGGTAAACGCCTTTTGGAATTGTTGACCTTCATCAGTTGGAGTCAACAGGACTAGTCTAGTCCCTTCGACCCTTCTATTCAAGATCTCTGGAGCCCTCTCATTAATCTTATTCTTCTGGGGAAGAAAAGATTCAAAGGTGGCATTTAGCCAAAGTTGCAGAAGCCAAAAGGGGCTGGAAAGGAGTAAACTCGCCTTGTCTCCAATAGCCTTAAGTTGAGTCACACCATTGCTGATAGACTCATACAGGTTGGCTAGAATCAACTCATCCAGACAAAGAGGATAGCCATGGTGAAGCTATGTTGCAAGAGTAAGCATTTTCTTAGTCACTTGAAGTGACTTGGTGCAAAAAATAAAACGAGATAACCACAAAGCCAGAAAAGCTATGTGTTCCACTTTAGAGACAGTGGTACTCGATTTATCGTGGAAATGATTGATGAATATGGTATACATGGGCTTCGTGGCCAAAAACCCGATAAGATTTTCACACAGATCCTCCGGGTCAAACTAGTCACCCGTTGGTCGAAGACCAATAATGGCGGCTATATCGAAGAGGGTTGGAGTTACCATTCCACAAGGCAAATGGAAGGTAAAATGTATGCTGTCCCATAAATACAATGAAGACACTAGCATGAGAGAGAAATAAGCTAACCCAGTCTTTGACAGCATGATCAAGTCATAGATCTCATATATTTCCAGATTTGGGCTTGTACTTTTTCCATCTTGCTCATCCATTCTGAGTATTCTAAAGTAAGACTAGGGCAAGATCAAAAGATCATATTTCCCTTGTTTATGAACTGAAGGTTGATATCTTCCTTCATCCGAGAATGTTGCTGGTTGGCAGGAGTTGCATCATCAGGATCATTCATGAGTTTCTTCACACAACCTATAGGCCTGAACCTAGGGTGAGTTGGGAAGAAGTTGTTATTTTGTTTTGGGTTCTCGAAACATTTAGACAATGGGCCAGACATAGCATACATTTTCCCAGAATACCTAACAAGGATAAGCAATTGGGAGTCATAAGCATCACGCCACTCTTTAGCCATGGGTTCAGATACGACCCTTCGTTCCCCAGTCGAAACATGTACAGGGTTAGTGGAGAAAACCTCTGGTTATCTTTGGAGATTAGAAACGTTCTTAGTTTTTGGATTGTTGGGTGCATTGGAAAGGAAAGCCATGGCTGAAAGTAGTAGTGAAAGAGCGAAGAAGATGAAGTTGTTAAGGTTTTTTCTTTGCAAGGAAGTGAAGAATACTAGGAATTATAAAAGGATTCCCAAAAGAGGATTCGTCTATTTATAGTGTTCCAAAATGAGTGTTTTTCCCCAAGACCATTTAATGCTGCAGAGTTAGTGGGGCACGTGGCAAGCGTTAAAGCAGTTATCGTACGAGTAATGAAAATGTTTGCCATACTTTCCTAGGTTGTAGGGATAATGGTCATCATGGTAGCATGGTAACGGCTGATTGACAGCGACATGTTGGGAAAAAGGTAATGATGACTTTGAATACCAGCAGGGGTTGGTAGAAGGCGAAAAGCACACAAGCGATTTTTGTAGTCAAAGAGAAGACATGTGTCGAATGGGAATCTAAAAGAATAATCATCTCTCCTTGCGTCGAAACTGATATTCTTGAGGGGCAATTTGTTAGCTCCTAAATTTGACACCTACAACAAGTTGGTCTTATGGGCCAAAAATAGATTGAACAAGTCTAAGTTGGAAAGGCTTTGACAAAGTATAAAAATACTTAGAGAAATGCTAAGTTAAAATGAATCTTCGACCAGAAGGTTCTCAATCCCTTCGACTGAAAGGACTCCAAGGTCTTCGACCAGAAGGAAACTTTTTATCTGCACCCGAAGATTTTGAATCTGAAGAAAGGAGGGAAAAGCAGTTCGCTTGGCAGTTGAGGAAAGCAACGTGGCATGAAGAGAGGGGTCAAAGCGCATGCAGAAGACACTTGTCTTCATCCTAGAGCAAGGAAACTCCTCGACAGTTACCTAGTTTTAGTATAAATATAGGAAGTGTATGTAGATTTCCGTGTGTTCAACTAATCGTACAAATTATTCAATACTATTCAAGTACCCGATGCGTGAGAAAGAATACTGAAAAATGTACGTTTGAAACACCACATTTTACAATCAAAGTCTTTTATTTCTCTCTTTACATTTCTTGCCTTTTTATCTTGTTTGCACTTTATCTGCACTTTTACCTAGACTCCTGCACCTAACCGTCCTCAACCCCTTTGTTCTATCTACTTTCTGCACTCAAACTCATCCCTTTCCCAGTCGAACGTGCGTTCTTCACTCACGTTAACGTTTATGTTCAAACAACATCAAAAATTAGTCTAATTATATGTCAAATGTTTATTATAGATCAAGTTAAATTTTATTGTTGTTCTAAATATTTTTATAAATGATGTCTACTAAAAAAATAATATTTATATACGGGAAAAAATATATTATTGGTCTAAAATGTTTCATTATATGGAGAAATATATATTATTGATCCACATATTTTTATAAACAGTGTTATTTTTATATATGGTAGAAAAATTACTATTGATCCAAAATTTTTTTGTAAATGATACTTAAACAAAAATGATATTTGTATACGGAATAAAATCTATTGCTGATTTAAATATTTTTATGTACGAAATTTTTTTATTTATGATCCAAAATGAGAATATATATCACTTATAAATTAATAAAATATATTTTATAATTTAATTTTTTGGCTAAATTTATCTACATTTTTTACTGAATCATTTTACAATATATTATATAATTTATTTCAATTCCTTTTTTTAATAAAACTATAATTTCTTTTCAATTCCTTTTTTATTTTAAAAATTAAAATTTATTAGCCTTTTCTTATGTCCTTCAATTTTTTTTCTTTTTTATTTTATTTTCAATTTAAAATAAATATATTATATAAATAAATGAGCGAATCAGACCAGAAGTTGTGCATACACACAAATTTCTTACTAATTAATAATGAAATCATATTCTTTCTTCGAGTGGACGTATATTAACTATCTTTACCAATAATGATTCGAGTATTTATGACTTAGTTTCAGGATTGGTTGGTGACTCTCCTATTTTTTTAGAGATTACTGATTTGTTGGTGTGGTCCTTGTGATTTGAGCTCCAATCTGACTCTTATGGTTTTTGTACTGACTGAAATCACTTAAGTTGTACTTTGAGGGTATTGTATTCCCCTTCTCTATTTATATCTTATTTTTCAATTAAAAAAGTGATTTTAAAAAAAAATCAATGACAAAAAGGTAAAAGTATTAAACAAAATCTAAAACAAATTTCAATGTTAAATTGTGAAAATTAGACCAAGATTGACAAATAACTCTAAAATGTGATTTATTCTCTTGTTTTTGGCTCCTTAACTACTTTAAAGAAGGATAGTATGGCGTGTGATAATTTGAACTATTAACAAAAGAGTTGCATAATAAAGTAAGAAATAAAGTATGTAAAATAGCTTGAGTGATTGATTGTATGTATTAAATAATTTATCAATTGTGGTATTTATAGAGGATACTATCTTACTAGCCATAAAATATAATTAAACTTCATATATTTTATCTTCATGAAGTTGTATGAAGTTGTTCTCAAATATTTAATTAAACTTTTCTATAAAATATAAAAGTTATGTAGAAAAAGTTTCCATGATAGTTGAGAAAGAACGGTTGAAAAGAATTTGAATTGTATGAAAATTTCTACAAAAGAGGTAATTTGAAATATAAAAATTCTTGCTTTAAATACATCATAAAATGCCTCTTGAATGAGTAACATGATCATGAAAAATTACAATATTTTGGAAAAAGTATCATGATCATATGCAATGAATATAGAGTCGGCTTTGAGTCAGGGCAACTCAGCTCACGATCCAGGGCCTCAAAAAATCCGGGGTCTCAAAAATCGGAAGAAAGATTAAAATATTATAATAACTAATAATAATATAAACATTATTCGATATATTGCTAACATCTAAAGCCTTATAGCCGCGCGATTAAGTTTTCCTTTAGCGGAAAAGATTGGGCGGGTTTAATACTCTGTTTCATATATTTTTAGAGTTTGATTTTATTATTTTAATACATGCATTAGTTTTAATTTTATAGTTTGATTTTATAATTATACAAAATTCATTAAATTTTATATTTTACATTTAATGAAAACTCTTTTTAATATAATCTTTTACGGTTCAAAATTAATATATATTTATATTTTGTTTTTATAATTTAATAAAATCTTAATTCATTAATTTCATTTTATATTTTTAATGAAACATGATTTATATTATATAATCTTTTGAAATTTATTATTTTTATTTTGATTATAGACACGCACATATACACACGCGTGGCCGCGCACACACACACATAATTTATTTTATAATAATATAGTAAAAGGCCAGGAGCACTAATATTATATTGAAGTTATCACGATTCAATAGATAATAAAAAGAGGCAAATGTGAGTTTTTTAACTAACAAATGTTTTTGCATAGAAATTTATTTTGTAAATCCTCAATACATTTTTATGTATCTATCTTCTATTTAACTCTTCATAATTGAAACTTCGCCTCACATCGCATTGTGTCGCCGCCATCTTTGGTGACAAACATAACCACCGTCCTTTCTTTTGAGTTTGATAAAATATCCTTCTCTCTCTCTCTCTCTCTCTCTCTCTCTCTCTCTCTCTCTCTCTCTCTCTCTCTCTCTCTCCCTCTCTCTCTCTCTCTCAAACAAAAGAGAGAAAAAAAGAAAAACAAAAATTTAAAGTTAGTTGCTTAGTTTTTTATTAGGGGTTAATTTTTATTATTTACCCTGAGCCTCTAAAAAGTCATGATCGTCCCTGAATGAAGAGGTATGAAATGTTTTAGAATGTCAATTGATTGACCTAGATCTCAATAGACTTACTCAATTCCAACATTTAAAAGTATCATAAAATAAATTGAATCAATAGATTGACTGGAACAATCAATTGATTGACTTGGGAAAAAATTGAAATGTACAATCGATTGAAGTTATGATGTCAATTGATTGATGCCTTGGTTTTTCAAATTTTCATTTTACATAATTCATGTAAATAGATTGACTGGTAAAATCAATTGATTTACTTAGGCAAAATTGGAATGTTTAATCAATTGAAGTAAGGATGTCAATCGGTTGATGCCTTGGTCTTTCAAAATATTTTGTTTTAAAAAAGTTATGTGATCAATATATTGACTATTAGGGGTTAATCGATTGACCACCTTAAAGCTTGTAAAAGTTTCTAAGTTAAAACATGAAACTTAAAATAATGCATGCATCAATGTTAAGAATTATTTCTTGAGCACCTAAGACTTATAATAATTGAACTACCATTGTACCTTAATTTTCATGATTTAATACTTTAATTTACAATGCTTATCCAATCTTGATACTTGATTTTGATTTTTTTTCTTTTATCTTTCTTCTATGATGAGCTTTATATTTCATAAAAACTAAGCTAAGATAGATAAATAACATCTTCTTCACATCATGTTCAGATGTGCTTGCATTATCCTATTTGGCTATCAGTTAGGGAATATTGGGTTATGTTGTACCCCAAAATTTGCCCTCGCATTTTCAAATAAATTCTCATGCTCTTAAGGTTATTAAGTATTCAAGACTACTCAAGAATGATCAAATGATCTTTCTCCTAAGCAGTAGCCTATAATTAGGGTTTTGGTTTTCTCAGACGAAATTGGACTTCTAATGCCTCAAATGGACTTCATGGTTTCTCATATACTTCAAAGAATCCACATGTCAAGTTTCAAGCCTTACATCACAAATTTGCCAAGTCAATGGCCCAGATGATTGAAAAATCAACTGTATTGAGTAAAAAGTCAATTATGGTCAACATACGGTCAAACTTCAAGATTTTTGGTCAACATCAATATTTTGAAGTTACATTCATCATTTGATCAAGGGTTGATCATAACTCATCAAGAAAACTCAAGATTCATCAAAAGTTAAAAGTTGCTAAATTAGGGTTTTCTTTAGGAAAAGTCAACTGAACTTTGACCAAGCATAACTTTCACATGCTTCATCTGGAAATTCTCAACCAAATCCCATTTTGAAGAAAATTCAATTCTCTACAACTTTGTCTCTATAAGCTCATGGCCCAAAAATGCTTCATTCGAGAGATATGAGCCAAGACATTATAGGTCATTTTAAAAGTCAATAAAAAGAGACTTTTTGTTAAAGCAATTTACATCAAGTTAAAATCTTCAAATGGAAAAATGACCAACATAGAGATTGTAGAGGACATTTTGAGGTTTCTAAAATGTCCAAGATCACCTTCATATTATAAAAATTGAGAGTTGTGATTGGAGCAAGTTGGGCAATTTTGAGAAAATGCATGAAACCCAAATTGATCAAACATGAAGTTTAGGGCTAATGGGCTTATCTTTTGAGGTCCAAACGTGTTCCATAACTCATCATGAACATATAAGTCCACCTATTTAGTTTTTGTGTTTTTTATTTCTTTTATTTTGATTTTATTTAATTAAGAGCAAAATAAATCAAATAAATACAAAATCAAAAGATATGAGGCGCATGGTTGTTGTTTGGAATTAAAATACAAAGCTGAAAATCAGATAATCAATAAGAAAAACATGTGGTATTGATTGGCACATGATTAACTCAAAAAAGGAAAATCACATGCAAGATTGTCAATCAAATATTTCACCATGAAAGACTTGGATTCAATTCAGTTTTGTTGACCTAATACCTTGCCCTATAAATACCCAAGACATTCATACACTAAACACTCAAAAAACTGCCTCAAAAAATACACCCTAAAAATATAAAAAATTCAAGAAATTGGGGCAACATGAAACCCTTGTCTCCAACCCTTATCCATCAAAACCAAGCATTACATCATCTTCCCGAAGTACACAAGAATCCGTCCAAGTCCTTAAGCATCTCAAATCGTGCCCAAAACACCTTTCAACTACACCAGTTGGTAAGTTTGGTAAGTTTCAAAATTTTGATTTCATACAGTTCCAATCATTGCTAACATAATGGATCAATTCATATGCATCATTAGAATATGATTGACGCATTACATGTAAGGTTTGACGCATGAACCAAAAAATACCATTGTTAGGGCACGAAGGATCGACTTCTTTGTATCTCCATGTACATGCGTTTTTAGAATAAATGGATAGCATCATTGAATTCACAACCCTCAATTTAGGAGGATAGGGTCTTCTTTTGGTTCTAACATGTGATATTTTTGCAGATAAATAAAACGTCTTACTGGAGAAGACGACCGGAGCTAGGGCTCCGGCGCTTCTATGGTGCATGGTTTTTGTTTTTATATATATTATTTTAGTTTTGTAAACATAACAAATTGGAAACATGGATCAGTGGAGAAAGGCACGCGCGATGAAGCAAATGGTGTGGGTTTGATTCCCTACATCCTGCGTTTTTGTTATTTTTCAGATTCAATGTGCAGGTTATTAATATAATGCACACGTTTTATTTCCTAACACTAACAGTGCACTGACGCAGGTGTAAGGAGTGCACGTTGGGAAGCTCAAGAGCGTGGGTTCAACACCCACCTCATGCACTTATTTTCATTATTTTGTTCTAACCCTTATTTTCCTTTCTTTTTACATATTTTCTTCTTACCCATTAATTAACTAATCATAACCTAATTAATTTTAGGGATAATTAAGCCAAATAAATTTCTTAAAACTAATTAGACTTTAGGGTTCTTATTAATATGATTTTCTAAAACTATTAAATTAGGTTTAGGTTTTTTTAACAATTAAAATTTGACTTTTATTTTTATTAATTAAATTAACTAAGCCTATTTTTAAAATATTAAAATCAATTAGAAACTTTAGGTTTATTAATTATTTTTATCATTTAAAATTATTTTTCTAAAAACACTAAAACATTTTCTCCTCCTTTCAAAACCTTTTTCTCTCTTCTATTTTCTTAGATAAATGTATAGGTCGCATTATTCGTCTTGTAATAACTTAGGTTTTCTCGCGTTTTTTTCCTAATTATCTATATGCTCCCAGGATGTAATAGTTTTAGGGTTTTATTTTCCGCATCTATTATGTAACTTCTCTGAATCCATGAAATAGCGTAGGAACTTTACTTTCCTCACCTCTAGGGTAACTAGGGGTGTAGGAACTCTGCTATATGTTAAACTGTTAGTAACTAGGGTTTGTATGGCAAGATAATAATCAACCGATAGCATAACCCTAAATACAAGATAAAATAACTGAATTGAATCATTATTCACACACGTACCTCTAGGATAATCTCTCTTTGTTTCCTTTCGTAACATGGTCACGTCCCTCGAAAATAGGGATACTTTAGCAAAGTCCCTCCGAATAAAAGATCATAGTCCCTCGATGACCCTTCGATGTGGCCTACAAATAGATGATCTAGTCCCTCCGATAAATTGCTAAAGTATTTTTATCAGTTGCCTTCGATGACCATACGATGACCCTCGGTTGTCCCTTCACATCCAATAGATGGGCCTACCTACCAACTAATGGTACGGATAGTGCTATCTCTAAAGGAGAAGGAAAATAACAAAAATGATCTTGAGTAGGTAAGACTATTAATCGCTCGCTCACAATTTTTCTAAAAAACATTTTCACACATCACTTTCAAACAAATATTTTCAAAAAACACTTTGTACGCGTTCTTGAGGAATGATACAAGAACCATTACAAAGATAGCCATACTTTGGCTTTTCAAAATATTTTCAAACACTTACAAAAAAAAAACTATTTTCAAAAGTGAGTTAGCGATTAAGAGCCTGCAGATAACGATAGATGAAAAAGGGTTCTAACACCTTCCCTTTTCATATCTTACCCCTCGAATTCAAAATCTTCAAGGTCTTTCCTATTCTTTTCACCCTTTCCTTATTGGATAAAAGAAAAATCGATGGCGACTCTAGATATCCGCATATTTGCGATAAAACCTAAAAGTCAGTTCTCCTACCGTATTACAGGTTAGCCCTAAAATTTTCTATCTATCGATTTTGACAAACACTTCAATTATTTAAGGTGTAAAGAAATGTACTTGTGTGTTATGTTATCGACTAACCTTCAGTTATGAGATGACGTCTCATAACTAGCAATTAGTGTCTCAACATTAGAACTGTCTAATAACTTTTTTACTCTTTTTAATTTAATTACACCAACTAATATTAACCTTTATAATTGATTCAGTGACCCTATTTTATAAATATCTTTTTTTACCAAATGTCTTAGTTGAGTACCTTATTCTTTCATGTTTTCACCTTTTTTATCATACTTTTAGAACTTGATTCCTATTTTCATGTTTCTTTCTATATCTTTAGAAAAAATATGGCTTGTTCTTCTCTAAACAAAAAACCTTCCAATTGTTGTTTTCCTTTTGCAAGACAATGTCACTACATAAGAAGTTGCCTTTATAGCTTTCTTTCTTGAATTTGTTTACTCTAGGATTCCTTTTTCTTGGTATTGGCTTACACTTGAAGGGAAGTCAATTATCTAAATTGGTTTTGCAGAGTTAAAGTTGCCAAAGGAAACATTTGGAGGAAAAGAGGCGTGGATCTATGTGCTTGTAGTTATAATTCCTGCAACAGTAAAATAACCTCAATGGTTTTAATGATGACAAAATTATTAGGTGAATTCTTAATCTGAAGTTACGATCAAGTTATTATGCTTAGACATTAAGTCTTCATCTGCAACAGTCTCTTAATGATAACTTCTAATGGCTAGCGACATTTGGTGGAATTCTTGATGATTTTCAGTCAAGCAATTTCTTTGATGATGGTGTATATCAAGAAGTCTTATCAAGCTTCATTAGTATGAAGTAGCCAATTCCTAAATGAAGTGATGAATCATTGGTGAATCTAGCTAGGGATCTTTAAGCTTTAGAGATTATGAAAGAAATGAACTATGAAAGTCCGCTAGGTATGTGTCTGAGTGATAAGATTCTTGTAAAACATATTAGTGTAATTATTATACTACTAAGGCAATGCACACATTCACATAATTTTTTTAACCTCTCCATTTAATAAAACACCTTAAAAGTTCATGGATCATTTTCTTTTTTGAGCCATATTTTTTATTATAAATAGAGAGATTCTCCTCACTTTAAAAATACACCAAAAAATATATTTTCAACATGCTTTGTCACTCTATACTCCTTTCTTTCTCATTTATATCTTTTTCACTAAATTTCCTTAGTACTTTAAGTGTGAAAAATATTAGTGATGTAACTTGTGTGTTCTGGTGGTTCGGGTATTATTGTAATTTGAACAAGAGGAATTTATCTGTTTTGTAATATGTCTTGTGATAACTCTCTATTTGGTTTGTAAGCTTATCTAGTAAAATCTTTAATTTGGTTTGTTAGATTTTCCATTAACATGTTTATTTGGTTCGTTAACTTCTTCTAGTGTAATAGCTCTCATTTGGTATGTGAGAATGTCCATCAAAAGACATGTTTGGCTCGTGAGTTACGCTTAGTTTAAAATATCTATTGTTTCCAAGATTGACCTGGTTGAAACTACGCGGCCGGAACCTGTCATCTGGATGTTAATGAAACATCAATGAAGTCGCCACCGAACGTCTTTTATCCCGTCGAGAGGGAAAGGTAAACATCGAGAAAACCTGAAAAGGGAGAAATCACGGTCTTTCGACCAAGAGATCGGGTAAGAGAGTCTGTTACGCGAGGGGAAGGTATTAGCACCCCACACGCCCGTAGTAATCTACGGTATCCACTCTTGTTGTCTAATCTAAATGGGTGTGGTCAAATCCTATGTCTATGGTTTAGCACTGAAAAGGGAATGCATGCAAGAGGAAAAAGAAAATAATGTAGGGAAAGTAAAAGTTGTGCTCGATTGGGCCCTACCCCAATGCCTACGTATCCCTTTTAAGGAATCAGAGCAGCCGCAGTTTGGCTTATGTGTTTTGGTTGGTTTGTGTTTTTAGTTAAGGCAAACAAAAACAATCAAGATGGAAAAACATCAAATGAAACAACAAACAAACGAGGTGATCAAACATCGACTAAATAATAACAAAGTAACATGTCAAAGATGGCGAGACATCGAATGATAAAATAACACACCTAACAATGACATTGAGGGTCAAAGTTGGATAATCAAACATGTGCGATGGCGAAACTTCGACTTTAAACAAATGTGCAACGGCAAAACATCGGCTAAGAGGTAACAAAAATATCATGACAAAGATGAAGAAACATCAATAAAACAGATGGCAAAACAATCACACCTGACAATGATATTGAGAATCAAAGTAGGATAATCGAACATGTGCGATGGCGAAACATCGACTTCAAACAAATATGCGATGGCGAAACATTGGCTGAGAGATAACAAAGACAAAGATGGAAAACATCAATACAATAGATGACGAAACATCACACCTAACAATGATATTGGGAATCAAAGTAGGATAACAAACATATGCGATGGCGAAACATCAGCTTCGAACAAATGTGCGATGGCAAAACATCGACTCAGAGATAACAAAGACAAAGATGGCAAAACATCACTACAACAGATGACGAAACATCACACCTAACAATGATATTGGGAATCAAAGTAGGATAACAAACATGTGCAATGACGAAACATCGGCTTCGAACAAATGTGCGATGGCGAAACATTGGCTAAGAGATAGCACAGACAAAGTAAGATTGGTTTGTGTCTTTTACTTTGAAGAAGGGTTTGAGTTCATTAGGAATGTATCATGATTTGCCAAGAAAGCAATTTTTGTTTTAAGATGCAAAATGCAAAGGAAAAGAAAACAACTAAGAGAGATTATCCTAATCTCTAGCCCTAATGTCATCATACAATGATTGGTCCTAAAGTGGAGGATGAAAGAGGGAACTCAACAAAACTATCCTATAGGGAACATGCAATGAGAGCGAAGTCGTGATCTCAATTTATAAATTGAGTGACTCATCGATCAACAATTAAAGAAGAAAAGCAATAAACATCCTATAGGGAACATGCAATGAGAGCGAAGTCGTGATCTCAATTTCTAAATTGAGTGACTCATCGATCAAAAACAAACACAACACACGCATCAAACAAAAACCAGAGGGCCTCCTGACATATATCAGCAACAGAGGTCCCATCATGCCATCAGAGAATTATGCAAAATGAAAATGGGAGAAAGGAAGTATTACAATACCAAACAGATAACTATCTATAGTAATCAAGCAAGAATAAAATAAAACCAGAGAAACTTCAAGCAAGCTGGCATCAGTAGACAAATCGAGTCAGAAATTACACCATCAGAATGTAAGTAAATTATCAGATATGAAAAAATCCCATGGGCAATGTATGGAATTCACAATCATATGTATGTATATCCTGCATAAACCATCAAACATGCCAAGCACAAGAAATAATGCCAATACAATAAACTATGTTCCACAAATAAAGTGAAACACAAAAGCCTCAAGTCAAAAGTGGCAACTTTCTCAGAGTACCTCGCATATTCAACAACCAAGTTAGTATTCCATAAGGTGAAAAAGTGAGGACAACATGGTAACAATTATCAAACATTAGACATGATAGGCAAGAGGAAACAAGCATATGCACAGATTAGATCAAAAGAATCAGAGGAATGTTGCTCCTTTCTATCACCATGTTGAATTGACAATTGAATATCAATCAAGGATCATAAGAGCTTGGGAATAATATGAACAAAGACCATAAAGGTCAGTAGCAAACACATTTTAATCATGCACAATTAATTCAATCACAACTTCATGAACACAATAGGAGATGAAACCTACATAATGCACTAGGAAGTCCAAAACATTCAAACATGAGGCTTCTAAGTGAAATGGCTTGAGCTAACATGGACAATCAGAATCCACATGATCATTAGGTTCCCAATTATAGGCCTCACTCAAGTTCATTGGCCAATAAACAAATTGCAACAAGACATGCAAACATAATTGGGTACCTTCACTTTAAAATTACATCAAAAATGGAAATAAGGGTCCATAATTCAAACCAAAAAAAATATTAGCATCTTTGAAAGGTGTAGAAGTCAGAATGCAAGCCCTAGGTTCATGAATGCTTGAGGAGAAAACCAAATGAAGTCCAAAGTTCAAGACTAGTTGGCAAAACTACCAAACTAGACAAGTTTTCAATATTATTTGTGGAAAAATGTCAAACCAATTCAAATAATTCAATAAAAATGGTTTTCAAATCCCCAACACATTCATGAACCCTAATCAAGACCTGAATTCCAACAAAAGTCCAAGGCACAAAGGTTTTGAACATGAAACTTGCACCATAAGCAACAAAACCCTAGATTTTGACTTTTAATCCTAAATATTAATTAAATAGGATCAAAACTCAAACAAATTAAACCAAGGTCAAACCAATCACCAAGAAATCTTAAATGTCAGATTATATATTTTTTCACATTTTTTTGAATTAGGAAAAGTCAAAAATGAAATTAAATTCAAACAATTATTCAATTAACAAATATTCACATATCAAAATAATATTTAAATCAAAAAGTCAGAAAAATGCCCAACAAAAACTATATCCAAATATTAGAATTAAAAACACACATCCCTGAATTTTTGTGAATTTTTTGGATTAAAGGAAATATAAAAAAAAATAAAATAAACAAACAAATAGTAATTGAATTATTATTTAAGGGCAAAAATGCAAACCCTAGCCAAAAATCATGAAAAGGTCAAAATAGAAATATATTCAGATTCTATGATTAAAAACAAGCTTACATAATTTTTTTGAATTTTTTTGGATAAAGGGAAATATTAAAATAAAAATCAAACAAACAAATATTATAAATAACCTTTGAAATTAAAATTTTAAATAAAAAATAAAAAAAATGATGAACCAAAATCATAATCAATTTTTACATTATTTTGTGAGTCTAAAACCATTTTTGTGGCATTTTTTGGATCAAAGAAGTATTAAAATAAAAATTATCTTCAAATAATCAATTAATTGAACCTATGAATTTTTTAAACCAATCAAATCATTTTAAAAAAAATCCAAAAAAAATATGAATCATACTAGAAAATAATATTGACCTATGGTAATTTTTTTGTGATATTTGAAAGTGTTTTGATCAGAAAACAAAATTAAACAAAATGTCAAATAAAACAAAAATTCAAATAAGCCAAAAAATTCAAACGGACCAATCATGATGTGCCACCACATCATCTTCAACCTCTGGACAGTTCAAAAACGCACGCAACATCCAGGCTTAGGGCTCATGTTCAGACCAGCGTAACACACTCAATTTCGCATCATTTTTCATGAAATCAAAGGCAAATCAAAGCTAGTATTTCATACTTCACATTGCAATTGGAATCAAATCAAAACATCAACCATATTGTTCACAATCAAGTCATGAATATGAGCAAAAACATTCTGAATCGCGGGTTTCAGGGCATTCAATCATGCATAATTCATCAAATCAAGTGCTATAAAGCTTCAGAAACATTCCATTAACATCATTGAACACGAATCCAAGCTCAAACATCTCAATAAACAAGCGCATCTCAGAATTTGAAGTTTGGAATCATTACCTCAAGGCAAAAAGTGTTCTACTGTCTCCTTCACTCCAGATGCAAACAAATGGTGCTAGCTTGATCTACTCCCTTTGCTGAAGCTGAATCCACAAGAATTTTGAAGAAAACACCAAGGAATTGAGAGAATCGAACCAAGTTGCAGAGGAAGAAGGAAAATCTCAGATATGGAATTATTGCAAATGGCGCCTTCTTTTTCTCTCTCTTTGCTTGCTTCCTCTTATATAGAGTTTGTAGAGAAGGTTAGAAGAGGAATTAGGTCTTCCAAGTCGTCCAAGGGCTCGATTGGAAAATTTTGGCAAAAATGAAGTAAGCATGGAACTAGCTGTTTTGCTCGTGCATTCTTTGGCTTCTTAAGCATTTTGTGGGCCAAATGATTTCAAAAAATCATGCTTAGAATCCTGGCCCTTAATTCCATCTGATCAAAGAGTGTTGGAGTTTCTGCAATTTTGGGCAATTTTTGCATTTTTCATTCAAGCAAGCACCAAGGTCCATAGAACATGAAATGGCTGATATTATGGGCCTTAACAAGTCACAAATAAGTCATGGGATGGATTAGGAACAAAGAGAATGGCTGAAACCTGTGTTTTCATGAATTGGCCATTTGGATATTTGCCAAATTTCAATAAAATGCCCCAAAATTCCAAAACTCATAACTTGTTCATACTTTTGAATTTTGGCACAAATGAGAACAATTTGGAAATTGATTGAAAAGACATACAATCCCTTAGTTTTGAGTTTTTTCAAATTAATCCATTAAGGTCCTCAAAATTTGGCTTGAAATTCACTAATTTTGAAAAATGACCTATAATTTTGTGACTTCAAAAGACCACAACTCTTGATTCCTTGCCAATTTGGACATGAGACCAAAAGAAGGTGAAAGATAATTCTCTTAGATTTCTAAGCGTATTTCATTTGCATCTTCTTGATCAAGGGTGAATAAAATATGAATTTTTGAAATTAAGTCCTTATTTTCCAAAATTAGTAACTTTTAGGGTTTCTTCAAGAACAAGTTTCAACCCAAACCTCAATCTCCTTGATCCAATGACCAAAATGGACTTGAAATATTAAAAGTACATCCTTGAATTGATGGTTGACCAAAAGTTTACTTGGTCAACCTTGACTTTGACTGATTTTGACCAAAATGACCATTTTGCCCCTCTGAATCAATTGATCCATTTCCCTTCACAATTGATGATAAAAACTTCAAACATATGATCTTACAAATATATAGAGGCCATGTACAAAGTTTCACTTCAAAATTCTCAAAGAAACTTGATAAAAACTAAAACCCTACTTTTGGTCAACACCTTAGGAGACTGATGAATCATCTTCAAAACTTCAAATCCTTTGGGCATCATGACCCATTCCTTGTGAAAAGACCTCTTAGATACCAAAGAGATGTTATAGCTCCCTAAATCAAGACTTGTACATTGGCCAATAGCCTTGCTCAAACAAAACGCTAATTTGACTGGTGAATCCAAAGAGTGATTCCCCTTGTAACCAAACACAAACTCCAATCCTCTGATGATTCATAGAGATATATAAAATGTCTTGAGCTATGACATAATCTTTGAGCTTGAAAATATCCAGAGGTTTAGATAATAAGATTCTACTTTGCAACTTGTCCATGTAATCAACCTTCAAAGCTTGAGGAAAACTTGATAACCAAAGCACTTTGATCCTATCACAATGTATGAATGCAATGCACTATGATATTCATGATGAAACATAAGCCTAAATCAAGAGGGTAAATTTAGTGGTGCAACACTGGTGTAAAATCTTGTGTTTGGTTTGGAGGATAGTTGGTGTAAAACTGCAGTCTATTTGTAAAAAAGTTTGTAGGCATAACTGGTAAAAAGCTCACATCTAATCTCTCAAGAAAAAATTCATGGGGAGATGAGTAAGCCAAGTAGTTAGGTCAAACCTCTATAAATATTTAGTGCAACTCTCTTATCTTTTATCTCTTTTTTATTTTCTCTATTTATTTATTTTTGTTTTTCTTAAATATTTTCTTTATAATAATTTCGTTTTCTTTACTTATTTTGTTACCTACTCTTTATTCAAATTACAAAATTATTTTATTAAATATATTTTAACTTTATATTGTTTTTTGAAACCAATATAATTCACCTCCCCCACCCTATTGTATTTAGAGTCACTTGTCAAGCAGGTAACACCAGAGTCTAACTCTTGTTATAAGACTAATAGTCTAAGGAAGTAGAATGTTGATTTCACACACTTATGTTTTTAATAAAGATCTTTTATGAATACACCTCCACAATTTGATGGTGAGAGGTTTAAATCATGAAAATTAAGAATTGAAATTTTCATTAGATCAAAGTATTTTGAAATGTGGGATTTTATCATTAGTGGTCCATTTATTCCTACTTATCTCGTTAATAATTAAGTAATAAATAAACATGATTTTCTTTGGATCTGGGAAGATAAAAGAAAAATCAAACCCAGTTTTAAAGTCTAGTACTTAATGATGAGTGCTCTAAGCAACTTAAACTATTTGAATGTTTTCAATTGTTATTTGGCCAAGGAAGTATGAGACACTTTAGAGATGATCCACAATTATTTTCCTTAGATTGAACAAGAAAGAATGAACATATGAATCCAAGAAGATAAAAAACCACATGAACATTAAGGTCATCTTCATAGATAGTTCTCAAACATTGGAATCCTTGGATGTTGTATTCAAAGCTTTGTATTTAATAGATATATTAGATTCAGGAATTAGATCAAAAAATTTGATCAAATCCTTGATTCAAACGATAGAAGTGTGTTTGTTGAGTTTCGAGAAAAATCTAGGAAGAAGGAAATCATTAAAAAAACTCCACGAAGTTATCCAGATGTTTAAAGATGAAGGAATGGATTCAAGAACATTGGAAGAATCATATTTATCATCATCAAAATAAATAAAAGAGGAATTAACCCCATATGTGTCATTTGAAAGAACACTCCCAATAAACGAACAATCTTGCGAGGAATCTACATCCAGTAGAGGATTTAAATAGGCTTCATCTAGTAGACGATATGAAAAATATACATCCAATAGAAAATATGAAGAAATTTCATATAGTATAAATGATGAAGAAACTTCATCAAGAAGAATCCTTGAAAGATCATAAAGAACATGTGGAGATATTTCACATGAAGATGATACAACTTCAATAAAATTAAGCAGAGATGTCTTCAAGAAAATCCTTGTTGATACATTAGAATATTCCCATAAAGTATATTCTCAAAGAAGATAATTTGATGAAAAGATCATGTGTGCTACAACGTCTCAAGAGAAGAGGACGACATCGAGGTAACATCTCAAAGAAGAGAATTTGATGAAAAAGAGCATGTGTCTTGCTTCTAAGTGTAATTTTTGAAATAAACTCTGTATTTTTTTAGCCTTATTGTTATGCCAAATTAAACTAATTAAGATGGTCTAAAAGAAATAACTCTAGATCTCTTAAAGTTATTAATGCACCTGGAGCCCAAAATATTTGGGTATCAAAGGTAAAATATCAATTTGTTTTTGCACGAATGCTTTATAGCTTTGAATGAGCTAAATGAAAATTTGATAAATTTGTGCAAAGCAAGTTTATACTCTAAGTATACAAATAAAATATGAGGTTTGTTGATGTTTGATGATCTTGATACAAATTAAAAAAGTTTTTGGTTGTTGGCATTAATGGTTTTGCTCAACGACTTTGGATACCTAATGTCCATGGAACCTTTTAAGAGTTTTAGATAAAGGATCTTTGATGATCTTGTCACTCCTGAATATTTTTTAGTCAACTCTCATATAAAGCAATTTTAAGATATGGAAAATCGACATCAGTTTTTCACTCCCTCTTGGGGGGGTCTCAAGATATCTTGAGACTTTTAAGGTAAAACACTTGATAGATGTTAAATCATAAATTTTTTATTAAATCCTCTAGAAAACAGTCTTATTTAATCTTAGTAAATAATATTTATCACTAACATATTTTTGATTTGAGTTAAATTTACTTTTAGCAAGATTGTTATGCAAAAGTGAGAAATTTTGCCATAAGGTACAACCTTTGTAAGAAATGGGTGCAAAAATCAAGCTCAAATGCATGTAAAGGTTCAAAAAGACCAAGGAAGCCAAAAAAAGGCTACATTATTGATTACCATAGAGGTCTAAATTTATTAGGCACCTTTTGGAATTTAAATTACACTCCCTATAAACAATTAACCCTAACGGGTTAATCAATTATGACCTCATTAAGTATGTTCCTCTAGTAATAAATTATTAGGGTTTATGCCATTAACTTCTCTAATTGATTATAAGGGGAAATAATCTATTAGAATAAACCTTTATATATATATATATATATATATATATATATATATATATATATATATATATATATATATATATATATATATATATATATATATATATATATATATATATATATATATATATATATATATATATATATATATGTGTGTGTGTGTGTGTGTGTGTGTGTGTGTGTGTGTGTGTGTGTGTGTGTGTGTGTGTGTGTGTGTGTGTGTGTGTGTGTATGTGTGTGTGTGTGTGTGTGTGTGTGTGTGTGTGTGTGTGTGTGTGTGTGTGTGTGTGTGTGTGTGTGTGTGTGTGTGTGTGTGTGTGTGTGTGTGTGTGTGTGTGTGTGTTATACCCCAAAATTTTTCCTCTCTCTTCTCAAGACATTTCACAAAAGACTTTCAGTGCTAAAAGATTCTCAAGGAATTGACCAAATAAAATCAACTTCGAAACACTAAGATCACAAATTAGGATTTTGACTGAGAATGACTGATCATTGACTTTTGACCTAATATACAATCTTTTGGTTTGAAACATGGTCCCAAAGATTCAAATGCATCATTTTGACCTAATTGCATATATCAATTCATTTCTCAAGATCATTGGATTGACAAATGAAATTTGGTCAACTGATGAAAAAGTCAGTTGTATACTGAAAAGTCAAACTTTGACTTTTTGGTCAACATTAAGTTTCAAATATCAAAATTCATCAAGACATCCAAGATCATCAAGTTTGATCATCAAGAAGTCAAGAAAGTCAAAAGTCAATTTGAAAAGTCAAAATTTTCAAGACTTATAAATTTTTCTAAGTATTTTGTACATGATAATTTCACTACTTCATGCCAATTTTTCACCAAGATGCATGATGATTCACAAGAAACTTCCAACATGAAAGTTGTAGATCTTGATGAATTCTACAACTTTGTATGAGAGAGTTGATATCCAAAAAACTCTTATATTTGAAGATATAAGCCCATGAAGTCATGACATTTTCATCTAACACTTAAAGAAATTACTAACAGATTTTGGTCAGGATTTTATCCCAAATTCTTGGCACTTTTTCACATAGTTCCAAGATGATTTTGTCAAAATGGCCAACATCTAAGTTATATAGGATGTTTCAAGCTTTACAAAATATCCAAGAGCATGGATTTATCATACTTGATCTAGGAGATTCAAGGGCCTAAAGTTGGACATCCATTCTTGAATTGCAAGTTATTTTGTTGAAGAACAAATAATCCAATTTGCATGATGTGTTGTATAATCTTACTTTTCAGGCCTTGTGACTTACAAATCTATCCATAATCATATGTTTACACAATTGATGAACCTTTATCCAAGTAATTCAAGTATTGTCCATTCTTGCACCAGTCCACTTTAATCACAAAGTCAATTTATTGAGCCTCTAACTTGTTGTTTTAATCACACTCAACTTCTACAAGTCAGAACAAACATGTTTAAAGTGATCAACCACTTTAGATAGCTTGGTACAAGCATTGGAAACATGTTCTTCATGCTTGCTTCAAAAACAAGCAAGATAGCTATGATACGGTGGGAGGACAGACTTGGGAGTTTTGCGTTTGATCGCAAATATTGCGGTTAGCAAGAGTCGCCACCGACTTTTCTTTTATCCAATAGGAAAGGTGAAAAAGTACAGTAAAGACCTTTGAGATTGTTTCTTGAGTTCGGGGGGTAGATTATGAAAAGGGAAGGTATTAGCACCATTTTCATATATGGTTTTCCATGGGCTCTTAGTTACTTGCTAGGTCACTTGCTTTTGTTTGAAAATGTGCTTTGTGTGGTTTTTGAAAGTATTTTGAAAAAGGCGTCGTCGTTTAGGAAAACTTTGTAATGATTCTCGTTCGTAAGAATGTATACAAAGTGTTGATCTTTTGAAAATGTTTTCAAATTTGAAAGATGTTTTTTGAAAGTGTTTGGTGTTTATTTTGAAAATAGCAAGGATGTTTTGTTTTGAAATGGAGCAAGTAACTAAGAACATTCTACCTACTCAAAAGTCTTTCATGTTCATTTCCTTTTTTTTCTTTGACATTGTTATCTTACCATTGATTTGGTAAGTAACCATATCTTTGGATGTAAAAGGGACAGGCAAGGGTCATCGTATAACCATGATTAGCAATGTTGCAAGATATCTTAGCATTTTTCTTTAGGGACTAAGATCATTTTGAAAGGCAACATAGATAACGTCATCGAGGGACTATGATCTTGTATTTTGCCAAGATACCTCACATGCATAATATGGCCATTTTTGTAAGGCAACCAAGTGGATTTACCCTAGGGCTGTTTGTGTGCAAGTGTATTTGATTGCATGCATTTAGTCTTTATTTTCTGGGTTGTCTATTTGTTGTTTTTATCTTGCCATACACACCTTAATTACTAGCATTTATATTTGAAAAGCGATAAATTGCGGGAATGCAAAGTCCTACGCTATTACATAAATTTGGGATGGGGGTACAAATTTACAAATGTGGGGTTGCAATAAAATAAATCCTAATTAACTATTACAACAATATTGAAATGTACAATACGAGAAAGAAAAAGGACTTGTTTAGAAAATGGTTTTTGTGTCTTATTGAATTAAGGAAAAGAAATAAATTAATTAATAAAAGAAAATATTTTTATGTCTTTTTTATATTATTAAAAAGGGTATTAATATTGAAAACGATAAAAAGGGAAATAATGAGAGATAGAATTAACATGCTGCTAAATGCAACACAAAGGGGATCAGAAGCTCTGAGGCAGCGCGCGCTGGGGTCTAGAAAGAAGCATCAGAAGTTCTAGATTGATACACTCTGAGGTCTTGTAAGAAATGTTAGAGGAAAGATACATAAGTTATGGGTTGCAATGTGTTGAACTTCTGAGTGTTAGAATAGTGAGAAAATCATAGAAGTTCTGTGTGTTAAAACAGTGAAGAGAACTCAGAAGTTTAATATGTGCTAAGACAGTGAGTGGACATCAGGAGTTCAGTGTGTGTTAACAGCGAGTGAATCATAGAAGTTCTGTGTGTTAAAATAGTAAAGGGATCTCAGAAGTTCTGCGTGCTTAAACAATGAGGAAATCCTAGAAATTCTATGTGTTAAAATGGTGAGTGAAAAAAAGAAGTTTTATGTTACATTTCAACTCTTTCCTCATATTAATCTGCATATCAGCAATTTATTCAGTCCTTAATAGCAAATCAGGAGGATAAAAGCACAACAGTTTATAGAAGTTCTAATTCTAATTCTGAGCCTAGCTTTGTTCAAAAGTTCTGATCCATAGTTTTTTCAACTTATGCAATGATACGGACAACATCAATACTATGATATTTACATATTTAAAGATGCTCTAAATGAAAATATGCAAAGTCAGAGAGACTTACCTTAAATCTGAAGCGTGTGCTTGGAACTTGAGCTACTACCTTTAGATGTTCTGGAGTCAGTGAGAGCAATAGAACTATGGTTATGTTCTTTGATTCAAAGAGAAGAACAAAGGTTTCGTTTAGGATTTGCGAAGGTTTTTGATGTTTCCTTTTATCTCTTTGATAATTCTTTCTCCCTTCAAAAGCCAGCCCCTTGAAAGTGTGATGGAGTAACTTATTTATAGGTGAATTTGTAGTGGTTTTAGGGGGAAAGACAAATGGGATTTGAACCTTTTTTGGCATCATGTTCCATTGCTTTTTTATCACAGTTTTTGTATGCTAGTTTGGTGCAATTATGGGATGTAGGCATGGACTGAATTAGCTGTTGGTTATAGGAATGTGTTGTACCAGTGCAGTAGGTTGTATAAACGAGGTTTTGGAATTTGGTGATGTTCTGACTGAAGTGTTGAACATAGCCTTCATATGCTAGGGTTTTGCCTTGTTCTTGAAGCAAGTATGGTGGTTAGCAGCTTTTAGCCGTGTCTAAGCTGGATTTGTAAGCATGAATTAAGGAAAAGTACCCTCAGAGGCAAAAACAAAGTATGGGCCTAGCATAACCTTGTACAAAAGTTTGTTTTTTCAAGGACATCAATGGTACTTCTATCTCACACGTGGGGAAATCCTTTGGATAAAAACTCAAAAGTGGTTGTGAGCATTAAATGATGATGAGATCTATCAAACCAGAAATCATGCGCTATGAGATTGTGCATCATAGCTAAGATCTGGGCCAGAAGTTCAGCATCAGCGCAACTTAGAATAAACATCCAACTTTTGATCCCTGAATCCCTTTGCTCCAACATGTTTTAAGCAAGTTCTCAGACTTTCCAGAAAGCTTGTGACATGATTTGTAAGTCCTCTTTGAATTTCTCTTGCAACTTCTGATTGAACCTACGTGAAAACTGGCCCAGAAGTTGTAGACAACTTCTGACTTGAAAATGTCCAGAATTTGCTGAGTGCTTCAGTTTCATGGACGTGACTTTGAAGATGTATAACTTGAAATTCCAGCCTTTCCAGGAGAAGTTATGTTCTACAATATTTGATATCTCATTGAGATCCATAACTCTTGTGTTAGAAGTTATTCCAGAATTAACTTGCATCATGGTGATAATCTGATCAGAAGTTCTGAGCTTGTCATATTTCTTAAACAACTTAGAAAAATTCTAAATATTTAGAAATTTGACTTTTCCAAAGTAATTTTGAATTTTGAATTTCTTGATGAAACAAACTTCATATTTCAATATGTCTTGATGAAATATGATCCTTGAAACTTGATTTTGATCCAAAAGTCAAAGTTTGACTTTTTAGTGTGCAAATAACCATTTTGCCCTTGTGAATGACTTTCTTGGAAAATTTGTAATTCAAGGCTTGGAATTGGATAGAAGCAAACCTGAGGGTCCAGGGTGATCCTTTGAGAAATGAGAGGGATAATTTTGGGGTACAACATCTGCCCCTGTTCAATCTTCTTACGCTTGAAGAGTTAGAATGGTGAATCTGCCATTCGTGACTTGAAGGTGGAAGATGATTGAACACTAAAGTGCCCAGAAATTTTCACTCGATGATGTGGTGGTTGATTGTATAGGGAATGGGCTTAAAAGATGCCATTTGGTGAAATGATGGATAGTTATTGGAGATGGGCTTAAAGATGCCATCCGAAGGTGATTGTATCTGGACTGTATTTGAGTGGCAGAATGACATCCGAATATGGATCGTATCCGGACTGTATCTGAAAGCTCATCAGGATGATGAAGGAATCTTGGATGATTACTACCTCAACATGATGATGAAGGAATCTTGGACGATTACTACCTCAACAGGATGATGAAGGAATCTTGGATGATTACTACCTCAACAGGATGATGAAGGAATCTTGGATGATTACTACCTCCATGATGATGAAGGAATCTTGGACGATTACTACCTCAGCAGGATGATGAAGGAATCTTGTATGATTAATACCTCAGTAGGATGATGAAGGAATCTTGGATGATTACTACCTCAACAGGATGATGAAGGAATCTTGGATGATAACTACCTCCAGGATGATGAAGGAATATTGGACAATTACTACCTCAGCAGGATGATGAAGGAATCTTGGATGATTACTACCTCAGCATGATGATGAAGGAATCTTGGATGATTACTACATCATCAGGATGATGAAGGAATATTGGATGATTACTACCTCCAGGATGATGAAGGAATCTTGGACGATTACTACCTCAACATGATGATGAAGGAATCTTGGATGATTACTACCTCAGTAGGATGATGAAATAATCTTGGATGATTACTACCTCAACAGGATGATGAAGGAATCTTGGATGATTACTACCTCAGCAGGATGATGAAGGAATCTTGGATGATTACTACCTCAGCAGGATGATGAATGAATCTTGGACGATTATTACCTCAGCAGGATGATGAAGAAATCTTGGATGATTACTACCTCAACATGATGATGAAGGAATCTTGGATGATTACTACCTCAACAGGATGGTGAAGGAATCTTGGATGGTTACTACTTCCAGGATGATGAAGGAATCTTGGACGATTACTACCTCAGCAGGATGATGAAGGAATCTTGGATGATTACTACCTCAGCAGGATGATGAAGGAATCTTGGATGATTACTACCTCAGCAGGATGATGAAGGAATCTTGGATGATTACTACCTCAGCAGGATGATGAAGGAATCTTGGATGATTACTACCTCCAGGATGATGAAGGAATCTTGGACGATTACTACCTCAACAGGATGATGAAGGAATCTTGGATGATTTCTACCTCAACAGGATGATGAAGGAATATTGGATGATTACTACCTCAGCAGGATGATGAAGGAATCTTGGATGATTACTACCTCAGCAGGATGATGAAGGAATCTTGAACGATTACTACCTCAAAAAGATGATGACCTTTATCTGTTGATTGATCTTTCCTGAAAAGGTAAAGAGTTAGTTGTATGCAATGTCATGATGTATGCATTGCGTAATGATGATATTTGTGTTATATGCATTTTGCATGCATATGCTATGAATATTGTTGAGATGCAATTTTGTCTTTGGAAAGTAAATCCTTGACAAGTATTGGGGAGTTATTAAATCCTGGATTGCTGTTGAAGAGTAGGTGTGTCTTCAAACTTTGCTTAGAATGTTTCCACCGGGGATTCATGTTTTGTCGTTTGAGGAAGTGACCTATTATCTGGTCGAATTCTAGGCTTTGCAACACCTTATACTGTTATTTGGTCGACATCCAGGCTTCATAGTGTTTTTGGAGAAGGGAACTATTATCTGGTCGAAATCCAGGCTTTGCCGCACCTTATACTGTTACCTGGTCGAAATCCAGGCTTCAGTGTTTTTGGAGAAGGGAACTACTATCTGGTCGAAATCCAGGCTTTGCAGCACCTTATACTGTTATCTGTCCAAAATCCAGGCTTCACAGTTTTTGCTGGGGATTATAAAGTATTTATTGGGGAAGAGGAGTTTTGGTCCTCTGATTTGTATTAGTCAGAGAGGCAAACTCATGCTGGGGAATCCTACCATTTGTTGGGGAAATAAACCCTGTTGCTTAGTCTATTGGAGAGGCGGCGACTTCATTGGTAGAAATCCTCGAGGATTCTTGAAGTTGACTCAGTTGGGAAGAGGTTTTTAGAGATTGAAAATCTGGCTGGGGAATCATCCTATGAGAAGGATTTTGGGGAGATTTGTCACTGCCCCTAGTAGCGAGTGTTTGTGGCACTGTCAGGAAATGTTTGATTGTACATAACCCTTTACTGAGATTGTCGTTCAATGCCTCAAGTAATGGAGATGGAGACCTGCCCCTGGTTATTCTGTACTTCTTGAGAGATTTCTTGGAATCTTGACTGGACTTCCCCAGGTGTGCTGGGTAATGACATGTCATGCCCCCTTGTTTATAGGAGATTTGTCATTGGAAGTGTCATCCCATTTGAAGTGATTTTATTCACTGAGAGAGCTTTCGTTCACTAGATATTCGTTGTGTGAATTTCTCCGTTGTCAAACAAATAGCCATATGCAAACAGTGATATTCAAGTAATGCAAAGTTTATGTTTGTCTTGAAATTTTTGAAAATGCGTTTTAGCAAGTAAAGAAATTTTGTAAGAAAAATTCAACTCAGGGTTTAGAGTAAAGCCCTACAGGAGTCAGGGTACCTTTTGTAATAGTATACTTTCGAACTAAACCATACTTCAATTACGAATTTTGAAGGGTTGTAACGTGGCTTGGTTCGCGGTTTAAGAAACAAAGGTTAAAGGCTCAAAATGTATTTATACCCACCTGCTCTTCGTGATGTCCTTCAGTCCTAAACTCAGTTAATTGTGCGTTTGAACTCCAATTGAGTTTGGAATGACGTTTTTGTGATGGTTCAGACAAGTTAAGTTTGTCGGAAGGTAGTCATTTTTGCAACATTTTTTTTCATGTTGTTGAGGATTTGTAGTGACCTCTTTCTTTTGATTTGTTATCCCTAATTTTTGCCTGACCGTTCTTGTTTTGAGATTACGGTCAGCAGGATGCCCCCGTTTTTCTTAAGTCTCCTTTGTAGGTTTTGACTTAGTTGGCTTTTCTTTGTCGAGAGATAATAACTTCCTACGTGGCAGGGAACCATCATTTGTCTTTTGATTTTTGATGTCAGTCGTTGTATTACGAAGTGGAAGTTTACGACTGAACGCGCACTTGAATTATCTTAGAGACTAACCTGCCCTAGGTTTTGATTTAAAGGTTTCAATTTGTGTGTAAAAAGAAAACTTCTACTTCTTTGGCTCGAAGGGGTTGATTAGGGATTATCTTCCTTATAACTCCAGTGTTTAGGATTTGAAAGAACGCCTGTACATCGTCAGAAAAGTCTGTTCAAAAGCATATTGTATGAGATTTATGGCATTGTTTTCGTCATCCTCCCTCTAAAGGCTTGTAACTTTTAGCAAGAGTTGAATGTCATAAAGTGAGTTAAAAACATAGTTTAAATGTAATGAAAACGAGTGGATCAAATCAAGACAAACATATGCAATGTATTAATGAAACAGAGTTTGACATTAATAGATAATTGTTTGAATAACAAGAGGAATTACAAATGAAAATTTCAAAATGAACAAGACACTCTCAATGATTTGGCGTAGGAGTAGTGATCACATTTGGAGTCTCTGGAGGGTCAAACTCGATCTCCTTGGCATCAATCAAGTCTTGAATCTTGTTCTTCAAAGTCCAACTGCCGTCAGTGTCATGTCTGGGACTGTCAGAATGATAGGCACACATTACACTTGGATTGTACTTAGAAAAGGAGGTGTCAGGATTTTGAGGAGGATCCTTTGGCATGATCAACTTCAACTTCAGCAATGTTGTAACGCTTGAGACAAAGGCATGTTGATGTTAGCGTACTGTCTTTCTTGATATCTTATCCTACGCCTATTGCTCTGTCTTTGTTGAATAAGTGTAGGATTAGATATCAGGATTGACCCTACATGTTGATCATGACGACTCTTTTGACCATACACAACATTGGATTCTTTCTTCCCACTGTATGGCTTTTTCTGAGCATTAGAAGGTGTAGCTCCTTGGATCTTTCCACTTTTGATGCCAGCTTCGACCCTTTCGACTGTCAGTATTAGCTCGGTGAACCCAGCTGAGGAGCTTCCAATTAGGTGTTTGAAGAAAGGTCATGTCAAAGTTCCCATGAAGATGTCAATCAACTCCCTATCAGCTAAAGGGGGCTGCACCCTACCAGCCAGATATCTCAACTTTTAGGCGTATCCTTTGAAACTCTAGTTGGAACCCATGGTCATGTTCTGCAATTGAACACGAGTTGGTGCAAGATCAGTGTTATACTGATACTGCTTGTAGAAAGCAGCAGCTAAATCCTCCCAGGTATGGATGCGAGAACTCTCCAACTGATAGAACCATTAAGTTGAGTCCCTACTAGGCTCTCTTGGAATAAATGGATCCAAATCTTCAGATCAGTTGTGTATGGTTGAATCTTACGGATATAAGACTTTAAGTGCATCTTAGGGCAATAGACTCCATCGTACAGGGCAAAGGTAGGGATTTTGAACTTTGGCGGGATGACCACCCCAAAAACCAAACCCACGTCTCCTAAATCCAAGCCAGGTATCTGCTGAATCTCCATAGCATTGAGGCAATCCTCCAACTGTTTTTACTTATCATCAGCGAGAGGATATTGTTCCTCAGAGTAGTCAGCTTTGACTTCATCAATCTCTAAATTGTTGTCTTATTCATGACTATCCCCCATGTTGGATGGAGTTGAAAGATCTAGAGCCTCCTTGACTGGTCCTCTAGGTCTTCTTCCCAGGTTCATGATGGCTACTGACTTCTTGGACTTTTTCTTCTTGTCTTTGAGAAGAAGGGTCTTCAGGTCCTCTTGCCACTTAGTCATAGCCAGGAACATTTGTTGGAATTGAGCGTTTTGAGCTTGGAGATCTTTCACTGTCTATTCCATATCCATCTTACTGAAATAAATAGTAGGAAGATAAGGAGACCTGTATGGGAGAAATCTGTCATGATATGATGCATGATATATGGATGCATGTTTTCAAGGATCTCGCGAGGTTAGTAGTCACTTACAATTTTGATTGGATAACTTTGTGTCGGTGGATGTCCTTCCACGAGAATTAAGCTCACCATGCCAAGTGGGTTGTAGCCCTTGACTTAAATTATTGTACTTGATCTTTGATGGTGTTTGGTTAGAGGAAAATAAATCCTCTTGCCCCTTGCTAGACGTCTGGTTCAACGTGACCCTGCATCATAGGCCCTTGAGATCCTTGAAACGATTATTGAAAATGATATGGTATGATGTTATGTACAAGTATGCGAAGTAAGCAAATTTATATACAAATAATCATATTCACACAAAGCAGACAAGTCCTTAGGTTTAGGCTTGCATGGAGTTTGTAAGTAAGTACCCTCTTGAAGTTTAGTTGGCTCAACCTGTCCTAGTTAATAGTAACCGAGTTCTAACGGATCTCAATATCACTGACCTTTCCCACAAGCTTCGTTCGATAGGCGATTGACTCGCAACCAAACAAAACTCAGGAGTCAAGTCTCAATGAGCGTAGCATCGAGTATCAACAAATATTTGGTCAAAACTAAAGCCAGCTATCTCACTACTTCCTAATGGCCAAGGATGAGTCAATTAGAAGGTTCTAAAGGTCAGTTAGCGCTTAATGATACTAAGGAAGCCTAATGTTATCCTTGACTGACTCAAGGAACATTAATACAAGCCAAAGTATCATGCAAACGTAGCTATCACTTTGTCCATATCGGTATACCCCGTACAACATCCATGATTTATTGCTACTTACCTAAAAAGGTGCCCCAGATCCGAGTGTAGGATCTTTAACAATAACCCAAACAAGGACCCAAAAAATGTAAAGCAAGCAAAGCAAGTAAAGGTGATTTAACTCAAAGGTAACCCCACTTTTAAGTCACTCCCCAGTAGAGTCTCCAGTTCTGTGATACGGTGGGAGAAATGACTTGAGAGTTTTGCGTTTGACCATAAATGTTGCGGTTAGCAAGAGTCGCCATCGACTTTTCTTTTATCCAAAAGGAAAGGTGAAAAATCATAGGAAAGACCTTTGAGATTTTTTCTTGAGTTCAGGGGGTAGATCATGAAAAGGGAAGGTATTAGCACCCTTTTCATCCATGGTTTTCCATGGGCTCTTAGTTACTTGCTAGGTCACTTGCTTTTGTTTTAAAATGTGCTTTGTGTGGTTTTTGAAAGTATTTTGAAAAAGGCTCCATCGTTTAGGCAAACTTTGTAATGATTCTCGTTCGTAAGAATGTATACAAACTGTTGATCTTTTGAAAATGTTTTCAAATTTGAAAGATGTTTTTGAAAGTGTTTGGTGTTTGTTTTGAAAATAGCAAGGATGTTTTGTTTTGAAATGGAGCAAGTAACTAGGAACATTCTACCTACTCAAAAGTATTTCATGTTCATTTCCTTTTTTTTCTTTGACATTGTTATCTTACCATTGATTTGGTAAGTAACCCTATCTTTGGATGTAAAAGGGACAGACAAGGGTCATCGTATAACCATGATTAGCATTGTTGCAATATATCTTAGCATTTTTCTTTAGGGACTAAGATCATTTTGAAAGGCAACATAGATAGCGTCATCGAGGGACTATGATCTTGTATTTTGCTTGTTTTTGCTAAGATACCTCACATGCATAATATGGTCATTTTTGTAAGGCAACCAAGTGGATTTACCCTAGGGGTGTTTGTGTGCAAGTGTATTTGATTGCATGAATTTAGTATTGATTTTTTGGGTTGTCTATTTGTTGTTTTTATCTTGCCATACACACCCCAATTACTAGCATTTATATTTGAAAAGCGATAAATTGCAGGAATATAAAGTCCTACGCTATTACATCATTTAGGGATGTGGGTACAAATTTACAAATGGGGGGTTGGAAGAAAATAAATCCTAATTAACTATTACAACTATATTGAAATATACAATACGAGAAAGAAAAAGGACTTGTTTAGAAAATGGTTTTTGTGTCTTAATGAATTAAGGAAAAGAAATAAATTAATTAATAAAAGAAAATATTTTTATGTCTTTTTTATATTATTAAAAAGGGTATTAATATTGAAAACGATAAAAGGGAAATAATGAGAGATAGAATTAACATGCTGCTAAAAGCAACACAAAGGGGATCAGAAGCTCTGAGGCAGGGCGCACTGGGGTCTAGAAATAAGCATCAGAAGTTCTAGATTGATACACTCTGAGGTCTTGCAAGAAACGTTAGAGGAAAGATACATAAGTTATGGGTTGCAATGTGTTGAACTTCTGAGTGTTAGAACAGTGAGAAAATCATAGAAGTTCTGTGTGTTAAAACATTGAAGAGAACTCAGAAGTTTAATATGTGCTAAGACAGTGAGTGGACATCAGAAGTTCAGTGTGTGTTAACAGCGAGTGAATCATAGAAGTTATGTGTGTTAAAACAGTAAAGAGAACGTAGAAGTTCTGCGTGCTTAAACAGTGAGAAAATCCTAGAAATTCTATGTGTTAAAATGGTGAGTGAAAAACGGAAGTTCAATGTTACATTTCAACTCTTTCCTCATATTAATCAGCACATCAGCAATTTATCCAGTCCTTAATAGCAAATCAGGAGGATAAAAGCACAACAGTTTATAAAAGTTCTAATTCTAATTCCGAGCCTAGCTTTATTCAAAAGTTTTGATCCATAGTTTTATCTACTTATACAATGATATGGCCAGCATCAATACTATGATGTTTACATATTTAAGGATGCTCTAAATGAAAATATGCAAAGTCAGAGAGACTTACCTTGAATCTGAAGCGTGTTCTTGGAACTTGAGCTGCTACCTTCAGATGTTCTGGAGTCAGTGAGAGCAATGGAATAGTGGTTATGTTCTTTGATTCAAAGAGAAGAACAAAGGTTTCGTTTAGGATTTGCGAAGGTATTTGCTGTTTCCTTTTATCTCTTTGATAATTCTTTCTCCCTTCAAAATCCAGCCCCTTGAAAGTGTGATGGAGCAACTTATTTATAGGTGAATTTGTTGTGGTTTTGAGGACAAAAACAAATGGGATTTGAACCTTTTTTGGCACCCTCTTCCATTGATTTTTTATCACAGTTTTCATATGCTAGTTTGGTGCAATTATGGGATGCAGGCATGGACTGAATTAGCTGTTGGTTATTGGACTGTGCTATAGCAGCGCAGTATGTTGTATAAACGAGGTTTTGGAATTTGGTGATGTTCTGACTTAAGTGTTGAACATAACCTTCATATGCTAGGGTTTTGCCTTGTTCTTGAAGCAAGTATGGTGGTTAGCAGATTTTAGCCGTGTCTAAGCTAGATTTGTAAGCATGAATTTAGGAAAAGTACCCTCAGAGGCAAAAGCAAAGCATGGGCCTAGCATAACCTTGTACAAAAGTTTGTTTTTTCAAGGATAACAATGGTACTTCTGTCTCACACGTGGGGAAATCCTTTGGATAAAAACTCAAAAGTGTTTGTGAGCATTAAATGATGATGAGATCTATCAAACTAGAAATCATGCACTATGAGATTGTGCATCATAGCTAAGATTTGGGCCATAAGTTCAGCATCAGCGCAACTTAGAATAAACATCCAACTTCTGATCCCTGAATCCCTTTACTCCAACATGTTCTGAGCGAGTTCTCAGACTTTCGAGAAAGCTTGCGACATGCTTTTTAAGTCCACTTTGAATTGCTCTTGCATCTTCTGACTGAACCTACTGAGAATTGGCCCAGAAGTTGTAGACAACTTCTGACTTGTAAATGTCCAGAATTTGCTGAGTGCTTCAGTTTCATGGACGTGACTTTGAAGATGTATAACTTAAAATTCTAGCCTTTCCCGGAGAAGTTCTGTTCTGCAATATTTGAGATCTCATTGAGATCCACAACTCTTGTGTTAGAAGTTATTCTAGAATCAGCTTTCATCATGGTGATAATCTGATCAGAAGTTCTGAGCTTGTCATATTTCTTAAACAACTTAGAAAAATTCTAAGTATTTAGAAATTTGACTTTTCCAAAGTAATTTTGACTTTTGAATTTCTCGACGAAACAAACTTCATATTTCAACATGTCTTGATGAAATATGATCCTTGAAACTTGATTTTGATCCAAAAGTCAAAGTTCGACTTTTTAGTGTGCAAATGACCATTTTGCCCTTGTGAATGACTTTCTTGGAAAATTTGTAATTCAAGGCTTGGAATTGGATGGAAGCAAACCTGAGGGTCCAGGGTGATTCTTTGAGAAATGAGAGGGTAAATTTTGGGGTACAACAATAGCCATAACATGTGATTCAAAATATGAGTTGTTTCAAGTCTCACACCTTCTCTATTAATAGAGAGGACAATTTCAAGAGAAAGGGGCCAGAAAAAAGAAGGAGAAACTAACACTCAAAATCATTTTGCTGTCAAGAACCAGAATTATCCACAAAACCTCCATTTTTGAGCTTTGAAGTCTAAATCTTTGAATCTCATACCTTACAAATTTTCTCCAAGAAAACCATCTAAACACTTCACAAACACCATATAGAAGTTGTTCAAACATAAGAACAATTTCTGTAACATCATTGTCACCACCTTCTAAACTCAAAAATCGTACTTTGCAATTTTACTTGGTAGGAGTGGTTCAACAACTTTTAGCACAAAGTGAGGTTAGGAACAACTTCAAAAAGTTCTAAGGGAGCTCAATCAATCATCATGTTACGCTTGAAAACATCCAAACACATTTTGAGTGTTCACTTCAAGAGGTAAGTTTTCTCAAAATGTAATTTCGTTGTTCATACATCATTTTACTTTCATTTTCAAAAGAATAAAACAAGACAAATCAAATTAGAAGAGTTGAAAACACTCAAAACCATAAAAATGCTTATGGAAGCCTGACACGGTCGGCCGTGTCGCCTGACACGGGCTGTGTTAGGGAGAAAACAGGACAAAGTGAAAATAAAGGGTTCTGACACGGGTGCCCGTGTCACAAGACACGACCCGTGTCCCTCTTACTAGGAGAAAACTTGATAAAATGGAAGGACAGGGTCCTGACACGGGTTCCCCGTGTCACGGGACACTGCCCATGTCAGCACAGCTGAGACAAAAAAAAGACATGCATAATTATTAAAGGGTTCTGACACGGGTGCCCGTGTTATAGGACACGGCGCCTGTCAGCTTCAACACCAAAAATCTTGATTTTTTGAGACTTTTTTGCTATTATTTTTATTCAATTTGGTTGTAATAGTAATTAGGTTTTAATTTCTTTCATTCCCCATTCATAAACTTGTATCCCCATCCCCTAAATGATGTAATAGCATAGGACTTTAATTTCTGCAATTTATCGCTTTCGAATAAAAATGCTAGTAATTAGGGTTTGTATGGCAAGATAAAATTAATCTTAGAGAACCATTAATCTCAAGACAAAAATGCATGCAATAAAACACGATTCACACTTGCACCTCTAGGGTAACTCACACTTGTTGCCTCAGATTAAAATAGTCATGTCCCTTGAACGTGAGATGTTTTAGCAAAGCCCCTTGAATAAAAGATCATAGTCCCTCGATGATCCTTTAAATGTTGCTTTCGGTAAATGATCTTAGTCCCTTACGACAATTTCTAAGACATCTTAAAAGTTGCCTTCTATGACTATACGACGACCCACGCCCGTCCCTTCACATCCAATGATAGGGCTTCTTACCAATCAATAGTAAGATAACAATGTCAAAGGAAGAGAGAAATGAACAAAAGACTTTTGAGTAGGTAGAAATTTCTTAGTTGCTTGCTCACAATCCATCTTTAAAAGAAACATCTTTTCAAACACACCAAACACTTTCAAAAAACATGATATATTTTCAAAAGTCCAACACTTTGTATGCATTCTTATAGAGACAAGAATCATTACAAAGTTTGCCTAAACGAATGCGCTTTTCAAAAATACTTTCAAAACCCACCACAAACACATTTTCAAACAAAGTATTTTCAAATTGATCAAGAAACTAAGAGTCCGTAGATAACTACGGATGAAAAGGGTGCTAACACCTTTCCTTTTCATAACCTACCCCCCGAACTCAAGAAAATATCTCAAAGGTATTTCCTGTTCTTTTCACCCTTTCCTTATTGGATAAAAGAAAAGTCGATGGCGACTCTTGCTATCCGCAACAATTACGATAAAATGCAAAACACCCAAGTCAGTTCTCCCACCGTATTACAGAAGTGGCAACTCTGCTGGGGAAGATAAAGTTAATTGTGGGGTTATCTTAGAGTTAGATCACATTTAATTGTTTTCATTGTTTGATTTGTTTGCTTTACATTTATAGGTCTTTGTTTGGGTTTGTATTGATCCTCTACCCGGATCTGGGAACATCATTAGGTAAGTAGCAATAGATTGTAGAAAATGTACGGCGTAGACCGACATGGTTAAAGAAATGGCTATGTTAGTGTGACACATTTGTTGGTACCGGTATCCCTTGTGTTGAATCGAGGAAAATACGGGGACGCTGAGCAGTGTCATGAAGCACTAACTGACCTTAGAAACTTTAATTGAACAAATTGGCCATTAGGAAGTAGTGAGATAACCGGTTTCAGTGGAAAGCTGAAAATTGGTTGTACTCGATACTACGCTCATTGAGATATGACTTTTGGGATATTTTAGCCGCAAGAAAAGATTGCTTGTGATAAAATAATACCCAATGAAGAAAGATCAATGATATTGAGATTCCCTAGAACCCGTTTACTTTGTAGGACAGGTTGAACCAACTAAACTTAAAGAGGGTACTTACCTATGAAACCCATGCAAGCCTAAACCTATGGTTTTCATGTTCTTTTTTTGTGCTTATTATTCATTTCATCATAAACATCATAACATCATAAGCATTCTCACTAACAATTTCAAGGATTTAGGAATTTATCCTTGTTCTGTTTTGTAGGTCATGACTTTGACTCGTAGGAATACCATCTGAGTTAACTTCGTGAAAGTGCATCCTCAACTTCAAGAATTAGCATCAAGAGTTCCTGGAGATTCCCCCTTCACCAAGAAATATGGCCGACTTCTCAACTTGGCTACCTCAAACTTCCAAGAAGAAATGATGTGTGTACTTTTCCAATTCTTTGATCCTATGCATCATTGTTTCACCTTTCCTGACTACCAATTGGTGCCTACATTAGAAGAATTCTCTCAATTTCTAGGAGTGCCTGTACTTGATCAAATGCCATTCACCGGTTTAGAAGAGAATCCAAAACATGAAGTTATTGCCAAAGCTTTACATTTGAAAAGATCCGACATTGTGGAAAATTGGGAGACAACAAGTGGAGTTAAGGGTTTCTTAGCCAAATTTCTGTTGGAGAAGGCTTGTTTGTTCTGGGAACATATGGATTTTCAAGGTTTTAAGGATGTCTTGGCCCTTCTAATCTATGGTTTGGTTCTATTTCCCAATCCAGACCAACTCATAGATCTAAATTCCGTCAAGGTTTCTCTCTCTCTCGTAATCCTATACCTACTTTGCTTGGAGACACTCTACATTGTTTCCAAACTCGCACCATGAAGAAAAGGGATACTCTTTTGTGTTGCATTCCATTACTCTCTAGGTGGTTTATTTCGCACCTACCTCGATGAACGTTGAAGAATGAACAAGGCTTGACATGGTCTCAAAGGATGATGTCACTCTCACACTCGGATATCCATTGGTGTTCTCGATATTTGGAGGATATTACAATCATTGACTGTTGTGGGGAATTCCCTAATGTCCCACTCTTATGAATTAGGGGAGGTATCACCTATAACCCTTCTCTCTCATTACGAAAATTTTGGTATGCACGAAGAGATGGTCCCCATAATACGCTCATTTAAGGTTTGGCATTCGACTACAAGGGCGACGACCAAGGCTATCATCAAAGGTTCATACGAGCTTGGAGAATCATAAACAAAGTGGATAGTAAGACATTGGGACATAAGAATTACATCCCCCTTGAGCCTTACCTTAAGTGGGTGCGAACTCGTGCTCAAAGTCTCGTGATGCCTTACCCCGCCATCTTACCAATCATCATGGAGCCTGTTGCCGAAGGAGATGTTCCATACACTGCCATTTACCCCGATATGCCTACTTCTCTTGAAGATTTGCAAAGAGCTTGGATTCATCTAAAAGGGGAGCGAGACACCTTTGAAGCCCAATTTTATGCAAGTTAGAAGAAGACATTGGAGCTCACGAGACAACTTCATGAGGAGAGGAGCCTGAATGCCTATATCTCTCCAAAGAGGAAGCATCCATAGGAAATTTGAGCCATTATTATTGTATTTTAGTTCATTTTGTTTCTTTTGTTTCAGTGTAAGCCCAAGAGGCATGTTGTAATCAATTTGAACTTATTAATACAATTAATGTTTGTTCCCTTTTTTCTAAACAAATTTAAATCTTCTAAGTCCTTGAAATCATTTGCATACGCATTTTCATGCATCATAACATAAAAAGGTTTTCCACAACAAGTTTCCTTATCCTTTTACTGTTTATTTTAGTAAGATGGATATCAAACAAACAGTGAAGGACTTGCAAGCGCATAATTCCCAGTTCCAAGAGACTTTACTGACCCTGGATAAGGGGCAACAATAGCTGATGACTATGCTAGTAGCCAAGAAGAAAACCAAAAGAAGGCCTTCATCAACATGGGTAAGAGGTTCAAAGTTCCGGTTTGTCAGGTACAGATATTCGAAGAGTTGTCTGAGGAGGATAAAAATCAAGACGAAGAGGCAAGGAGCACCCACGTTGGAGGTGCCAATGATCAAGCTTCCGAAGATGAAGATTACTTTGATGAGCAATATCCTCCGGCTAAGGATAAATACAAGCAGTTGGAGGATAGACTAAAGGCTGTTGAAATTCAAGTCGTGCCTGGTTTGGATTTTGGTGAGTTGAGCTTAGTACCTGGGGTCGTCATTCCCCATAAGTTCAGAATACCGATTTTCGCCAAGTATGACAGGGTTTCCTGCCCGAAACTTCATCTAAGGTCTTACATGCGCAAGATACAGCTGCACACTGCCAACAAAAAGCTCTGAGTCCATTTCTTCCAAGAGAGTCAGGCTGGGACTCAACTAGAATGGTTCTATCAATAGAGGGTTCCTGAATCGACACATGGGAAGATCTAGCCACTGATTTTTATCATCAATATCAATATGTCGATCTGGCGCCAACCAGAGTCCAACTTCAAGGTATGACAATGGGTACTAATGAGGGGTTTAAAGAGTACACACAAAAATGGAGGGATCTTGCTGGTAGGGTCCAACCACCACTAACTGACAGATAACTAGTTGACTTGTTCATGGGTACATTAACTGGCCCATTTTTAACCTATTGATTGGGATTTCTTCATCTGGTTTCACTGAGTTGATACTAACTGGTGAAAGGGTAGAAAGTGGCATTAAGAGTGGGAAAATTCCCATGACATCTGCTTCCGCATCCAACACTATAAAGAAGCCATTCACTAGAAAGAAGGAAACAAATGCTGTGTATAAGGCAAGGGCCCGTACCAAGAAGGATCTCCGATCCTCTATTAATGTTGTTTTAATCTCCAACCCTCCATCTGCTCAAAGACAATCATCCAACAATCAACGATCCTAAGTTCCTCAAAGACAGTTCACGAGAATAAGCATGTCACTGTCCCAAGCCTTACAACATCTGTTGAAGGCCAACTTAGTGACATTGCACAATCCACCATCCAATTCATACAATTCATCACCTAAGTATAATCCAAATGCCAACTGCGCGTATCATTCCAACAACCCTGGGCATGAAACTGATCAATGCTGGGCTCTGAAGAATAAGATTTAAGATCTGATAGACAATAAAAAAATTGAATTTGATCCACCTGCTACTCCAGATATGATAACCGCACCAATGCCAAACCATGGAAAAGGTGTTAATGCAATTGATGATACTACTTTTGTCTCCTCTATTGAGGATTTAACAACTTTATTAACTACTATGAAGGATAATTTGCTGAGAGCCGGGGTGCTCCCTGGATTTTCTAAAGATTGTGTCTGCTGTGATCAACAAGTAAATGGGTGCAACTGGATGAAGAAAGGTGTGCAACGCATGATAAATAGCCGTGAAATTCTGTTTAAGAAAATTCCTACCATCAAAAGTTTAATCAACAAAGTTGAAGACCTGTACATAATAACCACCTCCAACAAGCCTCTTAGGATCCCCTCAAAGGGTCCTATTAGGATTTCAAACGAACCAACCATTGCTCCTTTAATAATCACCACCATTGGGCCTATTCCCTACTCCTCTGACAAAGCGGTTCCATGGAACTATGGTGCCGAGTTTTATTATCATGGGATAAAACAAGATTCTTGGATCAAAGAAAACGAAGCTGATGTTACTAATATTGCAGGTTCTAGTAAAGTAATAAGAACAGGGAGGATCTTTTCCCCTGATATTTCACCACCCACTACTACAACAACAACTCCCGTCCGCATAACCAATGACAAGTCTAGTGCCAACACTAGAGGCAAAGAGAAAGAAGGTGAGCCTGCTGGGATAGAGGCACCTGCCACAGATACTGATGTTGAAGAACCCTCCACTCGAGAGATGGAGGAAATCTTGAAAATCATAAAGAAGAGTGACTTCAAAATAGTTGAGCAACTGGGATAAACCCCCTCGAAAATCTCCATGCTATCATTGTTACTCTTTTCAAACGCTCATGCCCAGGCTCTAATTAAGTTCTTGAAGAAAGCCCATGTTCCCCCAAGAAACCACAGTTGACCAGTTCATGAATTGTATGGCGATTTTAACAGCTGACAATGGGTTAGGGTTCTCCGATGCTGATTTGAATCCTATGGTAAGGAACCACAACAAAGCCTTGCATGTCTCTATTGAATGCAAGGGAACTACCCTGACACATGTCTTAATTGATACTGGCTCATCTCTAAATGTGTTACCCAAAGGTTCTTTGGACCGGCTAGATTGTGAAGGGCTGGTATTGAAGCCAAGTGATATTGTTGTAAGGGCTTTCGATGGGTATAAAAGGATGGTTCATGGAGAGGTGGATCTCCCTATTAAAGTTGGCTCACAGAATTTCAACTCTACCTTTTATATAATGGACATACGTCATGCCTACTCTTGTTTGCTTGGGCGCCCTTGTATCCACGGGGCAGGGGCAATAACATCCACCCTTCATCAAAAATTAAAATATCCAGTCAAAGGGAAGATCGTTACTGTTTGTGGAGAAGAAGAATTTATGGTGAGCCACCTCAATTCCTTTAAGTATGTGGAAATGGATGGTGAGCTCATAGAAACTCCGTACCAAGATTTCAAAGTTGTTCCTCCTATGGTTGCTGGCACCAAAATATCCTGCGACATATCAAAAGTTGATGGAGTTGTACCAAGAATGGTTTCTCTTAAAGATGCATGCGCCATGGTCGAAGATGGAAGCTGTACTATCTGGGGACAACTCCCCGAATTTCCATTTAAAGCAGACAAATTTGGGTTGGGTTTCACAATCAAAGCTCATAAAGAGGTCAGGCGCGCTCTTCTGGGAAAGCCACCTCTCCGCATCAGAAATCATGAAGTAAACACGGTGGAAGACTCTGATGATGAATGCGCTTTTGAAGAATGGATCTACCCTACTGCCGGAGGAAAGCTTAACAACTGGCATGCAAAGGATTTTACTCCCATCTCCTTCATTGAAGAGTAATTATTGTTTACTGTTTTTTGTCAATTCAAGAACTTTCGTCTATAATTTTAAACAATGACTTTTAAGCCATGTGCCTTGCTCAGGGCACCATGGTCCATTTGTTATGGGTTTTGTTCATATTTATTTATCATATGATCATTTAATTGAAAACATTGGACCTTTGCATTCAATTTGTGCTCATTGTCATTTTGTTTCTTTATTTGCATTTTTCAAATAGCCATGTATCTTACATGCACACACACACACACACACACACACACACACACACACACACACACACACACACACACACACACACACACACACACACACACACACACACACACACACACACACACACACACACACACACACACACACACACACACACACACACACACACTTGCAGATCTTCATCCACTCCGGATCGCATTGCCAACGACTCTACTATTTCCAGTTATGACTTTTAGCATCCAATTAACCAAGCCAAAGACGAAGGCGAGGAAGATTGTGAAATACCAGGGGAACTAGCCAGACTTCTGATGCAAGAGGAGAAAGCTATTCAACCTCATGAAGGTCCAGTCAAAGTTATCAACCTAGGTACCGAGACAGACAAGAAAGAAGTCAAGGTCGGCGCTAACCTAGAAGATGGTATAAGAGCAGATTGGTTCAGATGTTACATGACTATGTTGAAGTGTTTACTCGGTCTTATGAAGATATGCCATGGTTGTATACCGATGTTGTGGTTCATCGTCTGTCAACGAAGGCAGATTGCCCTCCTATCAAACAAAAGGTTCGTCGTATGCGGTCAGACATGTCTGAAAAGATAAAGGATGAGGTAATGAAGCAGTTTGATGCAGGTTTTATGGCTGTGGCATCTTATCCTAAATGGGTTACAAATATGGTCCCTATACCGAAGAAAGATGGGAAGGTTCATATGTGTGTGGACTATAGAGATTTAAATAGGGCAAGCCCCAAAGATGATTTCCCTCTACCTCATATCGACATTTTGGTTGACAACACCGCTCAACATAAAGTATTCTCCTTTATGGATGAATTTTCTGGCTACAATCAAATCAAGATGGCTCCCTAAGACATGGAAAAGACCACCTTCATTACACAATGAGGCACATTTTATTACAAAGTCATGCCATTCAGATTAAAGAATGTAGAGGGAACATATCAAAGAGCTATGGTAGCTTTATTTCATGATATGATCCATCATGAGATAGAGGTCTATGTGGATGATATGATTGCAAGGTCGCAAACTGAAGAAGAGAATCTCGATCACCTACACAAGCTATTTGAGAGGCTGAAGAAGTACAAGTTGAGGTTGAACCCTAGTAAGTGCACATTCAGAGTAAGGTCTGGAAAACTTCTAGGTTTTTTCGTCAGTGGTAAAGGCATTGAAGTTGATCCTGCAAAGGTAAAAACAATTCAAGAAATTCCGGTTCCCCGTTCTGAAAAGGAGGTCAGAGGCTTCTTGGGTTGACTTAACTACATTGCCCGCTTCATATCTCACTTAACTGCTACTTGTGAGCCAATCTTTAAACTCTTAAAGAAAGATCAAGTAGACAGATGGAACGATGATTGCCAAGTTGCATTTGACAAAGTCAAGGAATATTTGCAAGAACCTCCCATCCTTATGTCTCCAGTGGAAGGAAGACCATTGAACATGTACTTGACTGTGCTAGAGAATTATATGGGGTGTGTGTTGGGCCAACATGACGAGTCTGGCCGACAAGAGCATGCAATATACTACCTGAGCAAAAAGTTTACCGACTGTGAAACCAGATATTCACTTCTCGAGAAAACTTGTTGCGCTCTGGCATGGGCTACTCGCCGGCTAAGACAGTATATGTTGACTCACACCACTTTATTTATTTCTAAGATGGACCCTATCAAGTACATCTTCGAGAAGCCCGACCTCTCCGGACGGATAGCTAGATGGAAAATGATTCTGACTGAATACGATATTCAATGTACAACACAAAAGGATATCAAAGGAAGCGTATTGGCAGATCATTTGGTTCATCAAGCTGTTAATGATTACCAGTCTATGAACTTTGAATTCCCAGATGAGAATATTATGCTAGTAACTGACTGCGAAGAACCTGGACCGTATGACGGACCTGAATAAGGATCCCGATGGACTATGGTTTTTGATGCGGCTTCCAATGCTTTGGGAAATGGAATTGGTGCTGTGATTATTTCTCCTGAGGGTTTCCATACTCCTTTCACTGCTAGGTTGTGCTTCGATTGTCCGAACAACATGGCTAATTATGAAGCATGCATCTTGGGTCTAAAGGCTGCCATTGACTTAAGGATCAAATTCTTGAATGTATTCGGAGATTCTTCTCTAGTGATCAGTCAAATCAAAGGAGAATGGGACACTAAACATCCTAACCTTATTCCTTACAAGGAGCTCGTGTTAACCCTGATACCATACTTCAATGAGATCACCTTTGAACATTTCCCTAGAGAAGAAAATCAGTTGGCTGACGCCTAGGCAACAATGTCATGTTCAAAGTCAAATGGGACAACGAAGCTCCCATGATTACAATCGAAAGATTTTACGAACCTGCGCACTGCTATGAGCTTGACACTAACGAAGAGAAGCCATGGTACCATGAGATGGGGAGATATATTGAGGCACAAGAATATCTTGAAGGATCTTCCATCAATAATAAGAAATTCTTACAAAGATTTTCAGCCAAATTCTTTCTAAGCAACGAAATCATGTACAAGGGTAACCATGATTCTACTCTACTCCGATGTGTAGACAAGAAGGAGGAAGAAAAAATTATGGAAGACATGCATGATGGACTCTTTGAGACCCACTCTAGTGGACACACTATGGCCAAGAAAATCCAGGGGGCTGGTTACTATTGGTCCACAATGGAAACTGATTGTCATCGTCACTCAAGGACTTGCCACAAGTGTCAAATCTATGCTGATAAGGTCCATGTATCTCCTATTCCTCTAAATGTCATGACTGCTCCATGGCTGTTTGCAATGTGGGGAATTGACATGATTAGAGAGATCAAACCTACTGCTTCCAATGGACATCACTTCATTCTTGTCGCTATTGATTACTTCACAAAATGGGTCGAAGCTGCCTCATTTGCCTCTGTCACGAAGAATGTTGTAGCCAGATTCATCAAGCATAACCTCATCTTCCGTTACTGTATCCCTGGAAGGATTATCATCGAAAATGGAACTAACCTCAACAATGCCATGATTACGGAACTTTGTACTCAGTTCAAAATCAAGCATCAAAATTCTTCTCCGTACATACCCAAGATGAATGGTGTAGTGGAAGATACCAATAAAAATATCAAGAAGATTGTGCAAAAGATGGTGGTAATGTATAAAGACTGGCATGAGATGTTACCGGTTGCTCTCCATAGCTACCGTACTTCAGCTCAAACATCAACTGGGGAAACCCTGTTCTACTTGGTCTATGGCATGGAAGCTGTCCTACCAGTCGAAGTTCAGATTCCCTCTATAAGGATAATGAAGGAAGAAAATTTAGGTGAAGACGAATGGATTTAAACTAGGTTGGATCAGTTGAACTTGATTGACGAGAAGCGACTGGTTGCTGTTTGTCATGATCAAATGTATCAAAAGCACATGATCAAGGCATTCAACAAGAAGATCAAACCTCGAGTACAGGCGGGAAACTTGGTAATAAAGCGCATCATTTTACCACAAGGAGATCCCAGGGGCAAATGGACCCCAACTTACGAAGGACCATTTGTTATAAAGAAAGTTTTCTCTGGTGGAGCCATGATGGTGACTACTATGGATGAAGAAGATTTCCTGCATCCTGTGAATGCGGACATAGTTAAAAAATACTACAGCCTTGGGATATATGAAAAAGATGGTACACCCGGCAAGTCGAAAACCCGAGAGGGAGGCTTGGGAAAAAATGGGTATCCTGGTGGGCTGAAAACCTGAAAGGGCAGTCCAGGCAAAAGTTAAGGATTAAAGCGTATGGCTATATCCCGTAAAGTCTCTACAACCAGCCTTATTACCAAAGTCCAAGTTCAAATGGTCCAAGATCAATCCAATCAACTTCTATTCAACGGAAAGGGATAATGTTTGAAGACATAGGGGCAATAATGGGGTTGGAACACAATGAGATCACTTTCACATGGCTATTATTTTTTGTTTTTGCTTTGTATTTGACGATTTCCTCTTACTAGGATCTCAGTCTCTTTGTACAAAAACGCCTATTCATGGGAAAAACATCAATACAAATATACTTTGAAGTGCAAACTTTCTATTTTTTCTGTTTTGAGTGCAAAAATGTCCAATGACTAAAATTGAATGAACATATGCATATGAACACGATTAAACTTTTAACAAATGTATGCTTAAAAGTAGTGACAAGCATCTCCTTAAATGCATTTGAGATATCCCCAGAGTTATTTCATTAACATTATCCCCTCAGAGTTGGATTCATGAAATCCCCAGCCAGAGTTTCAATTTCTTGAAAACTCTCTCCCCAGCCGAGTTGGTCTCAAGAAAGAAGCCTTATGGAGTTTCTTCCTAAAAAAGAAGTCACTTCCACATCAGTTCGTCAAATATCCTCTTCAACAGGGTGTGTTCCCCTAACAAACTACAGATTTCCCAACTTGAGTTTACCTCTCAGACTATTACAAATCAAGGGATTGTAACCCCTAATCCCTAGTGAAGTCGCCAACAAAGTCATTGCTATCTCTGAAAGTTGTTGTGAAGCCTGGACCCGACCAGATACTAGTTTAACTTCATCCTACTCTCAACTTACTGTGAAGATTGGACCTAACCAGATAACAATAAATCTCAATTCCAAGTTACTAAAGTCTGGACCTGACCAGATAATAGTTTAACTTCTCAAATTGCTTAAGCCTGGACCCGACCAGTCAACAGTTCAAGCTTGGACCCGACCAAATACCAGTTAACCTCAAGTATAAATTGCTGAAGCCTGGACCCTACCAGTTAACAATTTAAAATTATGAAGCCTGGACCTGAATAGATAACAACTCCAATTTCTGAAACCTGGACCCGACCAGATAACAGTGAATCTCAAATTTAGTTGCTAAAGCCTAGACCCGACCATATATTAGTTTAACTTCTTCAACTGCAGAGCCTAGACCTGACCAGTTAACAGTTTGAGTTACTGAAACCTGGACCTGACCAGATAACAATTGATCTCAAGTTCAAATTGCTGAAGACTGGACCCGACCGGATAACAGTAAACCTCAGTTTCAAGTGGCTAGAGCCTGAACTCTACCAGATAATAACTTAACTTCTCCATCTATTGCAAAGCATGGACCCGACCAGTTAACAGTTCGAGTTGCTGAAACCTGGACCCGACTAGATAATAGTTTAATTCTTACAGATCACTAATAAAACTCCTTTTCCCTAGTAGAGTTTGCCACTATCCCAGCGAGTTGTTGCAAAGCCTGTAATTCAACCAGATAATAGTTAACTTCTTTATCCCCAGCAAGTTATTGTGAAGCCTAGAATCCGAACATATAACAACTAAATTTCAAGAGATAATTCCTCACCAGAGCAATGGACAACTAAAACTCTTGAATTCTGGTTCCCAAGCAGAAATCAACACTCTCTACAGAGTCTTCTCAAGCAAGTCAATATTCCTTAACGGAGTTTCTTCTCAACAAAGTAGGAATCCTAAACGGAAGCATCTTTAACAAAATTTAAAGATACACATACTCTTCATCTCCAACAGTAGTTCGAGATTTAACTTCTTAAAACTCCTCAGTATCTGTCGAGGATACGCTTCGAGAACATGTCACATTCATACATCATATAACATACATAATATATACATACAACATAATCTAATTTATTTTGAGAACATCATTACACCATGCATACATTCGCATACAGCTATCCCCTTTTGTTCCTTGCAGAAAAAAATCATTGATCCAAAGACCTCTTCTGGATCAGAATTAATTCTTCTAGTTAAAGACAGGCAACACACCTAGTTTTCAGCATGAATTGACCAAAGATTTATGCTGATGTTTCTTCCAGTTTCTACCATCATCTTTCCAAATGGCATCTATAAGCCCATTCCCAAATCAATACATTATTGAGTGCAAATTTCTGGGCACTTTATGTTCAATCATCTTTCACCTTCAAGCCATGAATGACAGACTAGCCAATCTACCTCTTCAGGTTTAAGAAGATTGAACCGGGGCAGTTATTGTACCCAAAAATTTTCCCTCTCTCTTATCAAGACATTTCACAAAAGACCTTCAGTGCTCAAGGATTCTCAAGGAATTTCCCAAATAAAATCACCTTCGAAACACTGAGATCACAAATTAGGGTTTTAACTGAGAATGACTGATCATTGACTTTTGACCTAATATACAATCTTTTGGTTTGAAACATGGTCCCAAAGATTCAAATGCATCATTTTGACCTAATTGCATATATGAATTCATTTCTCAAGATCATTGGATTGACAAATGAAATTTGGTCAACTGATGAAAAAGTCAATTTTATACTGAAAAGTCAAACTTTGACTTTTTTTGTCAACATAAATTTCAAATAACAAAATTCATCAAGACGTTCAAGAACATCAAGCTTGATCATCAAGAAGTCAAGAAAGTCAAAAGTCAATTTGAAAAGTCAAAATTTTCAAGACTTAGAAATTTTTCTAAGTGTTTTGTACATAATAATTTCACTACTTCATGCCAATTTTTCACCAAGATGCATGATGATTCAAAGGAAACTTTCAACATGAAAGTTGTAGATCTTGATGAATTCTAGAACTTTGTATTAGAGGGTTGATGTCCAAAAAACGCTTATATTTGAAGATATAAGCCCATGAAGTCATGACATTTTCATCTAACACTTAGAGAAATTTCTAACAGATTTTGGTCAGGATTTTATCCCAACTTCTTGGCACTTTTTCACATAGTTCCAAGATGATTTTGTAAAAATGTCCAACATGAAAGTTATAGATCATATTTCAAGCTTTCCAAAACATCCAAGAGCATGAATTTATCATACTTGAGCTAGGAGATTCAAAGGCCTGAAGTTGGACATCCATTCTTGAATTGCAAGTCATTTTATTGAAGAACAAATAATCCAATTTGCATGGTGTGCTGCATAATATTACTTTGCAAGCCTTATGACTTGTAAATCTATCCATAATCAGATGTTTACACAATTGATTGAACCATTATCCAAGTGATTAAAGTATTGTCCATTGCATCATTCCATTTATAGCACAAAGGCACCATTGCCATTCTTGCAAAGTTCACTTTAATCACAAAGTCAATTTCTTGAGCCTCTAACTTGTTTTTCTAATCACACTCAACTTCTACAAGTCAGAACAAACATGTTTAAAGTGATCAACCACTTTATATAACTTGGTACAAGCATTGGAAACATGTTCTTCATGCTTGCTTCAAAAACAAGCAAGATAGCCATAACATGTGATTCAAAATCTAAGTTGTTTCAAGTCTCAAACCTTCTCTATAAATAGAGAGGCCAATTGCAAGATAAAGGGGCCAGAAAAAAGGAGAAACTAACAGTCAAAATCATTTTGCTGTCAAAAACCAGAATTGTCCATAAAACCTCCATTTTTGAGCTTTGAAGTCCAAATCTTTGAATCTCATACCTTACAAGTTTTCTCCAAGCAAACCATCCAAACACTTCACATACACCATATAGAAGTTGTTTAAACTTAAAAACAACTTCTGTAACATCATTGTCACCACCTTCTAAACTCAAAAACCGTACTTTGCAATTTGACTTGGTTGGACTAGTTCAACAACTTTTAGCACAAAGTGAGGTTTGGAACAACTTTAAAAAGGTATAAGGGAGCTCAATCAATCATCCCGTTGCGCTTGAAAACATCCAAACACATTTTGAGTGTTCACTTCAAGAGGTATGTTTTCTCAAACTGTAATTTCCTTATTCATACATCATTTTACTTTCGTTTTGAAAAGAATAAAACAGAACAAATCAAAGTAGAAGAGTTGCAAACACTTAAAACCACAAAATCTTGCTTCTGGAAGCCTGACATGGGCCGTGTTAGGGAGAAAACAGGACAAATTGAAAATATAGGGTTCTGACACGGGTGCCAGTGTCACAGGACACGACCTGTGTCCCTTTTATTGGGAGAAAACTTGACAAAATGGTAGGACAGGGACCTGACACGGGTGCCCGTGTCAGCACAGCTGAGACAAAAAAAGACATGCATAATTATTACAGGGTTTTGACATGGGTGCCCGTGTTACAGGACACGACCCGTGTCAGCTTCAACACCAAAAATCTTGATTTTTTAAGACTTTTTTTGCTATTATTTTTATTCAATTTGATTGTAAAGTAATTAGGTTTTAATTGCTTTCATTCCCCATTCATAAACTTGTATCCCCATCTTCTAAATGATGTAATAGCGTAGGACTCTAATTTCCGCAATTTATCGCTTTCGAATAAAAATGCTAGTAATTAGGATTTGTATGGAATGATAAAATTAATCTTAGAGAACCCTTAATCTCAAGACAAAAATTCAAGCAATCAAAACACGATTCACATTTTCACCTCTAGGGTAACCCACACTTGTTGCCTCAGATTAAAATAGTCATATCCCTCGAACGTGAGATGTTTTAGCAAAGACCCTCGAATAAAAGATCATAGTCCCTCGATGACCCTTCAAATGTTGCTTTTGGCAAATGATATTAGTTCCTTAAGACAATTTCTAAAACATCTTACAAGTTGCCTTCTATTACTATACGACGACCCACACCCGTCCCTTCACATCCAATGACAGGGCTTCTTACCAATCAATGGTAAGATAGCAATGTCAAAGGAAGAGAGAAATGAACAAAAGATTTTTGAGATGGTAGAACATTCTTAGTTGCTTGCTCACAATCCATCTTTAAAATAAACATCTTTTAAAACACAGCAAACACTTTCAAAAAACATGAAATATTTTCAAAAGTCTAACACTTTGTATGAATTCTTATAGAGACGAGAATCATTACAAAGTTTGCTTAATCGAAGGTCCTTTAAAAAATTCTTTCAAAATAATTTTCATAACCTACCCCTCGAACTCAAGAAAATATCTCAAATATCTTTCCTGTTCTTTTCACCCTTTCTTTATTGAATAAAAGAAAAGTTGGTGGAGACTCTTGTTATTCGCAATGAAACAACCGGATGGACAATCAACTGATAATGAAATCAATGAATTCTCCATCAAACATTTTTTATCCCACAAGGGGGAAAGGTAAACATCGAGTAAACCTGAGAAGGGTGAAATCACGATCAAATAATCGAGAGATCGGGTAAGGGAGTCTGTTACGCGAGGGGAAGGTATTAGCACCCCACACGTCTGTAGTACTCTACGGTCTCCACTCTTGTTGTCTATCTTATGGGTGTGTTTAATTTATGCTTATGTTTACTATATTACTGAAGGCAGGATGCACGCAAAAGAAATGAGAAAAGAATGTAGGGAAAATAAAGTTATACTCGCTTGGGCCCTACCCCAATGCCTACGTATCCTTTTTGAGAAATCAGAGCTACCGTAGTTCAACTTCAAATGTTTTTGTTGGTTTGTATTTTTTAATGAACAATATTAATTTCGCTTTCTGCCGCAACTCGACCTTTTGAGACTTACGCGCCAGCACTAAAGTGAATTAACTTGTTCTTTTGAAAAGGTTTTGAAAGAAAGGTCAGAAGGTAAAAACAAGTTTGTATTTGTTGGTGTTTTTGCTTGTGGATAATGACTAATTAATCTCAAGAGAGAGAGAGATTTTAACCATTTCTCCACTTATTCATAAAATAAGTGTTTGAGACTTGAACTATACCAAAGCTTAGAATATGAGAACAATAAGATCTAGAAGAAAACCGTTTATCGTCTCTCATACTTAACAAAAATATTATTCTCATCAATAGTTTTTTTAAGTGTTTTTAAAATTTGCTAGAAAAAGAAGTTTTTGTTTTAATGCAAATGCAAAAAGGGAAAGAAAATTCTAAAGGGAGACTAACATAAATATATCTCTAATATTATCATACAATGGTGGTCCTATGGTTGAGTTTTGAAGGGAAATCTCTACCCTATGTTGACATGATTGGATTACAATCCTAATGTCTATCTCAAACTCATCATCTATAGATGAATCAAGAAGTACTAAAGGAGCATAGCAAATGTCTATCACCTAAAACTATGTCTATCTTAAATCATCATCTATAGTTAAATCGAGAGCTCCTAAGGGAACATGCCGAGGGTATATCATCTCAAAACATGCACACAAAGACGAAATCAAGTAAGCAAGCCAATAAGCTCAAGAGAATACGCCTAGAGATATCCTATCTAGGTTAGCATGCCAAAGAAAGTCTAACAAAACTATCCTACGGGGAACATGCAATGAGAGTGAAGTCGTGATCTCAATTTCTAAATTGAGTGACTCACCGATCAACGAGAAATCAAGGAAAGCGATTAAATCCTATAGGGAGCGTGCACTGAGAGCGAAGTCGTGATCTCAATTTCTAAATTGAGTGACTCATCGATCAACAAGAAATCAAGAAAAGTGATATAATCCTATAAGGAGCATGCATTGAGAGCGAAGTCGTGATCTCAATTTCTAAATTGAGTGACTCATTGATCAACAACCAATGAAACAAACACAAGCATAACACATATAGCAAATAAAATGTGGAATGCCTGCAACAGGTCTTTAAACAGCGACTTCAAGCGCATGCTCTTTATTTCCTGCTTTCTACTTCTCATGATCTCTAGAAAGCGATAAATGTCTCTATTATACATGATCTCTAGAAAGTGGTAAATATAATATTACAACAAATGGCCTGAAACCATACTAAACCGATAATAAAAATCTGCAAAACCCAAATCAATGCATGGAGAAAGCTCAGAGGGCACCGCAAACTAGCATCAACAAAAAATAGCGTCAGAAGCGTGAACAACATATGCAAGCAAAGCGTATCTGTCACCAAAGTGAATGGTATCCAAATTTCTTCTCAAAGTATGCACATCTCACAAAATTTGTTAGCAGATAACAACAAAATCAAATGCGATAATGACAATTAGCAATATGCACAAAAATGAAGTATGAATATGTATAAGACAAAGCAAACAAGTCAAAGGAGCATAACATAGCATTCCGGACAACAACCTCGTACTCATGAAAATAGGTGCAAAAACTTGTTTAGAAACATCCAAGATTGCTATCGATATCGAAGAAATGCTCAAACAAGTACAACAATACATTATTCACAAACTAAAACTTAATGCACATGTGAAATACAAGTTCCAGACAACATTACGCATATTTTGAAATTCATCAGGAATCGATTTGGAAATCAAAATTTTAGTGCATTAATCTTGAATATTAGCATGAGATGGTTATCGGGAACTTGCACATGAACATGTAACCTCAAGATTGATCTAAAAATCAAGAATTAAATTCTAAAAATTACATGAATTTAATGTATTAGAATTTAATCAACAAATTGCAAATTAACTCCAATTCATGAGTTTATGTATTTATGCCAAAAGTGTGATGAATAGGAATCAACTCACAATTTATCAAACGCAAAAGTTATGAATCAAAATATATTTCGATACACTAAATTCACAAAGTTCTCAATCAATTAGTTAAAACCAAATGATATTACTTGACATCAAAGTATGAGTTAAGACACAAAAAGTATCATAATTCAACAATGAAACACAAGATAATGTGCAAAAAATTTCAATTGGAAAGTTAGAAAATTAATGGAAAAGCATCCGAAATTAACCGCAAAAATTAAGGCAACATAGAAACATGTCAACGGTTCCAAAAATTAACTCGGTTCGGCTAAATTCCGTTCCGAAATGTGATTTTCGTAACTGCTACAGTTGCAGAAAAACGGAACAAAATTTGTCCGAATCAAAAAAATACTCGTGTGAGAGATTTTGGATGGCTTAAGATAATCAGTTTTCATTAAAGAAAGTCAGAAAAACTCAATACGGATCAAAAGTTAGAGCAAAAACATCAATTATGTAAAACTTTGCCATTTACCAAGTATTGAGATATTTTTTTCTCAAACTCAATCAAACTTACTTCAAAAATGTTTAGCAATGGCATTTGAATCCATTAGATATTACCTCAATTTATTGAAATGGCAAGCAACAAGTAATCAAACAAAAATTGATAAAAGATTAGTTTATGTTAAAAATTAGTAATTTGAGATCATATGTAAAAATGCATTTCAAATGCACAAAAATATCAATGATCATCAACAAAAAATAATTGAAAACATGTAGTAAAACTTTTAAAATTAAAGATTAGGCCTAAACTAAACTAATTGTTAGTTTATGTTACAATACATAAATCAAAGTTAGTGTTATAATCTACCTAATCTAAACTATTAACAAATTCTACATCAAGAATTAAGAACTAGTGTTAATCTAATCAAGAGTTCAAAATCTCAAACTAGTGTTAGTGCTAACTAGTTTTCTATAACTAATTCAACTTAAACACTAGTGTAACTACACCTAGGACTAAAAATCAACACAACAACACTATGTCAACTTCAAGTTACAACCAAAATCAACTTCTCAAGTTCAATTAATCACTTATTTCAACAAGCAATTCAATAAAATGATATTAAATTCTCAATTCAAATCAACTCTCAACAATTAAGCCTCAATTATACAATTAAAACCTCAATCAACACAAAACCAAGAAAAATCACTTATTCCAAAAAAATACTTATTTCAAAAAGCGCTTAATTCAAGAAAAACCACCGATAGAAGTGAAGAGGAGGCTTAGGTATAGAGATCGCAACGAACAGATCAACAATCAGAGAATAATTGCTCTTAATTTTGACTTTTGGATTTTGATGAAGTTGTTGTTGTGTTCTTGATGAAAAAGGTGTAAAACCTTGAGTTGATCTTTGAGAGAATTGAGAGAAAAATTTTAATTGTTTTTTAGAGATTTATGAGTTATGAGAGAAATTGGAGTAAAAAGAATATATAGTATGAGCTTATGTGAGTGGATTTGGTTAATGGGCCTCAAAAATCCATAAATACTAATGCATAATTCTAATTTACTTGAGTGCGACACGTTCCGGGCAAATTCGCAGGAATCTCGGTGTGAATTTTGAAGTTGAAATGTAAAACTAAAATGTAGCCAATATCGAGAACAACTTCGTGCCCGAAGATGGGCTCAATCGGATAAATGATTATTTAGTTATGATTTTTTGAAGTTTCGTCTCAGATGAAAATATTTCTCGGTTCAGGATTTTCAAACGTGTTGCGCGCGCTTCGTACAAAAAACGAAGGCCTTCGGGATACCACTCGAATTGGAAAGATGAAAGAAATATTTAGGTAACTCAACTTATGAACCAATGCCACTGGAACTAGATTGATATGATAAGAATCGACCGAGTTATGATTTTCTAAAGATGAAGTAGGCGAACACTTGTCACAATTTTCTTGTGCGGACATATTTGATAAATTCATATATTCGAAGACTCTCTGAGTAGAACTGACTTCTGGCCGTGAGATATGAAATGTAAATGACATTAAGATAGATCTTTGGCCACTAGAACGGGTTCAAAACAATAAATGGTCTTCAAGTTATGAATTTTTTAGTGCGCCGAAACTGCATTTTCAGCACCTTTTTCTTTGTATTTTTCACCATATAAATTCCAAAAGAACCGCGCATTCGGAGACTTTCCTTTGAGAATTAGCTTTTGGTTCGAACATGAAAATTAAAGAGAATATTGAGACAGTTTCAAAACCTCAATAATCAACATAAAACACCATTCCAAGCTGGAGATGAGAATTTTTAAACTTAGATCAGTCAAAATATTGTTTCCAATTCGCACTGTTTTAAATTCACCGAAAACACCCAAATCTTTCACAACTCAAACATGTGTTGAAAAATTATGAGAGCTTTGTTGTGTTGATCAAATACCTTGATTCTATGAATACAGAAACAATGAGATGTATGCATGTATATATGCAAACAAAGTATAAGCCAATCAACGTTAAAACAAAGAGGGCAAATTTTGGGGTGCAACACGCAACAGTTGCGATAAAACGCAAAACACCCAAGTCAGTTCTCCTACTGTATTACAATATTGTTATCCCTTATCCTCATCCCATATTTTATTTTCTTCTTCTTCCTCTACTTTCTTTGAGTTTTCCTCTATGTAGTCAATTACTACTAGCTATTTTCATCATCATCATCATCATGGCTCCAAAAAGGATATTCACCTTTGGAAGCATCTCTTTTCCAACCTACTTCTCAAATAATTTTCATCACGGGCATAATAAGATAGGCATGATAAAGATTATGAAACAATCTAGGGTGATTCTTACTTCTCACTACTTGGAAGTAAAGATCTTTGAAATGTGTGGGTTTTTGAAGCTCTTGATGACGTAATGTTTAAAAGTTTCATCGGGAACATTTATGAATAAATATCAACTTTTCTCAATATTTTCTACTCCAACCTTAATTATGTAGACGTAGTTCTCACCGGTGTTGCACATAAGCAACATATATGATTATCTCTTAAAGATTTTATGGCGATGTGCAACATTCTTTGTTCCTCTTCTATTTACATTGTTTATCAAGAAGGAGGTTATAATTTTCTTATGCCATTATTGTTGTCTCCTTTATAGTAAATCTAAATTATGGTATTCCTTCTCCTTTCTTGGTGGGCAATATGCACCTAGATGTTGGACTCACTCATTATGTAGCAACAAATATTCCTATCCCAAGGAAACACAACTTTGGGGAAAAAACCAAAATCGATGTTGTTATGATTTGGATAATTTCTAATAAAGTAGAAACAAAATGAGCTAGTGTGGTGATTCATCATATGGTTGAGAGCTAGAGAAAGAATATTATAGCTTAAACCTAGAAGATGAAGAATCAGACAAATTTTTTACAAGGATAGGAAACAATGCAATATGAAATTTTTTAATATAAATAACCAGTGGGGTATTGTTGTACCCAAAAATTTTCCCTCTCATTTCACTCAAGACATGCCTCTGGAGGTCCTCAATTGCTCAAGGATGACTAAGGATTGACCAGACAAATCCTCCTCCTAAGGCAACAAGCTTCAAACTAAGGTTTAACTCCTCATTAAGATGGTTGAAGTCCAAGGGTCCCAAATGCTTTCCATGGTCCCAATATGTTCTCAAGATCATCCATGTCAAGTTTCATGCCTTGCACAAGAAGTTTGCTCAGTCAATTGCCCAAATGCCTGAAAATCAACTATACTAGGTCAAAAGTCAACTGTGGCCCACATACAGTCAAACTTCAAGATTTTTTGTCAACACCAACACTTTGAAGAGATATCCATCATTTGATCAAGGGTTGATCACGATTCCTCAAGGAATGCCCCAAATTCATCAAAACCCAAAGGTGGCTAAATTAGGGATTCTTAGGAAAAGTCAATCAAACTTTGACCAAGCATAATTTCTTCATACTTTATCAAAAATTTCCATCCAAGGCTCATTTTGAAGAGTATCTAATTCCCTACAATTCATATTCATCCCACAAGTTCAAAATATGCACTCATCAAAATATACGAATTTCTACATTATAGGTCCTTTTGAAAAGTCAACAAAAACACCTTTTAGGTCAAAGATTCTTACATGAACATGGAAGACCCAATTGAGATGAAACTAAAAGGGTTGTTTAGGGGACATCCTAAGCTTTATAAAAAGTCAAGAACACCTCTATAGGGTTAAAATTGAGGTAGATATGTATTGTCAAAGTTGACCAATTTTTGGAAATGTGCATGAAGTCAACATTGATCAAAATGACTTTTTTTTTTCTAAATGGGCCCATGTTTTCTTGTTTGAAACTTGTTCCTAAGATGTCCCACGACCCCTGATCTTATCCACCTATTATTTTATTATTTTTATTATTTATTTTGATTTTTATTCATTTAAAGCAAAATAAATCAATTTAAATAGTAGAATAATCAAATAAAATCAAAGATTTGATTTTATGAACATATTATGAGTCCATGGACAGCTAATAAATCAAAAAATTCGTGCAAGAGCCAATTGATTGGAAAAGATCTTAATTTGGTCTATTTCGGAAACAAATCATACAAGACAAAGAATGAAATCAAATCTCCATAATTTGCAAAGATATGATTAGTTTTTATTGACCTAATTCATTCCAATATAGGGACATAACATTCTCAAGGCAAAAAAAAGAGTATTGGGGTCGTGAAAGAAGGAGGACAAGTCTCAATTTTTTGTCAAAAAAGTGCAGGTCGATTTCGATTCTACAGGCCGTTTCAAGCAATTCCAAGGCCAACAATCCATTCCTGGACATCTTCTAAAGCCATTCCAATCATCCTCAAGCCTTAAAACCTTCAGAAATCACGCCTCACAGTGCCACGGTTTGTATCTTTTTTCAAGATTTGTTTTCAATGATTTATCCATTATAAACATGTTTTGATAATATATCCATGCTTGCTATCATATTTGCAATGTTTTTGATTGATTTGATTGAAGTTTAAGTGCAGGAATGGCACGATGCCATTATTAGGGTTTTGAGGTCCCAAATTGGGAATTCTATATAAAGGAAAAATTAGACAAAATTAGGGGTACTATCATGCTCAGGAGATGATTTGCAATTGATTCATGCCTTTGGTTTGAATTTATTCTGCTTGTGCTGCATTTTTGAATTTTGTAGGTTTTTAGTTACGAACGAAATTCGTCTCTACAACCTATAGTGACGGAAAAATGCTGTAGTTAAAAGTTCCCCATCTAAAATGACGAATCCGTGAACAAGGTGATGGCGTGGTGATCACTGATTCATCCATTCAAACTATTGGGAACCCACAACGCGCTCGTTTTTGACATGTGGCCATAGATCTTTATTTGCCTTATATTTATTTTGTATTATTTTGTTAACAATTAACACGCTTGGTTTAGTTGGCAAGGTAGGGCATGATTAGGCTTTAGTCCAAAAGGGGGAGGGTTCGATCCAGCCCTTTTGCAAAGTTAATTTTCACTAATTTGTGTCTTTAGATCCAATGCTCCAGGTCCCTGTGCGCTCCTCATGCACTTCCATCACCATACCACAAGATCTTATCATATCCAGATCTAACACTCAACACATGCAGACCATGGTGAACCCTCAAATGTGGCCAGCACTGGATCGAAACGCCTGATTGGGCCAAAGGATTTTAGCTCAATGAAATTCAGGCGTCACACCTCCCATTCAGCTTTCATCACAAGCCCAAGTTCTTTTTCTCTTTTCTTTATTTCCTTTTTAATTATTTATTAATTACTTCTTTTACAAAAATAACACAAAAAATCATTTTTTTATTTAATCAAAAAAATCATAAAAACATTAAAAATCATTTATTTTCATAAAAATATTCTATTTCTTTAATTAATTAGTTTAATTAAAATTAGGGTAATTTAATTCTTTTCATAATTAAAAATAATTAGAATTATGATTTAATTTTGTACATAATCTAATTTTTCTCAAAAACTAACCTAAATATTTTTCAAATAGATCTTTTAGGTTTTGCTAATTATTCTCTCATTTAATTCGCCGCGCGCATTTTTTAATTTCCTTTTTATTATTATTGTAATTGCTCCGAGTTTGTAATAGTAATTCGGGTTTCAATTCCGTATCTTTATTTGCGGTCAAAATAATTATGTATCTGCAAAAGCCTTGTAATAGCTAGGACTTTAACTTTCCCGCATTTTAATTTCCGCAAACTATAAACTGCCTAGATGTTAATAGGATTTTATGGAAAGACAAACTGAAAATTAATATGGTAGAAAACCCTAAATGTGCAAAGATAAATTAACTGAAAATTACACTCTCACATGCTCACTCCTAGGGTTTACTCCACTCCGGTTGTCTTCGGTAAACGGTCATGAAGTATAGGTTTTATTAGTGGTTGTCCTCAAGCCCCGAAAGATCTAAAATGACCCATTTGGATGTTGCCTCGGAAAAAGATCTTTAAGGCTTTAGGATGATTACTAACATTTCCTAACATTGCTTTTGTGATCGTATTTGTCCCTTCGAACGTCCCTAAAAAAACTCCAACGACGATTCTACCTATTTCTCAATAATGGGATAGCATTGTCTAAAAGGAAAACGAACATACTTTTTTCAAGAAGGTAGATTAGCTCCTAGGTACTTGCTAAAAGAAACAAAAACTTTTCACACCAACACTTTCCCAAACAAAGTTTTCAAAAACAACTTCGTAACACTATTGAGGACAGAAACAAGGGTTAAAACAAAGTAAAATAAAACTTTTCAAAGCAAGCACACACGAGCAATTTAAAAATGAGCAAGTACCTAAGAGCCCATAGAAAACCACGGATAGAAAGGGTGCTAACACCTTCCCTTTCTATAATCTATCTCCCGTACTCAGAAACATCTCGAAAAAGGTTTTTTCTGTTCTTTTTTCCTTTTCCTTGTTGGATAAAATAAAAGTCGGTGGCGACTCTTGCTTACCGCGACATTTTGTGAACAAAAAACGCAAACCAGTATTAACAGCCGGTTCTGCCACCGTATCACAGAACTGGCGACTCTGTTGGGGAGTGTAATATAAAGTGGGGTAAACCTTAGGATCTAGGTCATATTTAATTTCTTTCTCTTGATTGTCTTGCTTGCTTTATATTTATGGGAACTGTTTGGGTTATTTGATCCTACACCCGGATCGGGGAAACACCTTTTAGGTAAGTAGCAATAAACTGTGAGGGAGTTGTGCTGGGGTATACCGACACGGTTGAAGTAGTAGCTACGTTGTTATGGAACTTTGGTTGGTATCCGTAACCCTTGAGTCAATCAGGGAGTTGTACGGGGCCGCCGCGTGGTGTCATAAAGCATCAACTGACCTTAGAACCTTTAGTTGCATAACTTGGCCAGTAGGACGTAGCGAGATGGCCTACTTTGGTGTATGCCTAAGGTCGACAGATACTTGATGCTATACTCATTGAGGTTTGACTCTTGAGTTTTGTTTGGTTGCGAGTCAATCGCCTATTGAACGAAGCTGGGGGAAAGATCCGTGATATTGAGATCCCTTAGAACCCAGTTACTATTTATAGGACAGGTTGAACCAATCCAACTTCAAGAGGGTATGTCCTTAAAACTCAAGCAGACCTTAAACCTAAGGACTTGGTGTGATTTTTCTGTGTTTTCTATACATGTGGTTTATCATGACATCATAAACATCATACCATAGCATATCATACTAACTGTTTCAAGGGTTTCTAGGGCTCATCTTTACTCTGTTTTGTAGGTTATGGCATCCGCCCACAGGAACACTATTCAAATTAACCTAGTGAAAGTATCTCCCCAATTAAGGGACTTGGTAGTAAGGATTCCTGAAAGCGCTCCTTTCATTGAAAAGCATGGTCGGTTGCTCAACTTGGTCACTGCAAAACCTGACGAAGAAATGTTGAAAGTGTTGTTTCAGTTCTTCGATCCTCTGCATCACTGTTTCACATTCCCGAATTACCAGTTAGTGCCTACTATGGAGTAATTTTCTCAGTTATTAGGGATACCCATTCTTGATTAGCTACCTTTCAGCGGTACAAAAAGGCATCCCAAACCTGAAGAAATTGCTAAAGCTATATCCTTACAACGGTCCGACATAGTGACAAATTGGGAAACCAGAGGGAGTGTTCAAGGAATTTTGGTTAAATTTATGTTCGAGAAGGCTTACTATTTTTGATACCCTGGATCTACAAGCTTTTGAAGAGGTTTTGACGCTCCTTGTCTACGGGATGGTATTGTTCCCTAATGCGGATTAATTCGTAGATGTGAGCACAATCCAGGTTTTTCTGTCTCGAAATCCGGTACCTACATTACTCGGGGATATTCTACACTCTCGGCATGCTCTCACTCTAAAAAGAAGGGGGACCCTCCAGTGTTGCACTCCTCTATTGTCTAGGTGGTTTATTTTGCACCTACCCAGAAGAATGAAGAGAGGAATATCAATGCCTACATCGCGCCAAAGAGGATGCGCTCATGGGAAACCTAGTCTTCTTTTTTCTTAATTGTACTCTCAAAATACATTCTTTGTAACAATTCAAGTTTACTAATACAATTCGCGTTTTTTCCTTTTTGTTTAAGCAAATTTGAGCCTTTAAGAACCCTTGAAAACATTGCATACATATCATACATATCATTGCATAATAGGATTATAACAGGTTTCTCATCTCCTCCGCTGTTTATTTCAGCAATGGCTCTTGAACAAACTGTGAAAGATCTTCAGACTCAGAACATGCAATTCCAGCAAATGATTATGGCTCTGGCCAAAGGACAGGAAGAGCTGAAGGCTCTGATTGTTAAGAAGAACAAGAAGACAAAGAGGACAGCTGGTTTGGTAAATATGGGTAGAAGGTTCAGAGGGCCACCAAGACGGGTTGTTGATTTAGCTTCTTCATCTAAAGAAGGAGAGAATCAAGAGGATGAAGCTAGAGAAGAGGACCCTAGTCCTAAATAGTCTGACAATTAAACTGATTATAATGAGGAGCAATACACTCCGGCTAATGAAAAGTATAAGCAGTTAGAAGAGTGTCTGAGTGGTATGGAAATCCAGAAGGTTCTTGGGCTGGATTTTGAAGAGTTGGGTCTGGTCTCCGGGGTTGTCATCCCCCCAAAATTCAAGGCACCGCTATTTTCTAAGTATGATGGGGTCTCTTGCCCTAAAATTCATATCCGTTCCTATGTGAGAAAGATACAACCTCATAATGCTGACAAAGACTTATGGGTTCATTTCTTCCAAGACAGTCTGTCTGGAACACAACCGGATTGGTTCTATCAGCTGGAAAGACCCAATGTTCATAATTGGGAAGACCTTGCTGCTGCATTTTATAAGCAATATCAGTACAATGCAGACCTCTCTCCCACCCGTACACAACTTCAAAGCATGTCTATGGATTCTAGCGAAGGCTTTAAAGAATATGCCCGGAAATGGAGGGATCTAGCTGGCAGGGTACAACCTCCTCTGAATGATCGGGAAATGGTAGATATATTCATGGGCACTCTGACTGACCCATTCTTTAATCTGCTGATTAGGAGTTCCTCATCTGGATTCACAGAGATGGTTCTGACTAGAGAAAGGATCGAAAGTGGTAGCAAGAGTGGGAAGATCCCGATGGCTGCATCTTCTAATGCTGAGAAGAAGTCACTTGCTGGTAAGAGGGAAGCCAATGTTGTGTATGGCCAGAAGGGTCGTAATAAGGCAGACGACCACAATCAATCTGTGGGGGAAATACCGGTCTCTAATCTTACGCCTATGCAACGACACCAACAGGGGAATCAGCGTAAAGAGGTCACGCCTAAGAGACAGTTCACCAGAATTAACATGTCACTAGCTCAAGCGTTACAATACATGTTGAAGGCAGGGTTGATTACATTAAAGGCTCCTCTACGAAATCCCAATACTTCTGCTCCTAGTTACCACCCCAGCGAAAGGTGCGCATACCATTCTGATAGTCTTGGACATAATACAAATGGCTGCTGGGCTCTGAAGAACAAAATTCAGGATATGATTGATGCTAAAGAGATTGAATTCGACCCTCCAGAGACTCCCAACGTGATCACTGCTCCCCTACCAAAACATGGCTAGGATCAAAAGCATTTTTGTTCATTTGAATTCTCAAGCTGTATTTTCTTTGTTTATTCGAACAATTATTGTCATGTCAAAACTTTGTTATTTCATTAATGCATTATACATGTTTGTCTTGAATTAATCTGTTTTCACTATGCTTAAACTTCTCTATACTTACTTTTCGTGATATTCAACTCTCGATTAAAAACTCTAAGCCTTAGAGGGAGGATGACGAAAATGATACCACAATCTCTACAATATGCTTTTGAATAGACCCCGCTGACGATGTACATGCGTTGTTTCAAATCCTAAATAGTGGAGTTATAAGGAAGATAATCCCTAGTCAACCCCTTCGAGCCAAATAAGTAGGAGTTTTCTTTTCACACAAATTAAAACCCTTAATCATAACCTGGGGCATGGTAGTTTTCTCAGTTAATTCAGAGGCGCATTCAGTCCCAATCTTCCACTTCGTACACAATGAATGTAATCGAAGACGTCCTTCCAAAACAAAAGACGATGATGGTTCCGTATAATCGTCAAGACTGACAGTCATTATCTCTCTAAATAAAAGCCCATTAAGTCAAAACCTATGAAGGAGACTTAAGAGAAAAATTGGGGGCATCCCGCTGACTGTAATCACAAAAGAAACAGTTCAGGCAAAAGAAGGGATAACGAAAAAAAAAAAAGAGGTTACTACAAATCCTAGACAAAAAGAAGATTACAAAAATGACTTCCTTTTCAAAACAAATCATCACCAAGTATCAGAGCAAAGATTCCAGACTCAATCGGGATCTAAACACACAATTATCTGAGCATAGGACTGAAGAACATCACGAAGAGCGGGTTGGGTACAAATAAAATTTGAGCCTTTATCCTTTGTTTCTTGAACCGTGAACCAGGCCACATTATAACCCTTAAAAGTCCTAGCTGAAGTATGGGTTAGTTTGAGAGTATACTGTTACAAAGGTATCCTAACTCCTGTAGGCTTTGTTATGAATCCTGAGTTGATATCACATTCTTACAAATTCCATTTTAATACTCAAAACACATTTTCAAAAAAAAAATTTCATTTTATTTTTTTCAAGACAAACATGAGTTTTGCGTTCTTTAAATGACATTGTTTGCATATAAATAATTATTTGACAGCAGAGAAATCCGCACAGATATTCAATGAACATACATCCTATCAATAGACAGAATCACCTCAGCGGGAAAGACACTTCCAATGACAGGTCTTCCATAAGCAAGGGGCATGATATGATGTCTAAACACACCTGGGGCAGTCTCTCCAAAAGTGCCAAATAACCAGGGGCAGATCTCTATCTGAGTCGCTTGGGGCATTACGCACGCATTCCAGCAACGAATCATATGCCATCAAGAAAACATTTTTGACAGTACTACAACACAACACTATGGATAATGACAACTCTCTACATCCTGAAAGCGTGGATATAGTCGGAAAATACTACGCATGAAAAAAAGACCCGCTAGGTTGACACACCTAGGCAAAAATAAGGGAATCCCGGCGAACCAAAAGGGTTCGGGAAAAAGTTAGGGATATACATACAAAAATCTGTACACCCGACAAGTCGAAAACCTGAAAAGGCGGCTTGGGCAAAAAGGTATCCCGGTGGACTAAAAACCCGAAAGGGTGGTCCAGAAAAAAGTTAGGGATTTAAAACGTACGACTATGTCCCATCACCTTTTTATCAGTGGAATACTTATACCTTGATCAACATTCATCAAGAGCACCAAAATCGAGAAACGGTTCAGATACGATCCAGACACGGATGTCATTCTTCTACTTATTCAAGATTTTCATACATCGAGAAACGGTTCAGATACGATCCAGACATGGATGTCATTCTGCTACTTATTCAAGATTTTCATACATCGAGAAACGGTTCAAATACGATCCAGATACGGATGTCATTCTGCTACTTATTCAAGATTTTCATACATTGAGAAACAGTTCAGGTACGATCCAGAGACGGGTGTTATCCTGGTACTTATTCCAGATTTCTCTTCTAGAAACAGTTCAGGTACGATCCAGAGATGGATGTCATCCTGATACTTACTCCAGATTCTCCTCCAAATACAGTTCAGATACGATCCAGAGACGGATGTCATTCTAACACTTATTCGACACAAGTTTCAAGTACAATTCAAATACGATCTAGAGACAGATGTCATTCTGACACTCATTCAACACATGTTTCAAGTACGATTCAGATACGATCCAGAGATGGATGTCATCCTGACACTCATTAAATACATGTTCAAGTACAATCACAACATAGATCGATCCATAAAATCTCTGCACGTACTTTTTCCAACATGGTACAAGGGGCAGAGACAGTTGGAAGCAAAGTCACTATCACATACAAGCCAGTGATACCTATATTCCCCACAGAGCCGAGACAACCAAGGTCCGACCTCCATATCCCCAAGCAGGAATTCCTTTCCTAACAGGTTCCTTCAAAAAGCTGATATTTGCATTCCTCAGCCGAGTTTTATAACCATGAGCAGTTTATAAAGCCACCTCCCGAGCAGAGTTTATTTCTCTGACAGCGGAAGCTCAATCTGAAACAAAGCTCTTCTCTCCAGTAATGGAAGTTCATCCCCAACTGAGTTTATTTCTCCAAATCAGCAGATCTTCCAACAGAGTATCTCTCTTCCCCACAGAGTCAGTCCCCCGTAGGATTATTCTCAGATAGAGTCTCCTCCGGCAGAATGTTCTCAAGCAGAATGGATATAAATCCCCAGCTAATCATCTTCGGTCACTATCCCCAGCGGAAATGAATAACTCAACTCCTTATACTCTCTAGCAGTAGTCCAGGATTTATTTTCCCCAGCTAGAGAATATCACAATATTATTGCATACCCATACATCATGGCATGTGCATACATATTATACAACACAATCTCATATATTTTGAGAACATCATTACTCAATACATTTCATACATCATGAAATTACATACGACTAACTCTTTACCTTTCAGGGAAAGATGCAATAAAGTTCTCACAAATTCTCTCTGGTTCATTCAAACCGACACCAAAGTTTCTATTGCAATTGAAGATATTCCAACACTTTTTAAGTTCTCTCTGGTTCAGTCAAACCGACACCAAGGTTTCTATTCCAGTTGAAGATATTCCAACACTTTTCAATATTTTCTCTGGTTCAGTCAAACCGACACTAAGGTTTCTATTCTAGTTGAAGATGATCTAAGACTTTCGTCTGGGTCAGCCGAATCACCGCTAAGATTCCCCTGATTTCTATGCCAGTCGAAGTTAATCTGTGGCCTCTCCCGGGTTCAGTCAAATCGATACTAAGATTTCTCTCCCAGTTGAAGACAACTAGAGACCTTTCCCTGGTTCAGTCAAATCGATACTAAGATTTCTATTCCAGTTAAAAAGCTATGAAGCCCGGTAACTGACCGGATAATAGTCAACCAACAATACATCATACTGTGAAGCCTGGAATTCAACCGGATAACATTACAAAATAATACGAAGCCTGGAATCGACCAGATAATGGTATATCTCAAATTCAAGCGATGAAACCCGTAAATCGACCAGATAATATCTTAATTTCTCAAAATTACTGAAGCCTGGGACACGACCAGATAATGGTATAAGACGCCGTGAAGCCTGGAAATCGACCATATAATGGTATAAGACACTATGAAGTCTGGAGCATGACCAGATAGCGGCAAAAGACACTGAAACTTGGAACACGACCAGATAACAATATGAGGTACTGCGAAGCTTGGAATTCGACCAGATAGCAGTTTACTCGACCAATTACTATTGAAGCCTGGAAACGACCGGATGATAGTATGCCTTAAATTCAAGTTGAAACCCGGATGCGACCGGATAACCACATAATTCCTTCTGAAGCCTGGAGCACGACCAGATAACTATTTTTAAGATTGCAAAGCCTAGAGCACGACCAGATAGCAAGTTTACTCTCATCTTCCCAGTAAGTCACTGTAAAACTTGGAGCATGACCAGATAACAGTCAGTCTTATTATCCTTAGCAAATCACTGTAAGGCCCGGAGCACGACCAGATAGTAGTTCATTTTCATATCCTCGACTAAGAGATGATTCCCCAGTAGAGTAACGGAAAACTGAAGTTCCTAAAATTCCATTTCTCCCAAGACAGAGACCAACATTCCTCAACATATTCCTCCTTGATGACAGGAATAGGAATTCTCATCAAAGGAATATCTTGGGAAATCAACATCCTCAAGATGGCATCTTTAAGCCCATCTCCGACGATTCTCCGTCATATCTTCCGGATGGCATCTTTAAGCCCATCTCTGGTGACCTTCCGTCATCTCCTCCAAATGGCATCTGTAAGCCCATTCTCGATACTACCTACACAGTCCAGCACCATCTAAGACGAGTGCAAATTTCTGGGCACTCTAGTGTTCAATCATCTTCCACCTTCAGATTACGAAAGGCAAACAACCAATCTACATCCTCAGGTTTAAGAAGATTGAACAGGGGCAGCTGTTGTACCATAAAATTTCCCCTCTCATTTCACTCAAGACATGCCTCTATAGGTCCTCAATTGCTCAAGGATGACTAAGGATTGACCAGACAAATCCTCCCCCTAAGGCAACAAGCTTCAAACTAGGGTTTCACTCCTCATTAAGATGGTTGAAGTCCAAGGGTCCGAAATTCCTTCCATGGTCCCAATATGTTATCAAGATCATCCATGTCAAGTTTCATGCCTTGCACAAGAAGTTTGCTCAGTCAATTGCCCAGATGCCTGAAAATCAACTATACTAAGTCAAAAGTCAACTGTGGCCCACATACACTCAAACTTCAAGATTTTTGGTCAACACAAACATTTTGAAGAGATATCCATCATTTGATCAAGGGTTGATCATGATTCCTCAAGGAATTCCCCAAATTCATCAAAACCCAAAGGTTGCTAAATTAGGGTTTCTTAGGAAAAGTCAATCAAACTTTGACCAAGCATAACTTATTCATGCTTTATCAGAAATTTTACATCCAAGGCTCATTTTGAATAGGATGCAATTACCTACAATTCATCTTCATCCCATAAGTTCAAAATATGCACTCATCAAAAGATATGAATTTCTACATTATAGGTCCTTTTGAAAAGTCAACAAAAACACCTTTTAGGTCAAAGCTTCTTACATGAAAATGGAAGACCTAATTGAGATGAAACCAAAATGGTTGTTTAGGGGACATCCTAATATTTCTAAAAAGTCCAAGAACCTCTCTCTAGGGTTAAAATTGAGGTAGATATGTATTGTCAAAGTTGACTAATTTTTGGAAATATGCACGAAGTCAACATTGATCAGAATGACTTTTTTTCTCTAAATGGGCCCATGTTTTCTTGTTTGAAACTTGTTCCTAAGATGGCCCACAACCCCTGATCTTATCCACCTATTATTTTATTATTTTTATTATTTATTTTGATTTTTTATTCATTTAAAGCAAAATAAATCAATTTAAATAGTAGAATAATCAAATAAAATCAAAGATTTGATTTTATGAGCATATTATGAGTCCATGGACAGCTAGCAAATCAAAAAACTCGTGCAAGAGCCAATTGATTGGAAAAGATCTTAATTTGGTCTATTTTGGAAACAAATCATACAAGACAAAGAATGAAATCAAATCTCCATAATTTGCAAAGATATGATTAGTTTTTATTGACCTAATTCATTCCAATATAGGGACATAACATTCTCAAGGCAAAAAAAAAGAGGATTGGGGTCGTGAAAGAAGGAGGACAAGTCTCAATATTTTGTCAAAAAAGTGCAGGTCGGTTTCGATTCAACAGGATGTTTGAAGCAATTCCAAGGCCAACAATCCATTCCTGGACATCTTCTGAAGCCATTCCAATCATCCTCAAGCCTTAAAACCTTCAGAAATCACGCCTCACAGTGCCACGGTTTGCATCTTTTTTCAAGATTCGTTTTCAATGATTAATCCATTATAAACATGTTTTGATCATATATCCATGCTTGCTATCATATTTGCAATGTTTTTGATTGATTTGATTGAAGTTTAAGTGTAGGAATGACACGATGCCATTGTTAGGGTTTTGAGGTCCCAAATTGGGAATTCTATATAAAGGAAAAATTAGAAAAATTAGGGGTACTATCATGCTCAGGAGATGATTTGCAATTGATTCATGCCTTTGGTTTGAATTTATTCTGCTTGTGCTGTGTTTTTGAATTTTGCAGGTTTTTAGTTACGAACAAAATCCGTCACTACAACCTATAGTGACGGAAAAATGCTGTAGGTAAAAGTTCCCCATCTAAAACGACGGATCCATGAAGAAGGTGATGGCGTGGTGCTCACTGATTCGTCCATTCAAACAATTGGGAGCCCACAGCGCGCGCGTTTTTGACATGTGGCCATAGATCTTTATTTGCCTTATATTGATTTTGTATTATTTTGTAAACAATTAACACGATTGGTTCAGTTTGCAAGGCAGGGCATGATAAGGCTTTAGTCCCAAAGGGGGTGGGTTCGATCCAGCCCTTTTGCAAAGTTAATTTTCACTAATTTGGGTCTTCAGATCCAATGCTCCAGGTCCCTGCGCGCTCCTCATGGACTTCCATCACCATACCACAAGATCTCATCATATCCAGATCTAACACTCAACACATGCAGACCATGGTGAACCCTCAAACGTGGCCAACACTGGATCCAAACGCCTGATTGGGCCAAAGGATTTGGGCTCAATGAAATTCAGGCGTCACACCTCCCATTCAGCTTTCATCACAGGCCCAAGTTCTTTTTCTCTTTTCGTTATTTCTTTTTTAATTATTAATAATTACTTCTTTTACAAAAATAACACAGAAAAACATTTTTTTATTTAATCAAAAAAACATGAAAACATTAAAAATCATTTATTTTCATAAAAATATTTTATTTCTTTAATTAATTAGTTTAATTAAAAATAGGGCAATTTAATTCTTTTCATAATTAAAAATAATTAGAATTAGGGTTTAATTTTGTATATAATCTAATTTTTCTCAAAAACTAACCTAAATCTTTTTCAATTAGATCTTTTAGGTTTTGCTAATTATTCTCGCATTTAATTCGCCGCGCGCATTTTTTAATTTCCTTTTTATTATTATTGTAACTGCTCCGAGTTTGTAATAGTAATTAGGGTTTCAATTCCGCATCTTTATTTTCGGCCAAAATAATTATGCATCTGCAAAAGCCTTGTAATAGCTAGGACTTTAACTTTCCCGTATTTTAATTTCCACAAACTATAAACTGCCTAGATGTTAATAGGATTGTATGGAAAGACAAAATGAAAATTAATACGGTAGAAAACCCTAAATGTGCAAAGATAAATTAACTGAAAATTACATTCGCACATGCTCACTCCTAGGGTTTACTCCACTCCAGTTGCCTTCGGTAAACGATCATGAAGTATAGGTTTTGTTAGTGGTTGTCCTCTAGCCCCAAAAGATCTAAAATGAATCATTCGGATGTTGCCTCGGAAAAAGATATTTAAGGCTTTATGATGATTACTAACATTTCCTAACATTGCTTTTGTGATCGTATTTGTCCCTTCGAATGTCCCTAAAAAAACTCCAACGACGATGCTACCTATTTCTCAATAATGGGATAGCATTGTCTAAAAGGAAAACGAACAGACTTTTTTCGAGTAGGTAGATTAGCTCCTAGGTACTTTCTCAAACAAACAAAAACTTTTCACACCAACACTTTCCCAAACAATGTTTTCAAAAACAACTTCGTAACACTCTTGAGGACAGAAACAAGGGTTAAAACGAAGTAAAACAAAACTTTTCAAAGCAAGCACACACATGCAATTTAAAAATGAGCAAGCACCTAAGAGCCCATGGAAAACCACAGATAGAAATGGTGCTAACACCTTCCCTTTCTATAATATACCCCCGTACTCAGAAACATCTCGCAAAAGGTTTTTTCTGTTCTTTTTTCCTTTTCCTCTTTGGATAAAATAAAAGTCGGTGGCGACTCTTGCTTACCACGACATTTTGCAAACAAAAAATGCAAACCAGTATTAACAGTCGGTTCTGCCACCATATCACAGGTATTGATGCAAAATCCTCCCAAGGTAAAGAAAACTTCCTTAAGTCAACATGTTCCACCTCTTCAAGGAGAACCTTCAACTTTGGATGACTTATTATGATATCCCTCAAAATACTCATGCAAAAGCTCTTCTCAATACTCTCATCAAGGGGCCGAAAATGATAAACAAGAATATCGACTTCCTATTATGTTTTCTTGCTCATAATGGAGCACAATTACCTCCTTGGTTATTCACTGATGATGATGATGATGATGATGATAATGAGGAGGAGGAGGAGGAGGAGGATTCTAAGTAGTCGTTGCTTGTTTAATTTTTGCTTATTGTTTCTTTTATGCATATTGTACCTTTTTATTTTGTTTCCAAATTCTCTTTATAAGTAATGAATTGTTCTGTTTTTGGGTTGTTGAATCTATGTATTACTTTTCTTATCTTTTTTTCTTGATCTATGTGATTGGATTTATTCCATTTTTTAATTGTCCTACTTTTCTGATTATGCCAAAGGAGAAGAAGTATACTCTCAGGGAGAGTAGCGTATACTCTTTATATTTGTCAGGGGAATTTAACCATCCTAAAGATAACACCTAATGTCAAGCAGGGTTCGATAAAATTCCTAATGATTTCAATCCAAGAAATCTCCCAGATGATGACATATATCAATATGACTGATCATGCTTCATCAGTATGAAGAAGTTAACTCCCATATGAAGTGTTGAGTCAATTGGGAATCTAAAAAGGGATCTTGAATCTTCAAAGATTATGAAAGAGAGTAAGCGTGAAAGCCCTCCTAGTCTGTGTTTGAGTGATTACAATCTTATAAAAGATATTAGAGTAATTCTTACATAAATAAGGAAATTCATACACTCGCCTAAAAGTGTTTTTAACTTCTTCATTTGATAAAAAAACTTAAAACTCTTAGAGGAACCACCATTATTCTTGTGGGAATGATAAAGGGTGTTCCTAAACATTTAGGAAGCTTATATGCATTGCCTAATCGACTAAGACCCTTATCCAAATGATTAGAGCAAGTCATAAAGCTTCTTAATTGTTTAAGAACACTCTTAATATATTAAAACACTATAGGTTTTAAATTTTTAGAATTATGGTTTACTTTTTTTAAACACATAATCGGTTATTAGCAATAAAAGGTACATGGATCATTTTCCTTTTTGAGCCATATTTTTACCAATAAATAAAGGGCTTCTCCTTACTTTTAAAATACACCATAAAACCTATTTTCACATAATTTCTCAATCTCTACTTCTTTACTTATCATTTATATCTTTGTCACTAAATTTCCTTAATGATTTAAGAGTAAAAAATACTAGTGAGATATTTCTTGTGTGCTCTGGTGTTTGGAGTATTATTGTAATTTGCACAAGAGTAACTTATCTCTAGTGTAATATCTCTTGTGAGAATTCATTGTTTGGATTTTAAGTTTAGCCAATAAAATCTTTTGTTTGGTTCGAGAGATTGTCTGTTAAAATCTTTGTTTGGTTTGTAAGCTTTTATAGGTGTAAAATCTCTCATTTAGTTCGTGAGATTGTTCGTCAAAATATCTATTTGGTTATTGAGTTACGCCTGATGTAAAATATCTATTTTGTTTTGGGTATTAGCATGGTATACAATATTTTGGTTGGTTTTGAGGATAGCTAGTGTAAACTATGGTCTATTTATAAGAAGTTTCGCTCGTGGGCATAGCCTTTAAAAATATCACATCTTAAGTGGAAACTCTCAAGAAGAAATCTTTGGGGAGAAGAGTAATTCAAGTGGTTAGGCTGAAGCTCTATAAGTCTCTGGTGAAACTCTCTAATCTCTTATCTCTTTTTATTTCTTCTATTTATTTATTTCTATTCTTCTTAAATCTTTTCTTTACTCTAATTTAATTTCTGTTACTTATTTTGCTGCCTACTCTTTATTCAAATTACAAAATTATTTTAAATAATTTATTTTATTAAATATTTTTTAACTATACATCATTTTTCAAACCCATACAATTCAACTTTCCCTCCTTTTTTTTGGTGTCACTTGTTCAACAAGGAGAATCTACTATATGATTATAATTTTGCAAGAAGAAGTGAGAGCAGATATAAAACGTTCTTTTTGTATTTGTTTGTATTGGTTTGTAAGTGCCAACTAATTAATTCTTACCTTAGGGTATGATTAGTGCCTCCCTCTTTGACTATTATTACAAACCTAGCTTATCATTATTTGGGGTTGAGGCTCTGATGACCCGTGATACTTATCGCTAACATGGTAAATATATCAAACACAAACACAATGAAGCCGAAATCAAATATTTATTCATCCCAAGGAAGGGAAAGGAAAACATCAAAGAAAACCTATAAAGGAAAAGATCATGGTCTCGCGACCAAGAGAAATGGTACGGGAGTCGATTACGTAAGGGAAAGGTATTAGCACCCCTCATGTTTGTGGTACTCCACAAGGTCCACTCGAGTTGTTCTAATCAAAGGGTGTGTTTAATATAAATATTACAAGCTAAGGGAATGCATGCAATCAATTATTAAAGAATAAAAAAAAGTTTCTTATTATTGCGCTCGCCTCAGTTTCGAAACCTCATGCCTACTGAAGGTGTGAGAAACACAAGAAAGGGGGGGTTTGAATTGGGTTTCACCAAAATAAATCTTTTCGTTGGTGACATAACCAAGTAAGCTTAGAACATAAAAATAAATGACACAATTATTTTTATCCTGTTTCACTGTTAACTAAGCTACTCCAGTCCACTGCTTCAATGATGATTTCGGCTTCAACAAGGGCCTAATCCATTATAACCAAACTGATTATAGATAACCTATAATAAGTCAGATCAACCCTATTGGCACCCCCAATAAGTCTGTCAATCCTTATTGCAAATCCACTCAAGCCGCAACAAGAGTCTTCTTGAGATAAAACCTTCACTCGGTCTCTCAAGGTATAAATCAACAACGGTTGAGTACTTTCAGTGTATTACAAATTTGCTTCTTGTTAAGTAGATTACACTGACGTTTTAGTACAAAGATAAAATACCTAAGTGTTCTACTGCAAGATACGAGCAACAACTCCTTGCTTACTTACAAAACTATGCACAAATGATTTCTCTACAGAGTTTGCATAGCCCTCTGGTGTAGTTTTGTTGAGGTTGATTTAATCCGGTAGATTTGTCGTTGTAATGTTGATTCTTACTTTTCTTCACCTTCCAAGTCTTCCTCTTATAGCTTGTAAAAGATATTTGTTGAAAGGGTAGAAAGGTAATGGAAAATCTAGATGTTGGTTCTCAACGGTCATAATGAGAGTGGTCACAGTAAAGTATGAAATAACTGTCCTTGCACCACTCTAGAAGAGTAGAGGTCACAGACACTTTATCTACTTTTTGTACACCATCACACGTTAATAATTTTGAACTTTATTCTTATCTTCAAAGGCTTCATATATTTGAATGTTGAAAGATGAAGTTTGTTGTAGAAGAATCTTTCTTAATTCTTAGAACCTAAGTCTTGGAGTCTTCAGAACTTGTCACACAGAACCTTGTCTTCAGAGTCTTCAGCACTTGGTTGTAAGAACTTGACTTTCTTCAGATCATTAGAAGCTGTTCAAAAAAACCTTATCTTCATAATCTTGAAAACTTGTAACACATAGAAGTAAAGTTTTAGAAGGCTTCCAAAGTTTAACCATAAAGTCACGATCATAACTTCTTGTACTAACGATCCTTAGACACGTTACAGAAGATAGATTCCAGAATCTTGACTTTCACTATAACACGTAACCACATGTTTTCTTCCAGTTGTGTATGTTCAGAACCTGATGATGTCAAATACCTTGATACCAGAGTTAGAAAATTATAGCAGTAGCTACACACTAGAAAGAAACCATTAGTGTATACAATTGTTCACTAAAGTAACATGTAAAGTTATCATCAAAATCTTAGGGGCAGATGTAGAAACACTTCTTGTTCTTACAATCTCCACCTTTTTGATGATGACAAAACCACGTATTTTGATAGAACAATTGTGATCGGTGGATCTGGAACTGACTGTTTAAAGCTGGATCGCGAAATGTCACGGAAGCAAGAGTCGCCACCGTCTTTTATTTTCTCCAAATGGAAAGGACAAAAGCACAGAAAAATTCCTTAAAGAGATTGCTCTCGGTTCGGGAGGTAGGTTATAGAAAGGGAAGGTGTTAGCACCCTTTCTATCCATGGTTATCCATGGGCTCTTAGATACTTGCTCATTGTGTTTTCAAAAAATGGTTTGTTTGCTTTTCAACTGTGGGTTTTAAAAAGTTTCTTTGAAAATTCCAGTTCGACTCTTGTATCGGTCCTCAAGAGTGTTTGAAAAATTGCTTTCGAAAGCTTTTTGAAAATGTGTTGGTGTGAAAAGTATTTTTGATTTGTTTTGAAATTTAGAGCAAGTATCTAGAGTCGTCTACCTACCCTAAGGAATTCGTCTGTGTAAATGTCCTTTAAAGTAGTGCCATCCCACCATTGAGAGGTAGGTAGCATCACCGTTGGAGGTGTTCGGGTCAATTCGAGGTTCGGGACATGGTGATCACCAGAGCAATAGGAAGACACCTTAGAAGCTACCCTCATGCCAGGTTCCCGGATCATGAGGACTTACTAAGACATCCTCTACTCGACAATCACCTTTCGAGGCAAGGCAACAGTGAGGCGTACCCTAGGGGTGGTGTGTGAATTGTGTGTCATGTTCAGTTATTTTGTCTTATTCATGTCAAGGTGATCTATGCGTTTGTTTTTATTTTGTCCATACATTCTTTCATGCTTTGATTTAACAGTTAAAAGTTGCGGAAAAGGTAAATTCTAAGCTATTACAAAAGGCGCGGGTCCACATCGCCAAAATTAAACCAGGACCCGATTTGACGGAAAATAAAGAAATTAAAAGAAAATAAAAGAATTAAAGAGTGCGAGTAATTAAATACATGGCTTCGGGAGAGATACATGAGTATTGTAAAGAAATAAAAATAAATAAATACGCGAAATTAAATCGAAACGAGGGCGTTGGACCCTTTTGCAAAAATTAAATTAATGATGAAGTTAATTAAAATTAAAAGAAAAAAAGAATTTGTTTTTTTATGATTTTTTAGGATTTTTAAGGAAAAAGAATTAATTAAAATTAAAATAAGATGCAAACCCTAATTCTAGTGGCTTTTAATTTATTAAGAAAAATGTTGAATTTTAACCTAATTTAAACCTAATTTTTATATGCAATTTAATTTATGAAAATAAATATTTAGTTATTTTAATTATTATAAAAGAAAAATAAAAAGGATGAAAAATTGTTAATTAAACCTAATTCTATGTTTTTTATGTTTTATTATGAAAAGAATTAAAATTGCAAACCTAATTTAAGACTAAATTCAATTACATGTAAATTTATTTAAGAAAATATTAAAATAAAAATTATTATATTTTTGCTCTTTTCTGACCTTTATGTTTTATGTTTTTTTTGTAAAAATAATTAATTAATTAAACAAATATAATTAGAAAGAAAATAGAAAATAAATAAAAACATAGCAAACCTTGGGGGGTGGTAGTCCCCAAATAGGAGGTATGGCCCATGAAATTCAGGCCCAAACAAGCCTGACTCCGTTGACTTTTCAGGACATGTGTATGTGCGCTGACCAGGATTACCATGTGCCTTAGATCTGAGCCTTTGGTTTGATTCCCTTGGACGCGTGGACGACTGGATTATGGAGGTGTATCATGGGACAACAACGTTAACCTGCATGTGATTGTTATTTGAAAAATAATATGAGAGATAATGAAGACCTGGGGCTCGAACCCAGGTCATGTGCTTTACCACCAATTCTGCTTGCCAACTGAGCCAATTGCGCGTTCTGATTAATAAACAACTAATAAATATTATAAAGAAAAACAAATGGTCAGTGGTTCAAACGCGCGAAACATTTAAACGTTCCAATCAGTGCCTCCCACGTAATCGTCTTCCTCGCGTGGTTTTTGATTTTTCTGAAACATAAACAATGAGCAACGGTTTTCTACGCGTTCTCCTAGGCATGCTACTAAAAAATAGCGATTAGCCCTACGACGCTCATAAATTGAGCGCGAGGGTTCCATGGTCTCCGTCCAGACATGCTGATTACAACCATGGTACTCTTGAAGGCCAATTTTTCTTTAATTAGAAACCCCTAATTTGAGGTCCTGCAAACCCTAAAATATAATCATGGCATAATCGCGTATAGCACATAAAAATACAATTAAACATATTGGTTAGCTTCAGAATTTCACAAGGAATGTAAATCAACAATTAAAATGCCATAAGAATGCCTAGATGTCAAAGCACGATCATGAATTTTTTTCTGTACAGGGGCGGTTCTTGTTACCAATTCCTTGAGTTTTGATGGATGTTTTTGATTGGAACACGTTCAATAATGCTTGAGGAAGCTAATGAGATACAAATCGTGGCTTGAAACCTCCTGCAAGTTAGTTTTCAGTTATGTGTTTTTTGCAAAAAAATTCCAATTTGATAATGGCTTTTCTGAGCAGCTGCGCGTGTTTTAGCATTAGGGTTGTGTTTTTGCTTTTGTATTGAGTCAATTAGGTCAAGAAAAATAGAACAAATCCAATGCATTCATGGTTTTTGGAAATTTGATTTTCTATATCTTTTTTCAATCTTTTCCATGTGTTTTTGTACCAATTAAGATCAATTTGCATTGGTTCTTTCCTTATTTGGCTAGGCACGAGTTATTGAGTATAAAACATGCACAAAAAGATTTAAAACTTTAGGTTAAGTATTTTTCATGTATTTAATTTGATTTAAATGAATTAATATAAATAAAAATTCAAATAAATAAATAAAAAATGAAGAAATACTTCCCTTTGGGCCAAGTGGTCGTGCACATGCCATGGATGATGATTTGTGGAAGAAAAATGGGCCCATTAGCAATTTTAGACCATTTGAATCAATGTTGACTTTTCAAAATATCCAAAAATTTCCCAACTTCTACAAGGCATAACTTGCTCAATTTTTAAGCTTTTCTCATGTTCTTGGACATTTTGGAAAGGTCTTTGAGTCCTCTAACCAATGCCTTTGGTCCCATGTCATTTTGGTTTACCAATCTCAAGTTATGGCCTTTGACTTAAAGTGCCTTTTTGTTGACTTTTGAAAATGACCTATAATGTTGAAATTGATAACTTTTTGTGAGAGCATTTCTTGGACTTGAAGTATGAATATGAGTTGTAGGAAATGTCTTTCTCTTCAAAATGAGCTTTGGATGGAATTTTTCTGATAATCCATGTGAAAGTTATGCCCTGGTCAATTTTCAGTTGACTTTTTCAGCTGTCCAAATAAGGAAACTTTTGCATCTTGATGATTTTTGAGCCAAACTTTGAGAATCATGATCAAGCATTGATCAAATGATGTTTGTGACTTCAAAATGATATGTTGACCAAAAATTTGAACTTTTGATTGTCAAATGACCATTTTGCCCCTACAGTTGACTGTAGTGCAATTTAGGGTTTTGACTGTGCAATTTTGTGCTGAAAGCCTTGAAACTTGATATGAGGATGCTTGACCATGTTTGTAGGCATGTGAGACTTGATTTGGCCTTTAGAAACTTCATTTTCTTGATCAGAACACAAACCCTAATTTTGACTGTATAGGAGATCTTTGCACTGTGCAACCCTTGGGGAACTTTTGCAGCTTGACTTTGTAAATTCTTGAAGAATATGGGAGGGCAAATTTTGGGGTACAACAGTTGCCCCTGTTCAATCTTCTTAGACCTGAGGATGCAGATTGGCTGATGCGCCTTTCGTAATCCGAGGGTAGAAGATGATTGAACACTAGAGTGCCCAGAAATTTGCGCTCACATAGTGGCAGTGATGATGGAATGGGCTTATAGATGCCATTTAGAGGTTGGTGAACAGGATGATGGGCTTATAGATGCCATCTGTATGTTGATCGCATAAGAGATTTCTTAGCGAGAACCTGCGTACCTGCACAAGAAAAATGAGTACCTGACACGTTGCAGGAGCTGGTTTTCAGATGCTTGGTATGGATGTGTCCTGACTGGTTACAGGAGCTGAGTCTTGGAGCTTCAAACAGCGATGAATGAACCAGGGACGATTACTACCCTAGCATGAACGGTAAGAGAACCTTGGGTGACTTTAACTTCAACAACGCTCGCTGAGAAAATCTTGGTGGGAATTACCATCTTCGCAGTATCGGGAAGAGAACCAAAGGAAATTATAATCTGAAAGGAATTATCACCTCACTCACCGTCGGAGAGGGAACCATAAGAAATTATAATCTGAAAAGGAATTATCACCTCACTCACCGTCGGAGAGGGAACCATAGGAAATTATAATCTGAAAGGAATTATCGCCTCACTCACCGTCGGAGAGGGAACCATAGGAAATTATAATCTGAAAAGGAATTATCACCTCACTCACCGTCGGAGAGGGAACCATAGGAAATTATAATCTGAAAGGAATTATCGCCTCACTCACCGTCGGAGAGGGAACCATAGGAAATTATAATCTGAAAGGAATTATCACCTCACTCACCGTCGGAGAGGGAACCATAGGAAAAGGAATTATCACCTCACTCACCGTCGGAGAGGGAACCATAGGAAAATGAATTATCACCTCACTCACCGTCGGAGAGGGAACCATCTGAAAAGGAATTATCACCTCACTCACCGTTGGAGAGGGAACCATAGGAAATTATAATCTGAAAGGAATTATCACCTCACTCACCGTCGGAGAGGGAACCATAGGAAATTATAATCTAAAAGGAATTATCACCTCACTCACCGTCGGAGAGGGAACCATAGGAAATTATAATCTGAAAGGAATTATCACCTCACTCACCGTCGGAGAGGGAACCATAGGAAATTATAATCTGAAAGGAATTATCACCTCACTCACCGTCGGAGAGGGAACCATAGGAAATTATAATCTAAAAGGAATTATCACCTCACTCACTGTCGGAGAGGGAACCATAGGAAATTATAATCTGAAAAGGAATTATCACCTCACTCACCGTCGGAGAGGGAACCATAGGAAATTATAATCTCAAGGAAAAACCCTAAAATGGAAATCTCATGCACCGTCGGAGAGAGAACCAATAGGAAATTATAACCTGGGATAACTTCTACTGAGTCTTTATCAGAAAAATCTGTTGGGAGTCGATTTAGCTGGACTAGAGAAGGCCTGGGACTGGATAAGAAATCTTTGGAGTCGATTAACTGAACCGGTCTAGGTCTTGAAATATGATTGAGAATTTCAACTGCATCTTTCCTGAAAGGTAAAGGTCAGTCATATGCAATGCATGATATGGATCAAGCAATGATGTTCTCAACATAAATGAGATTTGTATGACATAATGCGTCTATGCATGCTATAATGATGTATGTGATGTTTTATGAATGTATGTTTTCGTCTAGGAAATTAAATCCTTGACGGGTGCCGGGAAGTCATATCCTGGGCTGATGTTGAAGAATAGATTTTGCTTCCGCTGGGGATGATAACTGCAAGAATACCGGTAGGAGAAGATGACTCCGTTGCGGAATAAACTTGGCAAATGGAAGATTCTGCGGGGAGAAAAGATACTCTAGCGACCATGCTGGGAAGCAATCTTGTGGGGGAGAGGGATGCTTTTGCTGAATTGTTGATAATAATTTGCTGGGGATAAGAGAATTTCGTCGAGGACGCTCTTTCCATGGCTTTTGGCTGAGGATAACCCAGTTATATCCTGTTAAGGAAATAACTCTTTGAATAAAGCCGGACGACGCGTTCGTGCTCTGCGAGGGATAAGCTTCCAGAATCTACTGGGGATAAGCTTATTGCTTGGGGGTATGAATTCCAACTTTCCTGGGGGAATTGGATTCTCCTGGGGAGGTTTTGAACTGCGGGGGAAGTGATTCCTTTGAATGTTGATATACCGCCGGGGAACAATCTTTAGACCAAGACTGCCGGGGATGCTTGTTAAGAATATATGTACGCTGCTGGGGAGATGTTGAGATTGGCTGGAGGATACTCAACTTCCTTGAGATTTGATAACTCTGCTTGGAGAAGAATGCACTGACTGCTGACTTACTCTCTGGGGAATTGAGATACCTGGTTACGCTCTTTAGCCGACCCTACCTTGATACCTTTGGAGGACAGAACAGTCAGATTGCTTAGACCACCCATTATTGCCCCTGTTTCTGAGGTGGGAGAGGAAGACCTGTGAGGTGCTGATAGTTGTTGATAGACAAACCTTCTTCTGGTAGGCAGGTGATAAGATGGCAGGACATAGTCGTACGCTTTGATCCCTAACTTTTGCCTGGACCGCCCTTTCGGGTTTTCAGTCCATCGGGATACCCATTTTTGCCCAAGCCACCTTTTCAGGTTTTCGACTTGCCGGGTGCACAAATTTTTTCATTTCATCCCTTCATTTTTCCCGAACCCTTTTGGTTCGTCGGGAAGCCCTTATTTTTGCCTAGGCATGTCAGCCTAGCGGGTCTTTGATTGTGCGTAGTATTTTTTCGACTATGTCCATGCTCTTAGAACGCAGGGAAGTGCCCCTGTTAGAAGTGTTTTGTCATGCCACCAGAAGATGTTTGATCAGACAAGATTCGTTGTTGGAGTGCCCCAAGTGACTCGGGCGGAGATTTGCCCCAGGCTATTTGGCCTTTTGAGAGATTCTCCGAATCTTGATTGGACTGCCCCAGATGGTGGACAATAGCCATGCCATGCCCCTTGATTGGAAGTGCTTTTATTCATTGGGCATTCGTCGTGCGAATTTCTATGCTGTTCAAACAAAAGTCATATGCAAACAAAGTTATGTTAAAAATGCAAAGCTTATGTCTGTCTTGAAGATTTTGAAAATGCCTTCTTTTTCATAAAACAAATGAATGTTTGTAAAACGTGATGTCAACTCCGTATTTACCGTAGGCCTTAAGGAGTCAGGATACCTTTCGTAACAGTATGCTTTCGAATTAACCCATGCTTCAGCTAGGACTTTTAAGGGTTATAACGTGGCCTGGTTCACGGTTCAAGAAACAAAGGATAAAGGCTCAAATTTTATTTGTACCCACCCGCTCTTCGTGATGTTCTCCAAACCTAAACTCAGTTGATCATACGTTAGACCTTGTTTGAGTCTTTGCTCTGATTTTCCGGTGATGATTCAGATATTGATGATTGATTCTGAATAGGCAGTCATTTTTGTTTTTGTTGAGGGTTTGTATGACCTCTTTCTTTTCCGATTTTTGTTATCCCTTTCTTTTTTGCCTGAACTGTTTCCTTTTTTGGAATTACAGTCAGCGGGATGCCCCAATTTTGTAAGTCTCCTTCATGGGTTTTGACCTACTGGGTTTTTTATTTTTTGAGATAATGACTGCCTTTCTTTATTGATTATTCGGAACCATCACTGTCTTTCTTTGTTTTGTAAGGACCTCTTTGGTGCCATTCGTTATGCACTTGGATCAACTGAGAGACTACCCTGCCCCAGGTTATGATTAAGGGTTTTAAATTTCGAAAAGAAAAACTCCTACTTCTTTGGCTCAGAGGGGTTGACGAGGGATTATCATCCTTATAACTCCAGTGTTTGGGAATTGAAACAATGCCTGTACCTCATCAGCGGGGTCTGTTCAAAAGCATACTGTAATGATTGCGGTATCGTTTTCGTCATCCTCCCTCAAGAGGCTTAGAATTATTAATTAAGAGTTGATCATCAGAAAAAATATGAAAATAATTTGCATTTAGTGAATACGAATATATTGTTTCAGAACAGACATATACGATGCATTAATGAAATAACAAAGTATAACATGAGTAAATGTTTGAACAAAAGAAAATTGCAACTTGAACATTCGAATGAACAAAAATTTCTCAATCCTAGCCATGTTTTGGCAAGGGAGCAGTGATCACGTTGGGAGTCTCGGCGGGCTCGAACTCGATCTCTTTAGCATCGATCATGTTCTGAATCTTGTACTTCAGTGCCCAACAATCCTCAGTATCGTGCCCCGGGCTACCAGAATGGTAAGCGCCCCTAGCTTCTGGGTTGTAATTTGGAGAGGAAATCTTTGGATTTGCAGGAGGGTTGATCACCGCAATCAGGTTCATCCTTAACATGTGCTGCAAAGCTCGTGACCATGGCATGTTGATGTTGGTGAATTGTCTCTTAGGCTCGTCCGACCTGTTCTGGTCAACCCGTTGTTCTTGGCGAGGTCGTTGTTGGACCTGAGAAGTAGTAGCAACTCGGAGAGGTCTATTCATGGGACCCGACCTTTGCCCTCTTGGAAGCTGTTCCATGACCTGGTCCCTGATTTGGGCTGGTTGCTTCATGCCTTGAGGAAGCTGGCTGATCATGGCTCTCAGCTCTCCTTGCTCTTGAGCTAAACCTTGAATGAGGGCCCTTTTCCCCAGCATCTGGGTTTTCAATGTGTCTACCTCAGCTTGTAGACGTTTCAACTGTTCGTCCTTGTCATCTTCAGGGCTCTTTCTGATCAGATTCCCCATGAGAAGTGTCCTCAACTCTTCCTGCCCCTTGGATAGGCTTAGGAAGATTTCCCTGAACTGAGTCTCTTGAGTGTGAAGGTCCTGGTTATCTTGTTGTGAAGCCATTGCTGAAATAAACAGCGAGAAAGGTAAGTAACCTGCAACAAGGGTACCTGTTATGCAATGATATGTATGACATGCATGCAATGTTTTCAAGGACCTCGCGGGGTAAACAAGAAAATCGTTAGCATTGGAATTTATAGCCTGATTGAAGGGACACCCATGTTGTTGAGAATTCTTCTTCAAGGGTCAAAGGCTCACCATATCAAGTGGGTCATAGCCTCTGACTTTAGTCATCATGTTGGTTTTGATTTCCAAACAACCTTGGTTAGGGGAACCTTCTTCAAGAGTCAGAGCTCACCATATCAAGTGGGTCATAGCCTCTGACAACCTTGGCTAGAGAAAAATAAATCCTCTTTGCCCCTTGCTGGGATAGTTGATTCACCATGACCTGCATCACAAGCCCTTGAGATCCTTGAAATGGGTTAGGATGTATGCAATGGTATGATGTTATGGTATGCATGGGGTAATATGAATAAACCCTGTTATGAGCCCTTATTAAGGACTATAAACAGAAACCTGCAAGAAACTTAGTAAACCCTGTCATGAGTCCCAATTAAGGACAAAACCTACAAGTAGTTCATGTGTCAGATAAAGCATGCAAGTAGTCAAGTACGAAGGCACACAAGTCACACAAGAGAAACCTTTAGAGTTTAGGCCAGCATGGGGTCTGGGTAATACCCTCTTGAAGTTGGTGGGTTCAACCTGTCCTATCAAAGTAACCGGGTTCTAAGGTTCCCAATATCACGGGATTGCTTTCATTGTTCATCGTTTCGATTTAGCCACTGAACTGGCGACCGAAATATTCCAGGAAAGGAACCCTCAATTGAGCGTAGTATCGAGTATCAACCAACCTCGGACTGCACCAAAGTCAGTTATCTCACTACCCTAAAGAGGACAAGATAGTTCAATTAAGGTTCCTAAGGTCTGTTGATGCTTCACGACACCACGCGGAGGCCCCGTACTCTCCTTGACTAAACTCAAGGGTTACCGGTACACACCAAAGTGCCACATCAACGTAGCAGACTGTTTCAACCATGTCGGTATACCCCACACAGTTCCCTCACAGCCTTGTTGCTACTTTCTAAGAAGGTATCCCCCAGATCCGGGTTAGGATCTATAGAACTCCCAAGCAACCCACAATAATAAAGCAAGCAAAGAAGACAATTGAAAACACAGTGATCTTAATCCTAAGGTACACCTCACTTTAAGTTAACTCCCCAGCAGAGTCGCCAGTTCTGTGATCGGTGGATCTGGAACTGACTGTTTAAAGCTGGATCGTGAAATGTCACGGAAGCAAGAGTCACCACCGTCTTTTATTTTCTCCAAATGGAAAGGACAAAACCACAGAAAAATTCCTTAAAGAGATTGCTCTCGGTTCAGGAGGTAGGTTATAGAAAGGGAAGGTGTTAGCACCCTTTCTATCCATGGTTATCCATGGGCTCTTAGATACTTGCTCATTGTGTTTTCAAAAAATGGTTTGTTTGCTTTTCAACTGTGGGTTTTAAAAAGTTTCTTTGAAAATTCCAGTTCGACTCTTGTATCGGTCCTCAAGAGTGTTTGAAAAATTGCTTTCGAAAGCTTTTTGAAAATGTGTTGGTGTGAAAAGTATTTTTGATTTGTTTTGAAATTTAGAGCAAGTATCTAGAGTCGTCTACCTACCCTAAGGAATTCGTCTGTGTAAATGTCCTTTAAAGTAGTGCCATCCCACCATTGAGAGGTAGGTAGCACCACCGTTGGAGGTGTTCGGGTCAATTCGAGGTTCGGGACATGGTGATCACCGGAGCAATAGGAAGACACCTTAGAAGCTAACCTCATGCCAGGTTCCCGGATCATGAGGACTTACTAAGACATCCTCTACTCGACGATCACCTTTCGAGGCAAGGCAACAGTGAGGCGTACCCTAGGGGTGGTGTGTGAATTATGTGTCATGTTCAGTTATTTTTTCTTATTCATGTCAAGGTGATCTATGCGTTTGTTTTTATTTTGTCCATACATTCTTTCATGCTTTGATTTAACAGTTAAAAGTTGCGGAAAAGGTAAATTCTAAGCTATTACAAAAGGCGCGGGTCCACATCGCCAAAATTAAACCAGGACCCGATTTGACAGAAAATAAAGAAATTAAAAGAAAATAAAAGAATTAAAGAGTGCGAGTAATTAAATACATGGCTTAGGGAGAGATACATGAGTATTGTAAAGAAATAAAAATAAATAAATACGCGAAATTAAATCGAAACGAGGGCGTTGGACCCTTTTGCAAAAATTAAATTAATGATGAAGTTAATTAAAATTAAAAGAAAAAAAGAATTTGTTTTTTATGATTTTTTAGGATTTTTAAGGAAAAAGAATTAATTAAAATTAAAATAAGATGCAAACCCTAATTCTAGTGGCTTTTAATTTATTAAGAAAAATGTTGAATTTTAACCTAATTTAAACCTAATTTTTATATGCAATTTAATTTATGAAAATAAATATTTAGTTATTTTAATTATTATAAAAGAAAAATAAAAAGGATGAAAAATTGTTAATTAAACCTAATTCTATGTTTTTTATGTTTTATTATGAAAAGAATTAAAATTGCAAACCTAATTTAAGACTAAATTCAATTACATGTAAATTTATTTAAGAAAATATTAAAATAAAAATTATTATATTTTTGCTCTTTTCTGACCTTTATGTTTTATGTTTTTTTTGTAAAAATAATTAATTAATTAAACAAATATAATTAGAAAGAAAATAGAAAATAAATAAAAACATAGCAAACCTTGGGGGGTGGTAGTCCCCAAATAGGAGGTATGGCCCATGAAATTCAGGCCCAAACAAGCCTGACTCCGTTGACTTTTCAGGACATGTGTATGTGCGCTGACCAGGATTACCATGTGCCTTAGATCTGAGCCTTTGGTTTGATTCCCTTGGACGCGTGGACGACTGGATTATGGAGGTGTATCATGGGACAACAACGTTAACCTGCATGTGATTGTTATTTGAAAAATAATATGAGAGATAATGAAGACCTGGGGCTCGAACCCAGGTCATGTGCTTTACCACCAATTCTGCTTGCCAACTGAGCCAATTGCGCGTTCTGATTAATAAACAACTAATAAATATTATAAAGAAAAACAAATGGTCAGTGGTTCAAACGCGCGAAACATTTAAACGTTCCAATCAGTGCCTCCCACGTAATCGTCTTCCTCGCGTGGTTTTTGATTTTTCTGAAACATAAACAATGAGCAACGATTTTCTACGCGTTCTCCTAGGCATGCTACTAAAAAATAGCGATTAGCCCTACGACGCTCATAAATTGAGCGCGAGGGTTCCATGGTCTCCGTCCAGACATGCTGATTACAACCATGGTACTCTTGAAGGCCAATTTTCTTTAATTAGAAACCCCTAATTTGAGGTCCTGCAAACCCTAAAATATAATCATGGCATAATCGCGTATAGCACATAAAAATACAATTAAACATATTGGTTAGCTTCAGAATTTCACAAGGAATGTAAATCAACAATTAAAATGCCATAAGAATGCCTAGATGTCAAAGCACGATCATGAATTTTTTTCTGTACAGGGGCGGTTCTTGTTACCAATTCCTTGAGTTTTGATGGATGTTTTTGATTGGAACACGTTCAGTAATGCTTGAGGAAGCTAATGAGATACAAATCGTGGCTTGAAACCTCCTGCAAGTTAGTTTTCAGTTATGTGTTTTTTGCAAAAAAATTCCAATTTGATAATGGCTTTTCTGAGCAGCTGCGCGTGTTTTAGCATTAGGGTTGTGTTTTTGCTTTTGTATTGAGTCAATTAGGTCAAGAAAAATAGAACAAATCCAATGCATTCATGGTTTTTGGAAATTTGATTTTCTATATCTTTTTTCAATCTTTTCCATGTGTTTTTGTACCAATTAAGATCAATTTGCATTGGTTCTTTCCTTATTTGGCTAGGCACGAGTTATTGAGTATAAAACATGCACAAAAAGATTTAAAACTTTAGGTTAAGTATTTTTCATGTATTTAATTTGATTTAAATGAATTAATATAAATAAAAATTCAAATAAATAAATAAAAAATGAAGAAATACTTCCCTTTGGGCCAAGTGGTCGTGCACATGCCATGGATGATGATTTGTGGAAGAAAAATGGGCCCATTAGCAATTTTAGACCATTTGAATCAATGTTGACTTTTCAAAATATCCAAAAATTTCCCAACTTCTACAAGGCATAACTTGCTCAATTTTTAAGCTTTTCTCATGTTCTTGGACATTTTGGAAAGGTCTTTGAGTCCTCTAACCAATGCCTTTGGTCCCATGTCATTTTGGTTTACCAATCTCAAGTTATGGCCTTTGAATTAAAGTGCCTTTTTGTTGACTTTTGAAAATGACCTATAATGTTGAAATTGATAACTTTTTGTGAGAGCATTTATTGGACTTGAAGTATGAAGATGAGTTGTAGGAAATGTCTTTCTCTTCAAAATGAGCTTTGGATGGAATTTTTCTGATAATCCATGTGAAAGTTATGCCCTGGTCAATTTTCAGTTGACTTTTTCAGTTGTCCAAATAAGGAAACTTTTGCATCTTGATGATTTTTGAGCCAAACTTTGAGAATCATGATCAAGCATTGATCAAATGATGTTTGTGACTTCAAAATGATATGTTGACCAAAAATTTGAACTTTTGATTGTCAAATGACCATTTTGCCCCTACAGTTGACTGTAGTGCAATTTAGGGTTTTGACTGTGCAATTTTGTGCTGAAAGCCTTGAAACTTGATATGAGGATGCTTGACCATGTTTGTAGGCATGTGAGACTTGATTTGGCCTTTAGAAACTTCATTTTCTTGATCAGAACACAAACCCTAATTTTGACTGTATAGGAGATCTTTGCACTGTGCAACCCTTGGGGAACTTTTGCAGCTTGACTTTGTAAATTCTTGAAGAATATGGGAGGGAAAATTTTGGGGTACAACAACAATTTATACAGAGTAATCACCATAACTGACAAATTTAGAGTTAAGCTCACAGCTCCCCCTGAATCTGTTAAACCCAAAATTTCATTTAGCTTGTTCAGAATCCCCCCTGAGCCCAAGATTCACAAAATAAATTTTGAGTATTCAAAACATAAATAGAGAAGTAACAATTCCCTATAATAACTCATCAGAGTCTGACTAGAGCACCTGGCCTTCATCTCAGAACCTGGTTTCCATCAACACTTGATGAAGAATCAAAATCTTGATTTTGAGTCTGATTGAATAATGCCACGTATCATGTATCCACAATTTTGTTCCTTGATTCTGATATCACAACCTAAACATTATAATTCTTAAACATTAGCATTTGATTTGATATATTCCAATGTATCAGATATTCAGACAGTTCACAACTTCTAAATAGAGCATACGTTGCGGAAGCACATTTATCAGAGTATAGTTTCTGAGTGGCATCTCTGTATGAGAGCATGCATAAGAATGTTAACTTGTCTTCCTTTCAGGGGATAACAACTTTTGAGACTTTAAGTATGAATTCCATACTTTAAGAAAGTTAGCAACTTCTGAACACTATGATATCAAGCAAGATTACCTTACTTTCAATAAGTTTATAACTTCTGAATTGTGTTTGGTACATATGTTTGAATATTCATATATTCATAAAGTTTACAAATTCATAGATATAAAATCAGAGTTGATTTCATACATGAGGTTCTCATCCACTTTTCTCTTTCTATTTGGAATGGGAGCAATGAGGGGTTTATTATTGATTACATATGATCGATCAAGCATAAAGTTTAGGAATCTTATCATTGGAATTCTTCTCTCCTTTAAACTTGTCCAGCTTGATTCCTTAGGATCCTGTATATCTTCTCCCTTTTTCAGACCAGGATATCTTAGGGTGATTCCATTTACGGAGGTTCTAGTGATCACATTAGGGACTAAAATGTTCAGAGACTCAAAAAGATTACTTTCAACAAGAATGTCTGAAATGATTATTCCAAAAGGAATTTTCATCTTCTTTTTGGATCCTCCATCCCTTGAATAAAAAATAGTGGTTTTCAGATGATTGAAGAGAATTGCTGGAAGGTTAATTTTCTTGGAGTTTTGAATGGCATGCATAAGATATTTCTGGACAGGATTGACATGATTAGGAGAGTTGTTGGACAACAGTGAGTAAAACTACCCAGAAAGGTTCTAAATCAAACCCTTAGTTTAGGAATAAGAGATTTTGCTTTGGTTCCTCATCCCCTTTCTGATATATAACTTTATCTATAACATATTTCATGTAGTCCTTTGTTGACATGTTGGTCAGAGTAAATCCTGATATATCAACATTATAGAGTGTGTTTATGTCTTCTTCTGTAATGGAGATCTTTTTTCCAAGGACACTCGAGAAAACGTGTCCACTTACAGAGACATATGCATGTATCCAGAAGTCTTTAGCTAAATCTATATAAACTAGATCGTGGAGACAATCAAAGTAGTTTTCCCAATTTTTAAAACTAACGACATCCTGTAGATCGCAATCATTTACAGCAAGATTTTTGAAATCCACCAAAGCTTCTGCAAGAACTACCAACTTATTCATAGGGGTAGAGAGGAAAACTTTGGGATGTTTCTCAGATGGCGATATATCCAGATTAGCGGTTACTTGCTGAGATGCCATTGATAAGGAAGATAGGGTGCAAACTGAAGGAGTTTTAGGGTTTTAGATAGTTTAGGGCTGAGAGGATAATGAAGAGGGGAAAGAGACTGGTATATGGTAAAATTAAAATTTCCTTTTAAAGTAAAGACAAAAGCTTTGAATAGACCAAAAAATATGACACAAAGTAAATTAAAAATATTTTTCACTTATTCTCAAGATTTACTCACTCCTTATCATGTTGCATCAATTGTTAAGCATGACTATAAAGAGGACATATGTCTTAAATTAAAGCAGAATTCTTTTCCATTTTTAACAACACATTTAATTGTTATAAATACTTTAGATTCTATAGGATAGATGCAATACCTTTTTCTCTCTTAAGTATTATTAATGTGTGAGAGCATCATTAGTTTAACAACCATAAATTTCAGAGAAGGTAAGAAGAATAAGCATTTAAACACTTACCTTGCTGTAGACATGCCATGAGCCTTTTTTTAGAATTTTTTGTGTCACCAGAAGTATTTTTAGACACATTCCTTAGAAATAGTTCTTCAGAATGTGATGGACTTGTTTGAGCCTTTTCCAAAGCAGTTTGATCATTTAGGATTTTTGCATCTTCTGACTTTTTGAACTGATATTCTTGAATTTTGCAAGCTGTATTCATACCAAGTAATCTATTGTTCTGAAGTCTATAATCTTCCCATATTAGATCATCTTCGAAACCAATGACTTTTCTAGGCTTAAGTTCCAAGTCTTGGAACATATGTCTTTTTCCCATTAAGTGTTGCAAGTAGCCAAAGTCTAGGAACCAGGACATGTGTCTCAATTTCACTGCTAAAGATATCTGCAACATATATTATATTATCTTCTGGTACCCATAATTTCTTGGGTCCTTTCTTGTTAATTCTATCAGAGTTGTGAACAACTTTGGTTTTAACATAATAATAATAATCATATTTACAAGTGTTAAAACTATTTGGTTTAGCCAATTGATTGTCATTAGATTTAGAGTCCTATTTTTCTTTATCTTTTCCATCTTCTTTTGGCATAAACCCAGCAGACACAACATGAAAGTGTAAGATGGTTGGTATGTGTTCCTTATCAGATTTATATTTTTCATGAGGATTATAACCAATATCATTAACTCTGTTTAGGATTACACAATAGATAATGGAATCTTGCACACTTCTACCTACGCTCTTAGCTAGGAATTTTTGGAAAGCTTTATCATAATTCTTGATGACATCATCAGTTCTCTCAGAGGCTTCTGGAAGAGTTCTCGTGCCTTTAAGGGAAGAGTTTTCATCTTTTAATAAAAGGTTTTCTTCATTTAAAACAAAATTTTCTTCCTTTAGCTTACTGATTTCAACAAATACAAATTCATGGGTCCTTTTGAGATCCTTGAACTAGATCTTGAGAAACTCATGTTTTTCCAGAATTTCAGCTAAGGAATATGTTAATTTAGAATGAGTAAGATCTGAGAATACCTCTATGCATAATACTTCTTCTATTTCTGAATCAAATTCATCTTTTGAGGGGAATACTTCACTTGATGTTCCAACATGATCCGTCAGCGCCATGTTAGTATGTTCTCCATCTGAGTCATAGTCAGAATAGTCAGAATCATCCCATGTTTCTAATAGCCATTTCTTGTTGCCTTTGAGAGATTTCTTCCTTGGTAGGTTCTTTGGAAGCTGAGGACATTCATGCTTGTAGTGTCCTCTCTCATTGCATGCATAACAAATGACTTCGTTGCCACTTGACTTCCTTTGACCAAACGTTGATTTGAAGCGACCTCCAGTCCTTATTGAACTTCTAAACCTATTGCCTTTATTTTTCTTCCAGAGATGGTTAACCCACCTTCTGAAACCTCAATATCTTCTGCCTGAAGAGCTTTAGACTTCTTAGATTTTCTAATAGATTTGAGCGTAATAGCTTTTATCTTCTTCTTCAGTTCATCTTGTTCTAGGTCAATCTCTTGACTTCTTAAAGAACTTATCAGTTTTTCTAAAGAAATGTTGCTCAGATCATTTGTAAGCTTGAGTGCAGTTACCATAGGCCTCCATTTGGATGGCAAGCTTATGATAATCTTCTTCACATGATTTTTCGTTGAATAACCTTTGTTCAGAACTTTCAGTTCTGTAACTAAGGTTTGAATACATGACTTCAACGCTTTCGTCATCCTCCATTTTGAAAGCTTCATATTTCCGAATCAAGGACAACAAATTGGTTTCTTGGACTTAATCATTTCCTTCATGATTCATTTGTAGAGAGTCAAATATAGACTTAGCAGAGTCTCTATTTGTGATCTTCACATACTCAGTATAAGAAATCTAATTTAGCAAGATGGTTCTTGATTTATGATGATTCTTACCATCTTTCTTTTGTTGATTAGTCATAGCTCTCCTAGCTATCTCCTTTCCAATATCATCTATGAGAGGTACGTATCTATCGACTGCCATATCCCAATGATCAACATCATAACATAGAAAGAAACTTTCTAGTCTATATTTCTAGTATTCAAACTTTTCTCCATCAAAGATGGGAGGTTTAACATTATAACTTTTATCGTTTGAAACTGATGCAGCAACATCTGGTGTGGGTTCAACAATTGTGTTTCTTCAACGAAAAACTCGTCTGGATCTTTATCTGATACGATTAAGTGTTTGATAACTATTAATACCAGAACTGGAGCTCTGATGCCAATTGAAGGTGTGAGAAACACAAGAAAGGGAGGGTTTGAATTGAGTTTCACCAAAATAAATCTTTTAGTTGGTGACAGAACCAAGTAAGCTTAGAATATAAAAATAAATGACACAATTATTTTTATCCTGGTTCATTATTAACTAAGCTACTCCAGTCCACCCCCTTAAGGATAATTTCTCCTTCAACAAGGACATAATCCACTATAACTAATCTGATTATATACAACACATAATAAGTCAGATTAACCCTATTGGCACCCCCAATAAGTACGCCAATCCTTATTTCAAATCCACTCAACCCGCAGTAGGAGTCTTCTTGATATTGGACCTTCACTCGGTCTCTCAAGGTATCAATTAACAATGGTTGAGTGCTTTCAGTGTATTACATATTTTCTTCTTAATAAGAAAATTACACAGACGTTTCAGTAAAAAGATAAGACACCTAAGTGTTCTACAACAAGATACGAGCAATAACTCCTTGCTTATTTAAAAAACTATACATAGGTGATTTCTCTACGGAGTTTGCACATCCCTTTGGTGTAGTTTTGTTTGGCTTGATTAATCCGATAGATTTGTCATTGTAATGTTGATTCTTACTTTTCTTCACCTTCAAATTCTTCCTTTTATAGCTTGTAAAAGAGATCCGTTGAAAGGGTAGAAAGGTAATCGAAAATCTAGATGTTGGCTCTCAACTTAGTGACTCTTTGTTCACAATAAAACAAATACCAAAGTAATAAAACAAAAAACCCAAAGTACTAATTGGAAAAGAGCACACAAGCCAAACATGCACCTAAGTATGGAGTGATCATCCATCAACCACAAATTGCAAACAAACAATTCTAAACTCTAATCTTGCTTCATGTCATCAACAAATAAGCAAATATGGGTATGTTGTACCCCAAAATTTGCCCTCTCATTTTTCAAGGCATTTCTCACAATGATTCTCAAGGTTCAGGCTTGCACAAGTACAATTGGACTTTCCAGTATCAAGTTAAAAGGGAAACTGTTAAAAATAGGGGGAAAATAGATAAAAATAATATTTTGACAAATTTGGAGAAAAACAATTGTTTTTTGATTCAGCTCCTTCGATTGGCCTTTTGGCCTCTTTCGATGCAAGCTTGGCTTGCATCCTTCGACTGGGTGTGGGCCTCTAGCATGCTGGCTTAGATTCACAAGGCACAAAGCCTCCTGTAGCCTCCTTGGATTCCAAGGAAAAAGTCTCCATTTTGGCATCCTTCGATTTGCACTTTTTTCCTCCTACATTTCTCTTTCGTTTGGACATCTTCGCAAGCCTAGCGTACCTCTTTCGTTTGGGCACTTGACTCCCTTCATGCATTATTCGTTTGGGCGTATGAATCCTTCAGTACAAGCTTTGGTCACACCTTTCATTTTAGCATGTGGTTTCTGTTGTACCCCAAAACTTTCCCTCTCACTTATCAAATATTTTCTCACAAAGCTCTCTCTTGGTTCAAGACTGCACTAGGGTTGATCAACTCAAGACACCTCCTTAAGCCCTGATGACTCAAATTAGGGTTTGAGATTTCACAAGGATAATTGAACTTTCAATGCCTCATATTACTTTCATGGATCATTATGGACCCCCAAGATTACTCATGCCAAGCTTCAAGCCTCGAATCACATTTTTGCTCAGTCAATTGAGTAGTTGACCTAAAAATCAGCTATATTGGGGAAAAAGTCAATTGTGGTCAATTTACAGTCAAACTTCATAATTTTTGATTCATATCAACATTATAAACTCATATGTATTATTTGATCAAGTTTGGACCACAATTCACCAAGAAATTTGATGAAATCATCAAAAGGGCAAAATGGTCAAAATTAGGGTTTTGATTGAGAAAGAGCAATTTCTATTTTTTGACCTTGCAAATGGTTAATTGGGTTGAGGCATAATTTCAAGAGTTCAATTTCATCATTTTGACCTAATGGCATGACCCAAAATATTGCTCAAGATCAATTGGATTGATAGTGAATTTTCAGTCAACTGACCCAAAGTCAACTGTACACTGAAAAGTCAAACTTTGACTTTTTGGTCAAAATCAAGTGTCAAAGATCACAATTCATCAAAACATGTCAAAATATGAAACTTATTCATCAAGAAATCAAAAAGTCAAGATTTCATTTTGAAAAGTCAAAATTTTCAAACTTAGAAATGTTTCTAAGTGTTGAAAACTTCATGTTTTTTCACAACTTTGAGCCAAATTTTCACCTTGATGCAAGATGATTTAAAAGAAAATTTCAACATGAAAGTTGTAGATCTCCATGATATCTATAAAATTTATTTACACAACTTCTTCTAAAAATACTTGGATCTCAAGTTATTAATTCATAAAGTCATGGTCTTGAAATTAAACACTTGGTGAAATTTTGCCCTATTTTAGGCAGGATTTTGAGCTAACTTCATGGAACTTTTTCATATAGCTCCAAGGGGAATTTTCAAAAGTGATTCAAAGAAGGGTTGTAGATAATATTACAATATTTCCAAAATATCCAAGAACTCCTTGAGATCATTCTTGAGCAGGGAGAATTGAATAGAGGAAGTTAGGGTTTCAAACTAAAATTATAGGTCATTTTCATGATGAACAAAAATGAAATTTCAATGTTAGGCTACATAATATTGCTTTACAGGCCTTCTAACTTGTGTATCTATCCATAATTAATGGATTACAAAAACTTTTGAGCTTTAATCCAAGTGGTTTAAGCTTTATCCAATCCACATTTCCATTAATGGCACAAAGTGAACACTTTCATTTTAGAAAAGCAAGCTTTTTGTGCAAAGTCAATTCTTGAGCCTCTAACTTGTTCCCCCTGATCACACTTCATCTACAAAGTCAAAAGTAAGTGTGTTTAAAGCATAACCACTCTATATTAGCCAGTACACAAGGCATTGAAACTTAATTTCTCAAAAAGTCACATGTTGAGCTTAAACATGTGATTTTGAATTTTGATCAGATACAAGCTTACATACTTGTTGCTTATAAATAGAGGCACAATTTGTGAGCTAAAGGACGAGCTTGAGCACCCTGAAACACACCAAAAGTCTCTCAAACCAGAAATTTCCCAAAAACACCATTGTTGAATAATTTCTGACCTTGAACATCAAACTCACATTTCCCTCGTGCGTTTCTTGGCCTTTTAGTTTCTAAAGCTTCCTTACATCAAGTGTAACCTATCCCTGTCGCTGTTTCATTACTGTAACATCATTTACCATATCCTCCATAACCAAAAACAGAGCATTGCACATTGACTTCTCCAAGCCAATCCAGCCATCCATTGCTCAAGCAAACCATTGCATTTGCTTCCTGGGAACTTAAGGAAGCTAACCTGATCATTGCAGCACCTTGAATCAAGCTCATTTGCATTTCATGATTTCCAGTTTTGAGGTATTTTTCTTGAACTTCTATCTCATTACTTAGGTATTGTTAGGCTTGCATTTGTGAAGATAAAATGTAGACATCATTGCCCTGAAGTTGTACATGTCCATAGATTTCATTTATATTGATTGAGCTAGGAGAATTTTAGGATTGAATATCTGAAAATAATTAGGTCAGAATTTGGTACTATCAAAAATTCTCATTCATCTTTGATTTATAGTTCATGATATTTATATGGTTGGATTAGTATGAAAAATGGAGCAATTTATATGTTTACATTTTTGCAAATGGTTGAGAAATGAACGAGTTGCAGGGCTTCTGGCTGGAGGTTGAAGATGAAGTATATTTAGGGCGAGATTTGTGTTATATATTTGTTGTTTTACATAAGTTAACGGATGTATCACCACCCCAGTGGTTAAAGCGCGCACTTATCACTATGAGGTCTTGGGTTCAAGCTCCAGCGTGACCTTTTTGCTTTTTTCACATTTTTCTCACATTTTTTACTCTTTTTGCAGTGCCTGGGCCTCCTCTTGTTGGGCCTTTTTTTTTGCTATGATCAAACCCCCTGCCTTGCTATTTATACATCCTGGCCCATTTCATTTTCTTTTCATTTTTTATTTTTCATTATTATTATTATTATTATTATTATTATTAGTATTATTATTAATATTAATTTTTATTATTAGTAATAAAAACCCAAAAATATTTTTATTTATTATTTTCACATTTTTATATTTTATTTTTCTTCACAAAAACAAAAGAATAAAAACATTTCTTTTTACATTTCTTTTTTTAATTATATTTACCCTTTTTTACTTAGATAATTTAATTTTAATTATTATTATATTATATCACTTATTTTTCTTGTAAATTAAAATCAATTTAGAATTTAGGATTTTTATTTAATTATTTTTAGTTACTAATTTAATTAAATTCACAAAAAACCCTAAAAAACTTGTTTTCTTTAAATTAATTTAGTTTGCTATTTTAATATTAATTTTCCTTTTTTAGTTAATTATTTTACTTTAATTAATTAGGTAAAAAACCCCTTTTCATAAAAAAACCAAATAAAATCACATTTCCCTTTACATTTCATATTTTTGCATTTTATCCTTATTTTGTACATTTATACAAATTCTACATGGTTGTAATAATTATCTAGATTTAATTTCTTGCAATATTCCCCATTTGTAATTTGTACACCCCTCCCCTAAGTATTTTAATAGCGTAGTAATTTTAATTTCCGCAATTTATCGCTTTATATACAAAATGCTAGAAATTAGGGTTTTGTATGGAAAGACTAAAACCAATCAATAGAAAACCCTAAATCAAAGACAAATCAAGCATGAAAATCAATACACCTGCACACAAACACCCCTAGGATAAATCCACTTGGTTGCCTTATAAAAATGGCCATATTACGCATGTGAGATATCTTAGCAAAAAACAAATAAAATACAAGATCATAGTCCCTCGATGACGCTTTCAAAAGTTTCCTTTCAAAATGATCTTAGTCCCTAAAGAAAAATGCTAAGATACCTTGCAACATTGTTAATCATGGTTATACGATGACCCTTTGCCCGTCTCTTTTATATCCAAAGATAGGGTTACTTACCAAATCAATGGTAAGATAACAATGTCAAAGGAAAAAGGAAATGAACATGAAAGAATTTTTGAGTAGGTATAAAGTTCCTAGTTACTTGCTCAATTTCAAAACAAAACATCCTTGCTATTTTAAAAAAAACACCTACACTTTCAAAACACCTTTCAAACTTGAAAACATTTTCAAAAGATTAACACCTTTGTATACATTCTTACGAACGAGAATCATTACAAAGTTTTCCTAAACAATGGCCTCTTTACAAAATACTTTAAAAAAACCACCCAAAGCATAATTTCAAATAAAAGAAAGTGATCTAGCATGTAACTAAGAGACCATAGAAAACCATGGATGAAAAGGGTGCTCACACCTTCCCTTTTCATAATCTAACCCTTGAACTCAAGAAACAATCTCAAAGGTCTTTCCTGTGCTTTTTCAGCTTTCCTTTTGGATAAAAGAAAATTCGGTGGCGACTCTTTCTAACCGCAACATTTTCAATCAAATGCAAAACACCCAAGTCAGTTCTCCCACCGTATCACAGAACTAGCGACTCTGCTGGAGAGAAATTTAAAAGTGGGGTTACTTTAAGGTTAGATCACCTTTACTTGCTTTTCATTGTTTGACTTGTATGCTTTATATTATGGTTCTTTGTTTGGGTTTGAATCCTCTACCCGGATTTGGGATACCTTATAGGTAAGTAGCAATACATTATGGAAACTGTGCAGGATACACCGACATGGTCTGAGAAATAGCTACGTTAGTGCGACATATTTATGGGTACCGGTAGCCCTTGAGTAGTCAAGGAGAATACGAGGCCGCTGAGTGATGTCATGAAGCACTAATGAACTTTTAGAACCTTTTACTTGACCAACTTGGCCATTAGGATGCAGTGAGATGACCGGCTTTGGTGCAGTCCGAAGTTGGTAGACACTCGATACTATACTCATTGAGGTTTGGTTTTTTGGGATATTTCGGTCGCCATTAAAGAGGCTTGCAATGAAACAATGCCAAAAGAAATAAATAAATGATAATGAGCTCCTTAAAACCCGGTTACTATTACTAGGACAGGTTTGAGCCAACTAAACTTAAAGAGGGTACTTACCTATGAGACTTCATGCAAGCCTAAAACTAAGGACTTGTTTGCTTTGTTTGTATATATATACTTGTACATAACATCATAAATATCATAACATCATACTCATATTCACTAACCATTTCAAGGATCTTGGGATTTATCTTTTCTCTAATTTGCAGGACATGGATTCTATTCGGAGGAAAACCATTCAAGTCAACCTTGTAAGGATTCCTCCTCAACTTAAGGAGCTAGCATCAAGGGTTACTAAAAATTCTCCATTTACCGAAAGACATGGTCGCCTCCTAAACTTGGTTACCTCCAACACTGATGAGGACATGATGAAGGTGCTCTTCCAGTTCTTTGATCCTTTACACTATTGCTTCACATTTCCCGATTATCAACTTGTGCCAACTTTGGAAGAATTTTCCCAACTCTTGAGGATTCCCATTCTCAATCAACTACCTTTCAATGATACGGAAAGATATCCAAAGCCATAAGATATTGCTCAAGATCTACACTTGTAACCATCTGATATCACTACTAATTAGGAAACAAGGAGTGGTGTCAAGGGTTTCCTAGCAAAGTTCATGTTTGAGAAAGCCCAAAACTGTTGGAAATCTTTGGATTTGCAAGCTTTTGAGGAAATTGTGGCTCTCCTCATCTATGGGATGGTTTTGTTTCCAAATCTCGACCAACTCATAGATATGAACATCGTCAAAATCTTCATGTCTCGTAACCCGGTGCCTACTTTGCTATGGGACATCCTACATTCTTTTCACACTCGCACTATGAGGAAAAGAGGTATCCTTATGTGTTGTACTCCCCTTTTGGAAAGATGGTTTATTTCGCATCTTCCCCAATCTGTATTAAAGAACGAGAAAGGTTCAAGGTGGTCACATAGGTTGATGACACTCAGACATTCAGACATTCAATGGTGTTCCTGATCTATAGAGAATGTTACTATTTTCGATTGTTGTGGAGAATTCCCTAATGTCCCTTTACTTGGAATTAGAGGAGGTATCACCTACAACCCCTGTTTAGCCTTAAGACAGTTTGGTTATGCCCAAAGGGATGGCCCAACATGTGATGCTCATTCAAGGTTTGGTATTTGACTACGAGAACGACGATCAAGGTCAGCGCCAAAGATTTATCCGAGCTTGGAGGAGGTTGAAAAAGGTAGATAGAAAGAAATGGGGGAATAAGAATTCCATCCCTCTTGAGCCTTACCTCAAATGGGTACGAACCTGTGCCCAAAGTCTTATAATGCCTTACCCCTCTATTCTCCCGGTTATCATAGAGCCTGTTGTGGAAGGAGATGTTCCATACACTATCCTACATCCTGACATGCCTACCTCTCTTGAAGACTTACAAAGGGATTGGATATAACTTAAGGGGGAGCTATACACTTTCGAGGCTTAATTCTACGCCAGTGAGAAGAAGGTTTTGGAACTCACTAAGCAACTTCATGAGGAGCGGAACCTGAACGCCTACATCGCACCAAAGAGGATGCGTACAACTTTTTTATCTTAGCGTTTTTGTATTTCTTTGTAAGCCCAAAAGAGGCATGATGTACTCAAGCTTTGATCTATTAATATAACGTGTGTTCCTTTTTGGTCTATAGAAAATTTAAGTCTCTAATTTCCCTGAAATCATTGCATGTGCATCTACCATTCATCATAACATAAGCAGGTTTCTTACAACAAGTCTCCTCATCTTTCTACTGTTTATTTCAGTAAGATGGATCTCGAGCAGATAGTAAAAGACCTCCAGGCGCAGAATGCTCAGTTTCAACAGATGTTCTTGACTCTAGCCAAAGGACAAGAGGATTTGAAGACTTTGTTGGTTGAAGAAAAGAAGAAGAAAGCAAAGAACATAACCGGAGTTCTGAATATGGGAAAAAGGTTCGAAGGACAAGCCAGATGGACCCTAGACTTTGCAACGTCATATGGTGAAAAGGATAATCAAGAAGTGAAAGGAAAGGAAGCAGTTGTCCAACCAGAATATGAAGAGGAAGAAGAGGAAGACTACTCTAAAGAGAAGTATCCCTCGGCCGATGACAAATACAAGCATCTGGAAGAACGTCTAAGTGCAATGGAATTTTCAATTGTAATCTCTTTTGTTGTTCAAACATTTATCTATTAATGTCAAACTTTGTTTCATTAATGCATTGCATATGTTTGTCTTGAATTAATCCATTCGTTTTCATTATATTTAAACTATGCTTTTTAATCCCTTTATGATATTCAACTCTTGTTTTAAAAGTTGCAAGCCTTTAGAGGGAGGATGATGAAAACAATGCCATAATCTCATACAATAGGCTTTTGGACAGACCTTGCTGACAATGTACATGCGTTTTTTCAATTCCTAAACACTGGAGTTATAAGGAGGATAATCCCTAGTCAACCCCTTTGAGCCAAAGAAGTAGGAGTTTCATTTTTTACACAAATCAAAACCTTTAATCAAAACTCGGGGCATGGTAGTCTCTCAATTAATTCAAATGCGTGTTCAATCGCAAGCTTTCACTGCGTACACAACTAATGACATAAAAAAAAATCCCCTGGAATCAAAAGATGTTGTTAGTTCCCTACCAATTAGGCAGTCAATCTCTTAAGAGAAAAGCCCACTAAGTCAAAACCTACGAAGAAGACTTAAGAAAAAACGGGGGCATCCCGCTGACTATAATCTCAAAAACAAGAACAGTCAGGCAAAATCAGGGATAATAAATCCAAAAGAAGTCGCTATAAATCCTCAACAACATGGAAAGTATGGAAAAAATGACTTCCTTTCAACAAATAAACTTCCAAATTTCTGAACCATCACCAAAACGTCATTCCGGACTCGATTGGAGTCGAAACACATAATTAACTGAGTTTAGGACTCAAGGACATCACGGAGAACAGGCGGGTAGATATACACTTTGAGCCTTATCCTTTGTTTCTTAAACCGTGAACCAAGCCACATTACAACCCTTCAAAAGTCCTAATTGAAGCATGGGTTAGTTCGAAGGCATACTGTTATAAAAGGTATCCTGACTCCTGTAAGGCTTTACTCCAAATCCTGAGTTGAATTTTCTTACAATTTTTTTTTTATCTGCTAAAATGAATTTTCAAAAATTCAAGACAAGCATAAAATTTACATTATTTGAATATTGTTGTTTGCATATGGCTAATTGTTTGATAGCATAGAAATTCACACGACGAATGTCTAGCAAACAAAAGCTCTCTCAGTGAACAAAATCACTTCAAATGGGATGACACTTCTAATGACAGATCTCCTATAAGCAAGGGGGCATGGCACACCGTTGTCCAAACTCACCTGGGGCTGTCGAGTCAAGATTACAGTAAATCTCTTGAGAGGTGCTGAATAACCAGGGGCAAGTCTGCATCTGAATCACTTAGGGCATTGAACGTGAATTCCAACAAAGAATTACGTGCAGTCAAGCAAACATTTCCTAGCAATACTATAAACACTTGCTACTAGGGGCAGTGACAAATCCCCCATAAAGTCCTTTTCATAGGGTGGTCCCCATCCAGAGTTTCAATCTCTGAAAACAATCCCCAGCCAGAGTTTCAATCTCTGAAACAACTTCTCCCCAACTAAGTTGATCTCAAGAATCATCGAGGAGTTCTGCCAAAAGAAAACACACCTCCAATAGATTGGCGACAAGGTTTATTTCCCCAACAAACAACAAGATTCACCAGCTTGAATTTGCCTCTCAGACTATCACACATCAAGGGACCACAACTCCTCGTCCCCAATAGACTTTCCTACAATCCCCAATAGCTCCCCAGTAGAGCAATGGACAAAAACTCATGAACTCCTTTCCCCAAGCAGGAATCAACACTCTCCATAGAGTTTTCTTCTCAAGAAAAACCAACGCTCCCCAACACAGTTCTCCTCAAACAACCAAATAGGATTCCCCAGCGGAAACATTCTAAACAAGGTTGGGAGATGTGCATGCACTTCATCCCCGACGGCCGCCCGGAAATTTGGCTTCCCAAAGCTCCCCAACATTTGTCAGGATTTATTTTTCAAAGACAAAATTACATTCCAACAACATTTCATGCATACAGTATAATCTCATTTACTTTGAGAAACATCATTACGCCATGCATTTAATCCATCATGACATTGCATACAACTAATTCTTTACCTTTCCAGGGAAAGATCAATAGATAAGTGTCGTTTAATTATCTGTAAACTTCTCCAAGACAAAATCAAGCTTGGTTTTATTCATGATCTTTTGGAGTAGCAATCATCTAAGATCCCTTCATCATCTGTTGAGGTAGTAATTGTCTCAGATTCCTTCATTATTTGTTGAGGTAGTAATCATATCAGATTCCTTCATTATCTACTGAGGTAGAAATCATCCAAGATTCCTTCATTATCTGTTAAGGTAGTAATCATCCCAGATTCCTTCATCATCCGTTGAGGTAGTAATCATTTAAGATTCCATCATTATCCGTTGAGGTAGTAATCATTTCAGATTCCTTCATCATCCGCTGAGGTAGTAATCTTCCAAGATTCCTTCATTATCTGTTGAGGTAGTAATCGACCCAGATTCCTTCATCATCCGCTGAGGTAGCAATCATCCAAGATTCCTTTATTATTTGCTGAGGTAGTAATTATCCAAGGTTCCTTCATCATCTGTTGAGGTAGTAATCATTTTAGATTCCTTCATCATTCACTGAGGTAGTAATCGTCCAAGATTCCTTCATCATCAGTTGAGGTAGTAATCGTCCAAGATTCCTTCATTATCCGTTGAGGTAGTAATTATTTCAGATTCCTTCATCATCCACTGAGGTAGTAATCGTCCAAGATTCCTTCATTATCTGTTGAGGTAGTAATCGACCTAGATTCCTTCATCATCCACCGAGGTAGCAATCATCCAATATTCCTTCATCATTTGCTGAGGTAGTAATTGTCCAAGGTTCCTTCATCATCCGTTGAGGTAGTAATCATTTCAGATTCCTTCATCATCCGCTGAGGTAGAAATCGTCCAAGATTCCTTCATTATCCATTGAGGTAGTAATTATTTCAGATTCCTTGATCATTTGCTGATGTAGTAATTGTCCAAGAATCCTTCATCATCCATTGAGGTAGTAATCATTTCAGATTCCTTCATCACCAGTTGAGGTAGTAATCATCCAAGATTCCTTCATTATCTATTGAGGTAGTAATCATTTCAGATTCCTTCATTATTTGCTGAGGTAGTAATCATCCAAGGTTCCTTCAATACCTTTTGGAGTAGTAATCGTCCAGGATTCCTTCATCATCTATCATCATCAAGCTTAATACCTGAAACTAGACAGGATAAATATATGAACAAATTGATAGTAGATCAATTCCTGAAACAAGACGGGGTGACTATCTACATGAAAAACACTTCCTTTAAAACCTCTACTGGTTCAGTTTAAATCTCTCAATGGTTTATCCTGATTTTTTCCCGTAGACATCTTCTCTGGTTTAGATAAATCGCTTCAAGATTTATTCTGATTCTTTCCAGTTAAAGAATACCTCTGCTGGTTCAGTTTAAATCTCTCAATGGTTTATCTTGATTCCTTTCTGTTATACATTTTCTCTGGTTCAGATAAATCGATCCAAGTTTTTTTCTGATTCTTTTCTAATTGAAGTTAAGATTAGACTTAGTCTAATTTCTATCACCAATCACCTTTGGATGGCATCTATAATCCCATCCCCGACAACTCTCCATCATCTTTCCAAATGGAATCTTTAAGGCCATTCCCTACACAATCAACCATCACATCATCGAGTTCAAATTTCTGGGCACTCTAGTGTTCAATCATCTTTCACCTTCAAGCTTTAAACGGCAACGAGCCATTCTCACTTTTCAGGTTCAAGAAGATTGAACATGGGCAGCTATTGTACCCCAAAATTTTCCCTCTCATTTTTCAAGGCATTTCTCACAAGGATTCTCAAGGTTCAAGCTTGCACAAGTACAATTGGACTTTCCAGTATCAAGTTAAAAGGGAAACTGTTAAAAAAAGGGGGAAAACAGATAAAAATAATATTTTGACAAATTTGGAGAAAAACAAGTGTTTTTCGATTTAGCTCCTTCGATTGGCCTTTTGGCCCCTTTCGATGCAAGCTTGGCTTGCATCCTTCGACTAGGTGTGGGCCTCTGGCACACTGGCTTAGATTCACAAGGCACAAAGCCTCCTGTAGCCTCCTTCGATTCCAAGGCAAAAGGCTCCCTTTTGGCATCCTTCGGTTTGCACTTTTTGCCTCCTGCATTTCTCTTTCTTTTGGACATCTTCGTAAGCCTAGCATACCTCTTTTGTTTAGGCACTTGACTCCCTTCATACTTTCTTCGTTTGGGCGTATGAATCCTACATTACAAGCTTTTGGTCACACCTTTCATTTAGGCATATGGTTTCCTTCATGCAAGCCTTTGTTTGAACAGAGATCTTTTGCATGTTTGCATGAAGTTACAAAGCAGGGACCCCCTATGTACACTCCTTCGTTTGGCCACTTGGACCTTTGGCAGGCAAGCCTTCGACTGGACAGAACCACCTTCACAAGGTTTTGTTTATTAATGTGTCCCCTTAGAATCAGCATCTTTCAAATCCAACTTGGGCATCCCATTCGAAGGACATGCTTGATAGTCCATTCGAAGGATTTACAAGCCCAATTTAAGGCATGTTTTTAGTGACCCATCCAAGGGTCACACTTTTGGCTCCTTCGAAGGATGTACAAAGGTGACTCATTCGAAAGGCACTTATTGGAGGAAAATCAAATAATATTGTTGGGAGAAGAGTCTGGTCGAAGAAGGGTCAAAATAAAAGGGTGAAATATTCGAAGATGCTTGCTGCCAAGTTCAGGCCTGGTACACTGGCCAAAACTGCTGCACAACAGTCCTGAAACATTGCCCCATTCTTGCACCAAAATAGCATACAAGACACTGTCTCTCGAAAGCTACAAAGAGAAGGTTACTCAATTTGTTCAAACCTTTTATTTTCCCTCCAAAAGCTTCAGGTAGCCTTGTCTATAAATAAGATGCTCCAACACATGTTTGAGGAGGACTTTTTGGCCAGAGGAACGAATCTTCAAAAATTTCTCAAAACACCATAAAGCTCTCAAACACTTAAACACTTGTCAAACACAAACCCAGAATCCAAACACTTTTCCCCTTCGAATCTGAAACATTCCTGTACCTTGTTACCCTTTGAATCTACCAGGAAGAACCTCACATTAATTCTTCTATTTCAAATCAAAGGCCTAACCCCTGGTCCCTCCCTTCAAATCCAGAAGTGTTCCAGGAAACAACCTAAAGGACCAACACACAACCCGACCTCAAGCAAGGCAAGTCATCCTTAACCTTGGATCCTTCATTTCCAGCACAACATGTAAATAAAATTCCTTTTCGTTTCAAACATATACATAGCATTTGTTCCCCTTTCGTTTGCACCCTTTTAGTTTGTTTTTATTGCCTTTCCTTTTGGTTTTGTTCTTTGGTTTCTTACAAATGTTTTAAGAACTAACCTGGCCCTAAGGTAATGCTGGTATGGCCTTAGGCCATGTTTCTATTTAGTATCTCAAACTAAAGAAATAGGAGACAGGAGTATGAAACGAAGCCTCAGGCTTTCTCACTGATTCCAGGCCCAGTCGAAAGGAACTCCCTCATGATTTCAACCCCCAGTCGAAAGAGGAAGAAAGGCAGATTACATCTTGCATTGGATCCATGTCCATTCGAAAGGCACAACATGTTGGTCTCCAGGCCCCAATCAAAAGACATGCCCACACTGGTGCCAACCCCCAGTCGAAGGAGGCAGAAAGGAAAGTCGAAGGGCATGACTCCACTGACTCCAGACCCCAAATCGAAGAAAACCAAAAAAATGTTGAATCGAAGTGTGTTTCTGCCCTTAATCGAAAGACCCTTTTTCTTACTTTTATTTTATTTTTGCCTTTATATTTTTGTGCAATTCAATATGGTTGTAATAGTGTAGGATTTTATCTTTCTGCATTTTCATTACTTTTATATGATTGCTAGTAAAATAGGGTATGTTTGGCAAGATAAAAACAACAAGTAGATACTCCCTAATCAAAGACTAAATGCATGCAACTCAAACACACCATTCACACATGCACCCTCAGGGTAACCTTAATTGTTGCTTCAGAAAATAGTCACGTCCCTCGAATATAGGCGTTTTAGCAAAGACCCTCGATAAAAGATCGCAGTCCCTCGATGACCCTCAATGTTGCCTTTGGTAAACGATCTAGTCCCCAAACGACATTGCTAAAAAGTCCCATAGGTTTTCTTCAATGACTATACAAACGTCCCACGCCCGTCCCTTCACATCCAACGATGGGGATTCTTACCAAATCAATGGTAAGATAGCAACATCTAAAGGAGGAGGGAAAGAACATTTAAGACCTTTTGAGTAGGTAGGTTGCTCCTAGTTTCTCGCTTGCTCACAATAAAAACATTTTATACACCAACACTCTCATTTTGAAACACTTTCAAAAGACAATACTTTGTACGCGTTCTTATAGAAACGAGAGCCATTACAAAGACACCTTTTCAAAATCACTTTCCAAAAGACATTCCACAAACACCTCTTTGAACTATTTTCCAAACAACACTTTGTACGTGTTCTTATAGAAACTAGAACCATTACAAAGACATTTTCAAAATACTTTCAAAACCCACACCACAAGCACATTTTCAAACAAAAGCAAGTGATCTAGCAAGCAATTAAGAGCCCGTAGATAACTACGGATGAAAAGGGTGCTAACACCTTACCTTTTCATAACCTACCCCCCAAACCTAAGAAATAATCTCAAAAGGTCTTTCCTTTTCTTTTCAACCTTTCCTTTTGGATAAAATAAAAGTCGGTGGCGACTCTTGCTATCCACAATAAATGAAATCAAACGCAAAACACCCAAGTCAGTTCTCCCACCATGTTACAGTGTCAAAGTAAACACTCACACACATACCAATACCCTAATGGTCATGCTTAAAAGGTTTTAACTCTAAGGCTTAGGAACCTAAGAAAAAGCAAACAGACAAGTGCACAGGCAAACATGACTTGAGGTATCAATCAAACAAATATCACTTAGCACACAAAGGCAAGATGAATCATGCAAGGTAAAAACCTAAACAAGTCAGAAACTGCATCACAAAGCACTAAAAAAACATGTCTCAATGGTTGAGGAAAGATCACACAAGGATTAAACAAGAATTAGGTCAAAGAACCAAACAATTATCCATAACTAGTCCATAAGAACTAAGCAAAAAATTATCAAGGCATTGAGATTAAGGCATGGCAATATGGTGAAGTATAACTTAGACATGAAGTCAATTCAAAACATGGCTCAAGGATGCAAAAAGATCAACATGTATTGGTCTAGAACTATGATCAATAACCAAGTATTCAACAAACAAAGTCATCAAAGGAGATCACATATTCCTATCAAAGAAAATGAACACATGATCATGAAATTTAAACAAAAAAACATGGAAAGTCAGAAGCTTAGACCAAACATTCAAACCATATAAAACATACAAGCATCAAAAAGATTTCACACAAGGCATGCCCAAAGATTGAGTCATAAAATAACAAACATCACCTCAAAAGATCACCAAATTGAATCATCAATTTATAGCACATAAATGATTTATAAAATATGAAATAGGGCTCTAACTCATGGCATATCATTCAATTATAAGTGAGAAGAAACCCTAAGCATTTGAACAAGTGCAATCCTTAGATCAATTCATCAATGCAAGTAAGTGTCTCAACAAATAAGCATAAAATAAGGCTCAAAGAAATCCAATTGAAAGACCTTAAAAATATTTCAAACTTGCATCAAATTAAAATGTAATAAATAATCAATTAGGTTTCCTAAGGTGCCTAACATTTTGGCTCAAGAAGTTGTTCAACAAGCATCAAATACAAACCCCAACCAAAGTATGATCAACAAACAACACCTTCACATATTAATTCTAAATTAAATTGAAAATTAAATTGAAAATAAAACAATAAATATTAAAAATATCATAAGACACTAATTGATCAAAAAATATTTTTAATGATAAAAAAAATCAAAATCAAAATTAAAATTGAAAAGGAACAAAAATATTCAAATAAAACATGTGGGGTGCAAAGCTGAAAAAAATTGAATTGGAAATAGTTGTGAGGTGTGTTTGGCTCAAAAGCCATGGGTGTGGAAAACAAGTTGAGCAAAGGTCCATCCCAATCCCCCAATAATTATTTCTTTTTTGTTATTTTGTAAATAAAGCAAAAATTAAAAATAAAATAAAAGAGATGTGGAAAGTGACATGTAGAAAGAAAGAGCTTGCGAACCAATCAAGAATACAAGCGTGCATGTCAAAAGGTCATCCAGGTCCTCAGACGCCGGAGCCCTAGCTGAGGTCGTCTTCTCCGTCCAACCTCACCAGAGCCACCATAAATCTGTAACAAAAATGGAAAACATCACCATTATCCGACTCAAAATTTCATGTTGAGCACGTGTTACAACTGGTTTTAAATACAGAGTCGTCACCCTTAATTTTTATCCTAAGGAAGAGAATATAAAGGAATAACCCTAAAAAGTTCAGAGATTATAGGTCTGACTCGATTCTTGAGGAAGCGAAGGTATTAGGCACCCCTCATCTACCTTGTTTACAAGGATACTAGGTTTAGAAGCGCGATTTTTAAGGGAAAAAAGGGTTTTAATATTTTATTAGGGGAAAAGGGTTTTAATTTTAATTAGGGGAAGATGGTTTTAATTTTAATTAGGGGAACTCGCCACGATTTTAATCATATGCCTACGTATCCTCTTAGGACGAATCAGAGTCCCATTTCATAGTTCGCAGTTGGTTGGTGTATTTTATGGATTACAAAAAATATTTGAATTTCCCGTGTGCTTTGCCTAGGTGTTGTGAATAGCGGAGATTGTTAGACTAAGCGCACAGTCAATTCGCATATATTCGTAATCCTTTTCAAAAATTATTTGTTGACTTAATTTAGTTATGAAATTGGTTTATTGTTTGGTTGAATATCTTTTAGGTATTAATTGTAGAAAACATATTTATTTAAATGCATGATTAAAATTAATTTAATACAAATAAATAAATAAATTTGAATGTGTTTAGAAAAATATGTAATTTATATGATAATAATAATAATAATAAAAATAAAAAAAGGATTAAAAACGCAAGGGGGTATGAATTTAGCTAAGCTATTAACAAGGGGGGGGGGGGTGTTAACAGCACGGACATGAATTCAGATATCGAATTCAGGCCCAAAAGGTAGGGGGTATGCTTTATAATTAGTCAGTAAAAAGGAGGGTGCGAGCAGGAGGGGGCTCAAGTCCAGATTTTGGACTTGGCTCGTTAAGCAAAGGGAGGTGTGCGTTTTGCGTTGTGTACAAAAACAGTAACAAGAGGGGGGTGAATAGTTAATGGGCCAGGCCCATGATGGATTGGGGAGTCCGTGTGGACTCTGTATGGGAGGGTGTAGGGGATATCATGGACGTGCGTATTGAGGGGCTTATGATGATGATCATGAGGCTGAGATCGAGGGAGCATATTAATGACTAAGGGCGCACGCGTATGGGATCACATAGCAATATAAATTTGTTTTATTTTTCGTTTCATAATTCTATTTTGTTTTTTCATTTTTTATTTCCATTCTTACCTCTCTCTCTCTCTCAACCCTCATTCATTTTCTCTTCTCTCTAACACCAACGAGCCATAACAAATCACCGCTACCAATCTACTCCTCGGCGGCGACGTTCTCACCTACCCCCAAAATCAAACATTGCAATAACTATTACAAAGAAAACAACAAAATAAGGCTAATCGATTCGTTACCCTCGACGTGATTTCGCGTTTGCTCTGATTTCTAGTTTTGATCTTCTCTTCCTATCTTGTTTCACGTATGACGGTGCTGAAGATGATGACGGCGCCGATGGAAGATTTAAGTTGCGGAGGATGAAGAATTTAAGGTTTTAGATGTTGAAACCTTAAATATATGTGAAGCTCTATGAAACCTTAGGCGGCCAGATCAAGCCCTTCTCCTTCTACCCCTTTTGTTAGCTTTTCTTCAGTGAAAAGTTTTCTTCGGTCAAATTTTCTTCGTCTCTAAATTTTTCATTTTCTCTCTCTCCTATTCTTCGTTCTTTAGATTTTATAGTGTTTTTAGGGATTAGTTTGTTTAGGAAACAAATTAATGTGTTTATAATGTTAGTTTTGTATTGATTATGAATTAGGGATTTTAGGAAATAAGGGCGATTCTGTCTGCAGATTTGGTACCACCTTTTTTTGTTTCTGTTTTCATTTGATACCACTTCCGATTTGATTATGGCCTGTAATAATTTTGTTTCTATCTTAAGCCTTTGCAAACTTGAATGTAAATATTTGTTTCCATATTTGATTCTACTGTGTTTCTGTAGCATTTATAAAGTTTATGTTATGTTCATGACAATAGAGATTTGATCCTACTTATGATTTGAGCATTTAGTGTTACAATAAAGCACGCGTTTTTCCTTTTTAAATCATACAGAAATTGTTTCTAAAAACCTGCATTTTTCTTTAATGATCGATATAGCACATGCTTCAGGCCTGCAACAAAAAGAGGTTTTTTTTTGGTTTGGGTTAGGCCTGTTTATTTTGACCTGGACTGGGCCTTGAGCGTTTGGACCTGTAGGCCTTTTGTTAACTTTTTTCCAAATTAGCACAATAAATCTAATTTCAATAATAATAACAATAATTAATAATAGACTTAAAGTCAGATATTGACTTTAGTTTAATAATAAAAATAAAATAATTTCAACACAATAATCTTGTTAACCATACAACAATAATATTGATAATAATAACTATGTAAACAGTTATAGTAATACTAATTAGTTAGAGAAAATGTTTAATAACAAAATAAAAATGTTAGTACCAATAAATGTTGACTTAGTAAAAAAAAGGCTCTGAACCTTCTTATTGGGCCATAAAATTGATTCAGAATTTGTAAAGCCCACACACTCCTCCTTATAATACACCCTTTTTTTCTAAGAACTTAGGACTAAGAACTTTAGAAAGAAAAACACCAACACTAATGGAAAGGCGACTAGTTATAAATTATCCACTAATGCTAGTAGGGTAAATTTTGGGTATGACAGATGCCTCTATTTAATCACTTTTCGATTGAATAGTGTGAGAATGCGTGAGTCTTATATATTCTAATCGGAAATTTATTAAATATTGGAAGACCCCCAAAATTTGTCTAAGAGATTATAGCATTTGAACTAAAGTTGATTTGACTTAGATATGACGACGTGGGTAACCCATCAGTATCTAAGAAGAGATCGTTTGCATATTTACCATAACCTAGGAGGTAAAATAATACAAGTTTGAAAAGTTAACTTACTAATTCTTGGAGACTAATATAGTAAGTTTTGGTTTGATTTTATTTTGTTTATTCATCGCAACCTAGGGGATGAATAAGACAAAGTCTGATAACACATTGTTGCAAGGAGACCGATGCAATGGATGATGCAGGCACATTCACATATCTATCGCAACCTAGGGGATATATATTTAAAAAGGAGATTGATAACAACATTGCTGTGTGGAGACTGACACAAAGGTTTATGTCGTAGAAAAATCTTGATAACAACATTGCTGCATGGAGATTGATGCAATGAGTTATAACAATGTTGTTGTAATGCAGATTTTGTACATCGCTGCATGAAGCCTGACGCAATGAACTATATCGCAAAGGGGGAAACACATTGCTGCATGAAGCCTAACACAATTAGTTAAATTGTGGATTTTCCACATTGTTGCATGGAGCCTGGCATAATGAGGTAGATTGTAGAGGAGGAAACACATTGTTGCATGAAGCCTGATGCAATGAGTTAAATTGCGGATTTCGCACATTGTTGCATGGAGCCTTAGGCAATGAACTATATAGAAAGAAAGGAAACACATTGCTACATGAAGCCTGATGCAATGAGTTAAATTGAGGATTTCGTATATTGCTGCATGGAGCCTCAGGCAATGCGCTATATCGCAAAGAAGGAAACACATTGCTGCATGAAGCCTGGTGCAATGAGTTAAATTACAAATTTCTCACATTACCGCATGGAGCCTTAGGAAATGAGCTATATCGTAAAGAAGGAAACACATTGCTGCATGGAGCTGTGGAGGTAGAAATGTGCAAGACTAAGCCATTGGATTGACTAGACTTTATACAAATCAAAATAAAAATCGCCACCGCGCTTTATTGTTTCCAAAGGAATGGGAAAAGAGCGAATAACCCAAAAAGAGGGGGGAAAGATTCAAGGTAAGGGGGGTTGGTTATGCAAAGGGAAGGTATTAGCACCCTAAACATCTACATTACTCCGCAGGAACCTCTTTGAAAAATCTGTATATTTTTGCTATAAAAGTGTGTTGTATATAAAATGGATGGTGGAGGTGAGAAAAGAAATATTTTTATGATTTTTGCACTCGCCGCGGTTGCGAACCTTTAGTGCCTACGTACCACCTTTCGTGCAATAGGGGATCAGGGTACACGTAGTTCCTCTTTTAAAAAATTTAAACACAAGTGTGTTGGTTGATTTTATGAGATAAGACATCATCGCAATTGTCCGTGTGAAAAACATACTTACTACCCACAATCATGAGAAAGGAGAATTTGCATCATCTCAAAGTGGAGGATATGGCTTGGATATTAAAATCAACAATGCCTCACTCAACACCCAAGTGGAAAATATCTCACTTCACTACATATTGTAGAAGTATAGTTGTTTGCATCACTACAAGGATTGACAAGAGTCTAATCTTTTGAGAAAAGTTTAAAGATAAAAGCCAAAGTGGCAAAATGGTTTGAAATGAGATTGATTGACTTTTAGTCTTCTCACAAAAAAAGGTCAAGGTATTATTAAATTGATTGAAATTTATTTATAAAAATGTTTCGAAGATGCATGGACCTAAGTCCAAGTTTATTATGAAAATGTTTCAAGTTTCAAAACAAGAAGAGTTTTTTTTAAAGGAGAGAGAAGATTTTTGAAATTAAAGAAGATGGGAGGAGAAGAAGAGGCTATCCTAAAGCATAAGGTAAAAGCTAGGGAAAAGAACCATCTAACCAACAAGAAGCCAATACTTGACATTATGAGTCAATATAGAATTCCCATTCTTCGGATTGAAACCAAGCAAAGATACTAGACCTCTTGAGAGAACCAAAATTCAAGTGTTTTTAAGTCTTCGCAAAAATTGGGCAGAGTAATGGCTGTATACGGGTGAATTCCAGATTACAAGAAAAGATCGTAATCTCAATAACCTGCACACAAAACAAACAAACAACCCAATGTCTTGAGGTAAACCTCAAGAACTCCAGACAAAATATCAAATAAAGTCACAAAGTCTCCAAGATAGGCCAAGGTCTCTAATCCTAAGTCCAAGAAGTCCATCACTCCATAATGCAAAGGATAGTAACTGTTGTACCCCAAAATTTGCCCTCCCATTTCCTCAACATTTCCTCATCACTAGACCCTTGGAGCTCAAGATCCAGTTAGGGTTTACTCTGCTCAAGACTCCTCCTTGCACTGTTGACCCAAATTAGGGTTTGAGTTTGCACAAAGATGTTTTGACCTGAAATGCCCAAAGTGACTTTCATGCTTCATGTTGGACTCACAAGTTTATCCATACCAAGTTTCAAGCCTTGATTCCAATCTTTGCCCAGTCAATTGGACAGTTGACCTAGAAATCAGCAGTATTAGGGAAAAAGTCAACTGTGGTTAATTGACAGTCAAACCTCATGATTTTTGACCCACATCAACATTATGAACTCATATGAACCATTTGGTCAAGTTTGGACCACAATTCCACAAGAAATTTGATCAGATCACCAAAAGGGCAAAATGGTCATTTTTAGGGTTTTGACTGCACAAAGGCAATTTTTGACTGTTTGACCTAGCCAATGGAAAACCAAGCTCACATATGGACTCAAGGACTCAATGGAATTTTCTTGACATGTTCAACAAGTTCAAAAGATCCCAAATGCACAAGATTGACAGATGAATTTTCCAGTCAACTGAGCCAAATTTGACTGTATACTGAAAAGTCAAACTTTGACTTTTCGGTCAAAATCAAGTGTCAAGATTCATTTTTCATCAAGACATGTCAAATTGTGAAACTTGTTCATCAAGAAATCAAAAATTACAAATTAGGGTTTGAAATGAAGAAATTTCATAACTTAGAAATTTTCTAAGTTATGAAATTTCCTAATTTTTTCCTAACTTTGTCCCATCTTTTCATCAAGATACATTTGGACTCAAGCAAAACTAAAAACATGAAAGTTATAGTCCATTGCAAAATCTACAACTTTGATTCACAAAGTTTCCTCAAAAGAAGCTTGTAGCTCAAGTTATGATTTTTGGAACAAGGGTGCAAAACATTCTTAACTTAGAAATTTTTTGACCTATTTTAGGCAGGATTTTTGCCCAACTTCATGGCCACTTTTCACATGCTTCCACTTGGAATTTCAACTTGCATTAAAAATATGGATTGTATTACACATTCCAAGCTTTCCAAATTGTCCAAGAATTTCTCAAACACCCTTGTGGTTAGGGAGAATCGGATTTGCAAAGTTGGGCAAAATCCACTTTGTTCATGGGCAAATTACATGTTCATAACCTTGCCATTTTCAAGTCAGCATGTTCCAAGCTAGATTACAGGCCTCTAATCCTTCTTACACTCAATAATTAAATGCATATCCTTTGTGTTAGAGTGTTATTTTGTGCATTTGGACAATACACACAAAATCAAGCCATATTTGGAAAAAGTAACTTATCTATTCTTGTAAAGATCAACTTTATGTCAAACACAAATCTAAGAAGTACAAAGCATATCTTCTTGGCACAAGATTATGGACTAATCCCACTGATCAAGGAGAGATTATGCAGCATGCTTGAGGGACCTGCCTTGGCCTATAACCCAACTTGACAAACTTTGCTTATCATAGAAGAAACTTTGCAAAAGTGACCACATTTCTCATTGCTGCAAGAACTAACTAAAACAAACTTTGTGAACACTTTCCATACACCCTAACTAACCTGAAACACGAGCAAACCACCTTCAATACCTCCTCATTCACAGAAACACCTTCTTGCTGCAAAAACAGAGTCCCTTCTGCAACTTGACTTCCACAAACACTTCCACTCGTGCGTTTTGGCCAAAGCTAGTTCAAACATGTTCCATATCACCCACTGAAGCTATCCCAAGCATTGAACACAAACTGTAACATCCCTAACATCATTTGCCATTTTCAGTTTTCAACTTTGCAGGTGAACTTCTATAGCTCGATTCAGCTAGTTTCAAAGCAAGCTAGAGGTTGGAAGAGCATCCTTGGACCTCAAGCAAGCTGTACAAGTCCTCACACTGCATTGAAAGTGCCTCCATTGCTGTACACGACTCAAGCTGAACAGGTAAAACTTTGAACTTCTATCTCTCTATCCATGCATAGTTAGGCTTAAGTTTGTGAAGAAAGCATGTTCTAATCATAGCCCTGAAGCCATCCATATAGTTACTTTTCATTTATGTTGTGTATGCTGAGAGAATTTTGGACCTGTACATTAGGAAAAACTTAGGTCAGAAATTGGGGGAGAAGAAATTCTCTCTCATTTCTGAGAGTTAGACCAAGTTTTTTATATGTATGAACTCGTGACATGATGCTCTATAATGTTTGTGTTGTGAGTTTTTGTTAAAAGTCAAGGAATCAAGAGATTGCAGAGATGGAGGAAGGGCGCGCATTTTTTGTTTGAATCTGTTTAGAGGTTGAAGACAGAGTTGACTTGGGCTGGGCCTGAGTTAACCTGCTTTTTGCACCCCTTATTCATTTTACACCCCCTTGGCCCATTGTGTGATTTTTTAATCATTTTTGACTTTTTCTTTTTGATTCTGATTTGTTATTTTTTGTTAAAATATAAAAAACATAAAAAATATTTTTTTTCACCTTTTTTTTGTATTTATTAGGCATTTATTTGTTTTATTTGACATATATATGTAAATAAATAGGTATTTACTTTTTATTTAAATACTAAAAATAATACAAATACATTTTTATTTTCTGATTTTATTTTATTTTATCTTTTGAAAACATTTTCTAAAAAAATATATACTTTTTTTGTAAATAATAAATATTTTATTTTTGTACATATTTAATATATTTAATACATAATATAAATACTTATATATTTATTAGAATATTTAGGATAAAAATACAAAAATAATACATTTTTATTTTTATTAATATTTGACCTCAAAAATCACTTTTTTACAATATACTTCCTTTTTATTTATTTTTTGTATATAGTTAATAAATATTGTATATAATAAATAATAAATACTCTTTATTTAGCAAAATTAGGGTTTTGCCCTAAAACATGAAAAATATCCAAAATTAATCCTTTTTATTTTTGTTTATTTGTCACATGAAAAATGCTTTTACATACATATAAAAATCATTTTTTGCATCTTGCATATTTATTTTATTTTATTTAATTTTTGTACAATTCTAATACTTGTATATTCAATTTGGATGTAATAGCTTAGATTTAAATTTTTTGCTAAATATACCCATTTGAACATTTGTACCCCCCATCCCATAATTATGTTGTAATAATTTAGGATTTTATTTTTCGCACTTTAAAGCTTTCTAATTATACCATGATAGACTTAGGGTTTTGTATGCAAAAATCAACCAAACAAATAGCTTGACCTAATTCAAAGACAAAAAAGCATGAAAATGGACAACACCAATCACACTTGCACCCCTAGGGTTACTCCACTAGTTGCCTTCAATAATGGGCCATGTTGCATGTTAGGTGTCTTTGGCAAAACAAAACATTTCAAATGATCATAGTCCCTCGATGACGCTTTCGAAAGTTGCCTAAAAATGATCAAGTCCCTTAAAGGAAAAATTGCCAAAGACACTTGGCACTATTGCAATCATGGTCTAAACGATGACCCGCGCCTGTCCCGTTAACATCCTAACACAAGATTGTCCACCAAATACAATGGTGGAACAAAATTGTTAAAAGGGTTAAAACATAGGAAAAACCTTTGAGTAAATATAGGGGTAGACAACTCTTAGTTACTTGATCAAAACTTGCAAAAACACTTGCCTACTTTTCAAAACCACACTCCACAACACTTTCAAAACAACTTTCAAAAACATTGGAAACTTTTCAAAAGACAATTACACCTTTGTATACATTCAAACATGAATCATTACAAAGGTTGCCACCACATTGGCCTCTTTTCAAAACATTTTCAAACCCACACACAAAGCACCATTTCAAACAATTGAAAACACAAGGCAAGTGATCTAAGCAAGTAACTAAGAGCCCATGGATAACCATGGATAGAAAGGGTGCTAATACCTTCCCTTTCTATAATCTACTCCCCGAACCCAAGAAAACATCTCAAAGGTTTTTGCTGTGCTTTTTAACCTTTCCTTAGGATAAAATAAAAAGTCGGTGGCGACTCTTGCTCAACCGAAACATTTGCGAAAACAAACGCAAAACCCAAGTCAGTTCTCCCACCGTATCATAGAACTGGCGACTCTGCTGGGGAAAATTTTAAAGTGGAGTAACCTTAGGGCTTAGATCACCCTCTTGCATGACTAATTGTTTGCTTTGATTGCTTTATATCTTGGTTCTCTTGTTTGGGCTTGAAATCCTACACCCGGATTTGGGGAAACATTCATAGATAGAAATACGTTGTGGAAACTGTGCGGGGTATACCGACACGGTTGAAGCAATAGCTATATTAGTGCGACATATTTGTGAGTACCAGTAACCCTTGAGTTTAATCAAGGAGAGTACGGGGCCGCTGAGTGATGTCACTAAGCACTAATGACCTAGAACCTTACTTGACCATCTTGGCCTTTTATTAGGGGTAGTGAGATGATCGGCTTTGGTGCAGTCCGAAGTTGGTAGATACTCGATACTACACTCATTGAGGGTTGTTTTCTTGGAATATTTTGGTCGCTAGTTAAGTGGCTAAACCAAAACAATGAACATGGAAAATAATCCAGTGGTATTGAGCTCCTTAGAACTCGGTTACTATTTATAGGACAGGTTTTTAAGCCAACTACACTCAAGAGGGTACTTACCTATGAAACCCCATGCAAGCCTGAAACTAGGGTTTTGTGTGAATTGCTTGTACATATGTTTGTGCATACATCATGAGCATCATACAACATCATATGCATACACTAACCATTTCAAGGGTTTAGATCTTCATCTTTGTTCTTGTTTTGTAGGTCATGGAAATTCTTCGCAGGAAAACTATCCAAGTCAACCTTGTGAGAATTCCTCCTCAACTCAAGGAGCTCACATCCAGGATTCCGGAAAGCTCTCCCTTCAGTGAAAGACATGGTAGACTGCTCAACCTAGTCAACACCAGCATTGAAGAGGAAATGGTAAAGGTGTTGTTCCAGTTCTTTGACCCCCTTCACCACTGTTTCACTTTCCCCGACTACCAATTGGTGCCCACTTTGGAGGAATTTTCTCAACTCCTGAGAATTCCTATTCTTAATCAACTACCCTACAACGGTACGGAAAAAGAACCAAAGCCTGAAGATGTTGCTCAAGCACTACACTTGCAACCATCTAACATCAAGGGGCATTGGGAAACTAGAAGCGGTGTCAAAGGCTTCTTGGCAAAATTCTTGTTTGAGAAAGCACAAGAGTGTTGGAATTCATTGGATCTACAAGCCTTTGAAGAGATTGTGGCACTCCTCATTTATGGGTTGGTCCTGTTCCCAAATCCTGACCAGCTTGTAGATGTCAACACCGTCAAAATCTTCTTATCCAGGAATCCAATACCAACATTGCTTGGGGACATTCTTCACTCATTTTACACACGAACAATGAGAAAGAAGGGTATTCTCATGTGCTGTACTCCTCTCCTTGCAAGGTGGTTTATTTCGCACCTTCCACAATCTGTCTTGAAGAATGACCAAGGCCTAACGTGGTCACAACGGTTGATGACCCTCACTCACTCTGATGTACATTGGTATTCTCGGTCCAGAGAAAATGTCATCATCATCGATTGTTGTGGAGAGTTCCCTAATGTTCCATTACTTGGCATTAGAGGAGGCATTACCTACAACCCTTGTCTAGCTTTGAGACAATTTGGATATGCACGGAGGGATGGCCCTCACGACATGTTGATTCCTGACCTAGTTTTTGACTTCGACAATGATGCGCAAGGACTTCGCCAAAGATTCATCAGAGTTTGGAGGATGCCTAACAAGGTAGACAGCAAGACACTGGGGCACAAGAACTCCATCCCTCTTGAGCCTTATCTCAAGTGGGTACGAACCCGAGCCTAGAGTCTAATGATGCCTTACCATCATGTTCTCCCTGTTATTAAAGAGCCCGTTAAGGAAGGAGAGGTTCCCTACACCATCCTATATCCTGACATGCCTACATCGTGGGAGGAGATGCAGAAGAGTTGGATCCAACTCAAGGAGGAACGAAACACTTTTGAAGCCAGCTTCTGCGCCAGTGAGAAGAAGGTTTTAGAGCTTACCCGCCGACTCCATGAGGAAGAGACCCTCAACACCTACATCGCACCAAAGAGGATGCACAACGTCTTTTTACCTTGAGAACTTTTTTGTAATATTTGGCCCATGGGGCATTTATGTACTGACAAAATTTCTTCTTATTAATATGACGTGTGTTCTTTTTGTTTGCAACAATTTTGAATTTTCTAAATCCTTGAATGCATTGCATAAACAAACATATCATTCATCATGCGCATAAGCAGGTCTTCACACCAGGTTTCCTTATCTTTCTGCTGTTTATTTCAGTAAGATGGATCTCGAACAAACGGTTAAAGACTTGCAGTCTCAAAACTCACAGTTTCAACATCTCCTGATGACCTTGGCAAAGGGTCAGGAGGATCTAAAAGCCCTGCTTGGGAACAAAGAGCAAGTGAAAAAGAAGAAGAAAAGAGTCGGGGTGGCTACCCTAGGAAGAAGGTTTGAGGGTGAAGCCAGAAGAGTTCTTGAATTTCCCCCTACGTCTGAAGAGGGAACCAGTAAAGGAAAAGGGGCTGCGGTACCTTCCGAATCCGAAGTTGAAGAAGAAGAGGCTGAAGAAGACGAAGACTACTTAGAGCAACAATACCCGCCCGCTGATGATAAGAACAAGGGCTTGGAAGACAGGTTGGCAGCTATGGAGCTGCAGAGAGTTCCCGGCTTAGATTTCGAAGATTTGGGATTAGTTGTTGGAATTGTGATCCCCCCGAAGTTCAAAGTGCCAATTTTTGCAAGATATGATGGGCTGTCCTGCCCGAAAATGCATCTCAGATCATATGTAAGGAAGATCCAACCTTACACTGCAGACAAGAACCTGTGGATCCATTTCTTTCAGGATAGCCTTTCGGGGGCTCAACTCGAATGGTTCTATCAGCTGGATGGAGCCAATATTCGAAACTGGGAGGACTTGGCTACCGCATTTTATAAACAGTATCAGTATAATTCTGACCTCGCTCCCACGCGTACCCAACTCCAGGGTATGTCACTGGGGACGGGCGAAGGATTCAAGGAGTATGCGCAAAAGTGGAGAGACCTGGCTGGCAGGGTGCAGCCACCTTTGACGGACCGTGAGCTTGTTGATATGTTCCTAGGGACCCTGTCCAGACCATTCTTCAATCACCTGATTGAGAATTCTTCTGCTGGGTTTACAGATTTGATCTTGACCAGTGAGAGGATAGAAGCTGGTATCAAGTCGGGGAAGATACAGAAAGGTGCCTCCGCGAGTACTGAAAAGAAGCCCTTCAAGAAGGAAGCCAGTGCGGTTTATGGTCCCAGAAGACAAATTAAACCGGAACGCCACCAAGCTATCAATGCATTGGTAATTTCAAAGCCTGCTGCTGCTCCTCAGCAGTATAACCAACCAAGGGGTGAGAGACCCAAAAGGCAGTACACTCAGCTCAGTATGACCCAGTCTCAGATTTTGCCGCAACTACTGTCAACCAATCTGGTAACTGTCAAAGAAGCTCCAAAGGTAGTGAACACAGCTTCTCCAAAGTACAACCCCAACGCCCGTTGCGCTTATCACTCTGATAGCCCGGGGCATACTATGGATGATTGCTGGGCTCTGAGGAATAAGGTTCAGGACCTTATTGATGCTAAGGAAATACAGTTCGAGGCGCCCGAAAGGCCCAATGTTGTAACTGCTCCCATGCCCCAGCATGGAGTGAATGTTGTGGAAGAAGACCGATATGTAGCCTCCGTGGAAGAGATTGTTACTCTGTTATTGACCGTCAAAAGGAAGCTGTTGCTAGCCGGTTTATTTCCGGGTTATAGTAAAGGTTTCCTTCTATGTGCTGTTTCACCTGTCGGTTGTCCTTTGCTGAAATCAGGCGTCCAAAACTTGATGGATAGCAAAGAAATCTTGTTCGAGAAGATTGCCGTTCCTGCTACCCCTACTGAAGAAGTTTCCATTGTCACTATTTTCAACAACCCTCCTAAGGCTCCTTCAAAGAAGCCTGTCAAAATCATGTCCACTCAGAAGATTGCTCCTATCATCATCACTGTTTCGGGGCCTCTCCCTTATACATCCGACAAAGCTGTCCCGTGGCACTATGGAGCAGATGTTTATGTGCTCGGAGTAAAACAAGAGTTTGATACTAGTACCGGCGTCAGCAATATCACCGAGCCTGCCAAAGTTACTCACAGTGGTAGGCTCTTCCCGCCTGATATTGCGCCACCAGCTATTCAGAGACCTCTTATCATCACACCTGCAAGTGTGCATGCTCCACTTCCTGATCAAGTTCCTGTTTCTACCCCTGCTGCCGAGTCATCTGACGCTCGGGGCAAAGGGATTGCTACTGATTTGCCTTCCCCGACGGAGGCACCAAAGACAACCAATGTTGAAGCTTCCCATCAAGAGATGGAAGAGATTCTCAAGATCATTAAGAAGAGTGACTTCAATGTAGTTGAGCAGTTGGGACACACCCCATCAAATATTTCTATGCTATCACTGTTGTTGTGTTCAGAGGCCCATGCCAAGGCCCTGATCTCCTTCCTGAAGACGGCCCATGTGCCACAAGAAACTTCTGCTGATCAATTTACCGATTGTGTGGCCAACTTGACTGCCGATAATGGATTGGGCTTCTCTGACGCCGATCTAACTGCCAAAGGAAAGAACCATAACGACGCCCTGCATGTCTCCATTGAATGCAGGGGCACTACTCTTGCCCATGTGTTAGTAGACACCGGTTCTTCATTGAACGTATTACCCAAGAAGGCCCTAGACAGGTTGGATTGTGAGGGTTTGGAGCTCAAGCCTAGTAACATTCTTGTCCGAGCCTTTGACGGTTCGAAAAGGATGGTACATGGGGAAGTTGACATTCCAATCAGGGTTGGTTCTCAAGTCTTTGATTCTACTTTCTATGTGATGGACATCCGACCATCCTATTCTTGTTTGCTGGGTCGTCCATGGATCCACAAGGTTGGAGCTGTGACCTCCACATTACATCAGAAGCTTAAGTACCCAGTCAGAGGGAAGATTGTTACAGTTCAGGAGGAAGAAGAATATATGGTCAGCCACCTCAACTCGTTCCGGTACATAGAGATGGACGGGGAGTTCATTGAGACCCCCTTTCAACACTTTGAAGAGGTGCCTCAGACACTGGCGTCAACAGAGACTGTGACTGTAGAAGACTCTCCTTTGAAGATGGCTTCCTTAAAGGATGCCCGGGATGTTATTGAGAAGGGTGAGTGTGCAAACTGGGGCCGACTTCCTGATTTTACTCCAAAGACTGACAAGTTTGGTTTGGGTTTCACTGCGGAAGCTCAGAGGGCTGTTCGTAAGGCAAGGATTGGAAAACCTCCTGTGTTCATCACCAACCCGGGAGTGAATGCTATTGAAGACGACGTGGAGGAATCTAAATTCGACAGCTGGATCTACCCAACAACCGACGATGGACCAAGCAACTGGACTGCCAAAGACTTCACACCTATTACTTTTGTCACTCAGCAATGAACTCTTTTGTTTTGAATTTGTAACAAACAATATTTTGAAACTTTTATGGCTCGGTGTCTTACCCGGGGCACCGTGACTTCATTTGTGAGGGCTTTTGTGTGTCATTTTCATATATCATCAATAAAAACATTGGACGTTTGTTGCATTTCAAATCTTGCGCTCCTTTTATTTCTTTATTATATATTGCAAAACAGCTATATTTACACACACTCACTTATACAGGTTCCAATCCACTCTGGATCTCACTAGTAACGACTCTGCTACTGCCAGTTATGACTTCGAAAATCCGATCAACTTAGCCGAAGATGAAGGTGAAGATGATTGCGAAGTGCCTGGTGAGCTTGCAAGACTACTACTCCAGGAAGAGAGGGCCATTCAGCCACATGAAGAGCTAGTGGAAACGGTAAATCTGGGTACTGAGACAGACAGAAAGGAAGTCAAGATTGGTGCCAATCTAGAGCTCAGTGTGAAACAACGGTTGATTCAGATGCTGCATGACTATGTGGAAATCTTTGCCTGGTCTTACGAAGACATGCCTGGGTTGGATACCGACATTATGGTTCATCACCTGCCTACCAAGGAAGACTGCCCTCCGGTTAAACAAAAGGTCCGCCGTATGCGTCCAGAAATGTCCGAGAAAATCAAAGCTGAGGTTATGAAACAATTTGATGTCGGGTTTCTAGCAGTGACCTCTTACCCTCAGTGGGTTGCTAATGTGGTTCCAATGCCGAAAAAGGATGGTAAGGTCCGAATGTGTGTTGATTACAGGGACTTGAACAGGGCGAGCCCTAAGGATGATTTCCCTCTGCCTCATATCGACGTTCTGGTCGACAACACTGCTCAGCATAAAGTTTTCTCCTTCATGGACGGCTTCTCTGGTTATAATCAGATCAAGATGGCTCCTGAAGACATGGAGAAGACCACTTTTGTTACTCAGTGGGGCACCTTTTGCTACAAGGTCATGCCTTTTGGGTTGAAAAATGCAGGGGCAACCTACCAACGAGCCATAGTTGCTTTATTTCATGATATGATCCATCACGAGATTGAAGTATATGTCGATGATATGATTGCAAGGTCCCAAACTGAGGAGGAACACCTTGACCATCTACGGAAGCTGTTTGACCGTCTGAAGTTGTACAAGCTAAGGTTGAACCCAAACAAGTGCACCTTTGGGGTGAGATCTGGAAAATTTCTAGGCTTCATCGTAAGCGACAAAGGTATTCAAGTGGACCCTGCCAAAGTGAAAGCCATACAAGAGATGCCAACTCCCAAGACAGAGAAAGAAGTCAGAGGCTTTCTAGGACGATTGAACTACATTGCCCGATTCATCTCGCATCTAACTGCTACCTGTGAACCAATCTTCAAGCTGCTGAAGAAAGATCAAGTAGTACGTTGGAACGATGAATGTCAGGCCGCTTTCGAAAGAATCAAAGAGTATCTCCAAGAACCACCCATTCTTATGTCGCCGGTTGAAGGGAGACGTCTAATCTTATACTTGACAGTACTGGACAACTCAATGGGGTGTGTGCTGGGGCAGCATGACGAGTCTGGCCGAAAAGAACACGCCATTTATTACCTTAGCAAAAAGTTTACCGACTGTGAGACCTGATACTCACTGCTCGAGAAAACTTGCTGCGCTTTGGTATGGGCTGCTCGTCGGCTGAGACAGTATATGTTGACTCACACTACTCTGTTGATTTCAAAAATGGATCCAATCAAGTACATATTCGAAAAGCCTGCTCTGTCTAGAAGAATAGCAAGATGGCAAATGATCTTGACGAAATATGACATCCAGTACACGAATCAAAAAGCAATCAAGGGAAGTGTATTGGCAGACCATTTGGCGCACCAGGCAGTGGATGATTACCAGTCGATGAACTTTGAATTTCCAGACGAGGATATCATGGTGGTGACTGATTGTGAAGTACCTGGACCGGATGAAGGACCTGAGGAAGGATCCCGATGGTCTATGCACTTTGACGGAGCCTCGAACGCTTTGGGTAATGGTATCGGTGCTGTGATCATATCCCCTAAAGGCACTCATACTCCACTCACCGCCCGGCTATGTTTCAACTGCACCAATAACATGGCATAATATGAGGCATGTATCATGGGTCTTCAAGCTGCAATCGACTTAAGGATCAGGTTTCTGAGTGTCTTCGGAGATTCCGCTCTCGTGATCAATCAGATCAAAAGCGAGTGGGATACGAAACACCCAAATCTTATTCCTTACAAGGAGTATGTGCTGACATTGATTCCTCACTTCGAGGAGATAACTTTTGAACACTTCCCGAGGGAAGAGAACCAGTTGGCGGACGCGTTGGATACGATGTCTTCTATGTTCAAAGTCAATTGGGACAACGAGGCTCCCCGGATCATTATCTGGAAATTGGATGAACCCGCACATTGCTGCGATCTCGAGACCGAATAGGTAACAGAAAAACCTTGGTATCATGAAGTGAAGAGGTATCTTGAAGCTCAAGAATACCCCGAAGGCGCATCTGTTAATGACAAGAAGTTCCTGAGAAGGTTTGTGGAAAAGTTCTTCCTCAGCAATGGCATTCTCTACAAGTGAAACCATGATTCAACCTTACTGCGTTGAGTGGATAAGACTGAAGCAGAAAAGATCATGGCAGAGCTACATGAGGGTACCTTCGGAACACATTCCAGTGGACATACCATGGCAAAGAAAATCCTTCGGGCAGGATATTTCTGGTCCACAATGGAAGCCGACTGTTATCAGCATTCTCGAACTTGTCATAAATTCCAGATCTATGCTGATAAGGTGCACATTCCTCCGGTTCCTCTGAACGTCTTGAAAGCACCTTGGCCTTTCGCAATGTGGGGTACTGATATGATCGACGAAATCCGACCTACGACATCTAACGGGCACCGCTTCATCTTAGTAGCGATTGATTACTTCACAAAATGGGTTGAAGCAGCTTCCTATGCTACCGTAACCAGGAACGTCGTGGCACGGTTCATTCGGCATAACCTGATCTATCGATACGGTGTACCTTAGAGGATCATTACGAACAATGGTACCAATCTTAACAACAAGATGATCACTGAGCTCTGCGAGCAATTCAAGATACAACACCACAACTCTTCTCCCTACCGGTCGAAGATGAATGGAGCTGTAGAAGCGGCGAATAAGAACATCAAGAAGATTGTGCAGAAGATGACAGTGACCTACAAAGATTGGCATGAAATGTTACCGTTTGCTCTTCATGGGTACCGTACCTCAACACGGACGTCAACAGGGGAAACTCCCTTTTCCTTGGTCTATGGCATGGAGGCAGTCTTGCCTATCGAAGTCCAGATACCCTCTCTCCGGATAATGAAAGATGCAGGTTTGAGCGAAGATGACTGGATCCAGACTCGGCTTGATCAGTTAAACCTAATTGACGAAAAGAGACTCACTGCTATTTGTCATGGTCAAACGTACCAAAAACGGATGATTAGAGCATTTAACAAGAAGGTCAGAAGACAAGAGTATCAAGTCAGAGACCTGGTAATCAAGCGCATCATTCTTCCTCAAAGTGATCCCAGGGGCAAATGGACCCCTACGTACGAAGGGCCATTTGTGGTTAAACATATCTTCTCGGGAGGAGCCATGATTCTAACCACCATGGATGGTGACGATCTTCCTCACCCCGCCAATGCAGACATAGTAAAAAGATACTACGCATGAATTAAAGACCCGCTAGGTTGACACACCTAGGCAAAAATAAGGGCTTCCCGGCGAACCAAAAGGGTTCGGGCAAAAATAAGGGATGAAATGAAAAAAAATCTGTACACCCGGCAAGTCGAAAACCTGAAAAGGCGGCTTGGGAAAAAATGGGTATCCCGGTGGACTGAAAACCCGAAAGGGCGGTCCAGGAAAAAGTTAGGGATAAAGCGTAATACTATGTCTCATTGGATCACCTTGCATCCGGAATTCGGTATCAACTATCGGGCTCAGATGACTCCAATCAATCAGCTTCATCTTTAACTAAGCAGCAGAGTGATGAGACGCTTGAAGACATAAAGGCGATAGCAGAGTTAGAACCCAGTGGGATTATTTTTCACATAGCTGTTTTGTTTCCTTTTCACAAAATTGTATAAACTCTATTTTGCTCGGCGGCATTCTCTTACTAGGACGTCAGCCTCCTGTACATAAAACGCCTATTTACAGGCAAAATTCAAAATCAATACAAGTTCAATTTTTCAGACAAATTACCCATCATTTTCCTTTTTCGGTTTTGTTTTGCAAAGAACGTCCAATGTTCATTTTCGATATATGCATTTGACATTAATTGCTAATCATGAATATTTGCATGCGAAACAAAGGACTAATTACAGATGACATCAAAAACAGGGGCAATTTAGAATTGTCTAAGCGATCTAGTTGCTCTATCCACCAAGGTACCAAGGTAGGTTCGGCTGAAGAACGTAACCAGGATACCTTCACTCCCCACAGAGTAAGACAAGGATCAGCAATACTCTCCCCAGGCAGAGTTGGTCCCCCATCAGCCCTGAAAAGACACAGTATCTCCAGCAAGTCAGCGATACTCTCCCCAAGCCGAGTTAGTCTACTGTCAGCCTTAAGGAAGTTGGGTATCCCCAGAAGATCTCAACATTCCCCAGCGGAGTTTAGACATTCCTCAACAAGCATCCCCGACATTCTTGGTATAAGATTGTTCCCCGGCGGAATACAGACACCCCAGTGGAACCATTCCCCAGTACAGTTCAAAAGTTTCCCCAAGAAAGTTGAATCATCCTCCCCAATAAATTCTGGAAGCTTGTCACCTGCAGAGTACGAATGCATCTCCCCGGCTTCATTCAAAGGTTATTTCCCACCAGAGATAATAACTGGGTTATCCTCAGCTAATTACCACGGAAAGATCGTCCTCGACGAAGTTCTTCCTATTCCCCAGCGGAGTTCATCAAATTCCCCAACATAACTTATCAGTGGAATCCCCAGCGGAGCTCTCATCAAAACCTCAGCGAAGTATCTCTTCCCACAGAGTAATTCCCCGCAGAGTAATCTCTCCAACAAGTTTATTCCCCAACATAGTCATCTTCTCCTACCGGTTTATTCTTGCAACCATCATCCCCAGCGGAAGCGAAGAACTCTACTCTTCAACATCAGCCCAGGATTCAACAAGTTCCCGACACTCATCAAGGATTTATTTTCCTAGACGAAAATACATTCATAGACATTTCACATTTCATACATACATGATAAAGTGCATACAACACTATCTCATTTTGAGCATCATGACATCATGCATTTCATACATCATGACATTGCATACAACTGATGTTTTGCCTTTTCAGGAAAAGGTCAACCCAAAGATGATTACTATCAACTATCGTAATTCCAGATTCGATTCCTATATCTAGCCAGGGCATATCTGTGAGCGATTGACTGTAGATTCGATACCTGTATCTAGCCAGGGCATATCTGCATGAAGAGTTTGAAGATCAACCCCTGTAACAGGCCAGGAAATTATCTTTCATTCTCAGGTCAGAGGTTTACACCTGTATCCAGCCAGGAAAGTGAAGGGGTGAAAAACACAAGAAGGGGGGGTTGAATTGTAAAACTGAAATCTTAAAGCAATTGACAAGATATTTTTATCCTGGTTCGTTTGATCTCAAACTACTCCAGTCCACCCGTCAAGGTGATTTCGCCTCTCTCCAACGAGGTCTTAATTCACTATATTCAACTGAATATTACAGACTGCTTTAACAACTGCTAAAGCCTTCTTGATTCAAACCACAATCCGGTTTGTCAAGGCAACACTTTCTTACAAAGGTATAAAACAAATGTGTGTGAATGTTTTCTACAAAACTTTATCACAACTGTGATGTATACACAAATTAAGCTTAGAAACTTAGATTGCTAAACACTAATGGAGTATCAGAGTTTGTTGGTTTAGCAAAACTGGTAGATGAAGATTATTGTTCAGCTTTGTGCGTGTAGAGAATTGGAGAGCATTAGCCATTATAATCTTCGAAGCCTTGTTTATATAGCACTTGAGAAGATGAACGTTGAATGCAAATATTCTTGATTCAATGCTAATAACAAGCTTTCCTTTTTGAGCAGATCTTGTCTAGAATGATGCCGTTGGAATTAATTAGCGTTCAATGCACAGTACCGTTGCTTCTTCAATGCACGTTCTGGCTTGGCTCATTCTGATTCTGCTTCGCTGCTGATGAACTATTGTTTTTGTATCAGAGTGTTTACGCGCAGTTCTGTTCATCAAGCTTCAGCATGTACGTGAGTTGATCATCTGATCTTGACGTTCTGATTCAGCAACTTCTGATGCTGGTGTATGAAATCAAATTCTGATGCTGAAGAAGTGATCTTGCTTATTTTAATCAGCGTATCTGCAAGTCAGAGCATAGTAATTTTAGGCAGCATATAGTTCAAACATGAAACATATAACTACTATATCTTTTCACTTTGTTATCATCAAAACTTAAATATATGGTACTAGATTCAAACATTGTTCTAACAATCTCCCCCTTTTTGATGATGACAAAAACTAGATATTTTAAATAAAAAATAACGTGAAAAGGTATCTAGGAAATGTTTCAGAGTTAAGAAGTAAGGAGAAATCAGAGTTAAGAGATACTCCCCCTGAGTTTGTTACTTCCCTTTGATATACGTGTTCTTCAGGATCAGATCTTTTTCTATCTTTGAGCATCAGATTATAGGTCTTTGACTTATCAGAGAGCAGAGCTTCAGAGCTTTTCCTGTCAGAGCTTTGCTTCGGATCAGAGTGTTAGGTCGATCAGAACTTCATATTTGATTAGAGCAACATGAGCTTCTACATTTTGATCAGAGCTTCTAGCTTCTAGTCTTCATAGTGTTCAGGAGCTTCCTTGTGCCTGTAGACTTAAAAACAAAACAGAAAAACATTTCAAGTAATAGAGTTAGAATGTTTGAGAATTTCTGTCTAGTTAGCCGTTATTGATTTTAAATATCATTCTTGTTCTCCCCCTTTTTGTCAGCAATCAAAAAGTGTTGGTGATGTGCTAAAACAATTTTATCAGAAAAACAAATTATATTAAAATAGTTCATAATCAGAGCAAAAGAACATTACAAAACATAGTCAAAACAGTACATCAGAAAATGAAGAAAACATAGAGAATGTCATGCATGAAAAAAAATTTTAAGGTTGTGGGGGCATGCGTGAGAACAGGCTTTCCAGCATTGCTTGAATCTTTTCAGAAGTTTCATTCTGCTTCTGAACCATGTTGACCACAGTGTCAATTTTGCTGTCCTGTACATCCATTCTTGCTTTCATTTTCTGATCATTCTCTTCCATCCGCTGCTGGAGACGCAAGTCATTCAGCCTTAATTCTTCCAGAGCCTGCCTGTCCAAGGCAGCTTGAGAAGTGTCAGAAGGAGGAAGCTTCTCAGAACTTTCAGCTACATCTTCTGCTGGATTTTCTTCAGCCTGAATGGTCTTGTCTTCTGATGGTTGCACCTGTGCAGCTTGCTCTTTCTCAGACCAAGATTCACTGTCCAGAGGGAGCACAACTTCTTGAGGCAGCTGACTCTCAACTTCCTTCAGCAGCTTGCTAAAGTTCTGTTGAGCCTGCTCGTAGTTGACGTCCTGCAGCTTGAGGGCTTCAGCACGTACCCATATTCTGAACTGTGACCAGAGCTGATCAGAAGCAGCTGGGTCGATCATCCCTGGACAGACTTGCTTCAAAGAAGCAATCCATTGCAGCATACCTGTTTCAAAATTCAAAATACCAGAGCCAACATCTGGTTGCTTTGGTTTGGGTATGGCAATTTTGTGTCTTAGATCAGCAAGACGTTCAAGACTTGTTAAGTCAATGAAAGTTCTGCTGGGGTTTTCAGCGGTTTTCTGAGAGGTTGTTTGTTTTGGAGGAGGGTTATCAGAATCAGAGTCAGATATTTCTATTGGAGTGGTTGGAGTTTTTGGAGGTGTTGATTCCTCTGAAGATGGTAACTGGGGCCTGACAATAGTGGTTCCACATGGCAACTGGATTGCCAACGGTGAAGGTTGAGGTGAGTGAGGGTCAGAATGATGAGGAGAGGGGGTTTCATAGCGGTGAAACTCTGTTTATGGTGAAGGTGGATTATTTTCTGGTTGAGGAGGTGGAATCTCTGATTGCTCAGGGATCAGAGGTTCTTCTGTGAGTGGTTGTTGTTGTTGTGGTTCTGGTTCTGGTTGATGTTGTATTTCTGGTTCAGGTTGTGGTTCTGGTTGTGGAGGAGGAATATTTGGTGGTTCAGAATTTGGTTGAGCAGAAGCATGTTCACGCTCAATATCAGCTAGCACTCTATCAAGTGCTGGTGTTGTTGAAACAGTTGGTTGTTTGGGAATCTTAGTTCTGGGTCTTCTGAGTAGTAAGGCCTCAGAAGGGTCTTCTGGTATGGTTTCATCAATAGTAGGGATTGGAATGGATATTCTGTGAGAGGTTTGAGGAGGGGCAGCAGATGTTGGAATAGTAGATGAAATTGAAATAGGGGCAGCAGATGAAATACCTCTTTTCTTTGGAGTCTGATGAGATGGTCCTTCTGTTGGCGCTTTCCTCTTCTTTGTCTTCTTCTGAGTCACTTCAGGTTGGGGTTGACTCAGATCTTTGATCTTCAGCTTTGAAACTGTATCTTCTTCCTTGTATGAATCTGGATACTTGAGAAACATATCAGGTTTGGATTCCATTTCAGAAAATTTTGGGAAATCATTCAGAGGCACTCTTCTGCTGGAGATGTCAGCAGTTGAAGTAGCTCTGGGTTCCTTCCTAATATTTTCTATCAGCTTCATCTTTTTCAGGTTCTTAGCGTTCAGCGGTTTTCCAACAGTTGGTTCAAGGGTGCTCAGCACTTGAGCTTCGCTCAGATAATCTATCAGCTTATTCTCTGTCAGAATATCTGATATGAGCCTTCCAAACGGTATCCAGTCCCTTTTGGTCCTTTCTTCTTCTCTTGTTTCTTTGACACTGGTCTTGAGATGGTTGAACAGGAAGTGTGCCAGATTGATCTTCACCCTCTGATCAATAAAGTAGATCAGAAATTGCTGATCCACGTTTATATAATCAGGAGAACTTGTTGGTTTCCTGTGATTGAAGCATCCAAGAACAATCTTGGCCCATACTCTGCAGTGATCCTTCAGATCCTTAATTTTGCTGCTGGGAAATCCAAGAGTGAAAATGCTGTTGGCTACCACACCTATATCAGGGCATCTATCAGCCATGTCCACACAACGGACTCCACCACCACTTTGACCGATTAACCTAGCAATGAGGTCTTCAGAAATTACTATCTTCTTTCCCATGACAGAAGAGATGACTAGATGTTTATAAATCTTGGCGTGAATCCAAAATTCCTTGACAAGCTCTGGGAATGTTGGTCCAACCAACCTATCGAAATACCTCTCCCACTTTTGAGCCCTAATTTCTTCAGTTAGGTCAAATCCATTGTCCTTCAAACTTTCAAAGTCGATGATTAACTCAGAGAGAACCTCAAGATTCTTTACCGGTGTGAGAAGAGTTCTGAGGGGCACCTGATATTGTTCAGAGGTTTCTTTCTTCTGATTGCCTGCAGAAATGCTGGAGGATGCCATTGTTCTCACACAAAAAGCTTTGAGAATGATTTGAGAGAAAAAGGTTTGAAGGAGATAAACTCAGAAATATGCAGAAAATACTTGAATGATTATGAGAAAGCGTAAAGAATAAGAATGGAGGATTAATGTGCTTAAATAGAGTTTTCAAAAATTATTTTGAAAAATTAAACGTTTTTAAGAGAGAGAAAAAAATAATGATTGCCATTAACAAGCGTGATTACTTTTCATTAAATGCTTGCTGATTTTGGGGGATTTGAGAAAGATACTTAAAAACGGTTACCAGACATGTGTCTCAATGCAACCAATCAGCGCTTTGCCTTCTCAGAAGCGTGCACGCGTTCTGCTTCAGGGATTTGCTGATGATTGGATGACACTTGTTTGATGTAGTGATCAGCACGTCTGTCTTTGAGATTAGACTCTCAGATCTTTAGACTTGCATCTGATACAATCTGCATGTTCTATCTTTCTGAAAGAAGATTGATCAGAAGTTCACAGTAATATAATTACATTCTGAAGATAAATACATGGAATTAAAACATTTTCATTCTGGGCATACTTTCATGCTGAGATGTTTCAGAATGAAATTAAACCTATCTTCTGAAAGGGGTTTAGTAAAGATATCAGCCCATTGATGGTCTGTATCTATAAATTTTAAGTTTAAAATGCCTTTCTGAATATAGTCCCTAATGAAATGATGTTTTATTTCTATATGCTTAGCTCTAGAATGTAAAATAGGATTCTTACTTAAGCAAATAGCAGAAGTATTATCACAAAGAATAGGAATGTTACTCTCAAAAATCTGGAAGTCTTCAAGCTGACTTTTCATTCAGAGCATTTGTGTGCTACATCCTGCTGCTGCTATGTACTCAGCTTCTGCTGTTGACAGAGCAATTGTTGATTGCCTTTTGCTGGACCACGAGATCAGATTTTCTCCCAGAAACTGGCAGCTTCCAGAAGTACTTTTACGTTCCACTCTGTCTCCAGCAAAATCAGCATCACAGTAGCCTACTAAGCTGTAATCACTAGATTTTCTATAAAACAAACCCAGATTAGTAGTACCTTTCAGATACTTGAAAATTCGCTTAACAGCTGTTAAGTGAGATTCTCTAGGATCTGATTGGAATCTAGCACAAATACATACGCTGAATAAGATATCAGGTCTTGAAGCTGTCAGATAAAGGAGAGAACCAATCATACCTCTGTAGACCTTCTGTTCTACACTTTTGCTTACCTCTTCTCTTTCCAGAATGCACGTGGGATGCATTGGAATCTTTGATGGCTTACATTCTGAGAGGTCAAATTTCTTCAGAAGATCTCTGATGTATTTGCTCTGATGAATGTAAGTTCCCTCTGGAGTTTGATTGATCTGAATTCCTAGAAAGAATTTCAGTTCCCCCATGAGGCTCATCTCAAATTCTGCCTGCATACACTTAGCAAATTTTCTTCCAAGAGAAGGATTAGTAGAACCAAAAATAATATCATCAACATAAATTTGACAGACTAAAATGTCACTCTTAACTGTTTTACAGAATAGAGTAGTGTCCACTTTCCCTCTGGTGAATTCATTTTCAAGCAGAAAGTTACTTAGCCTTTCATACCAAGCTCTGGGAGCTTGTTTCAGACCATACAGTGACTTTTTCAGTTTGAAAACATGTTCTGGATGTTTTGTATTTTCAAAACCTGGGGGTTGGTGAACATAAACTTCTTCTTCTATATAACCATTTAAGAATGCACTTTTGACATCCATCTGATACAGAGTGATGCCTCTATTAACAGCAAATGAAATTAAAAGTCTGATAGATTCTAACCTGGCGACTGGGGCAAAGGTTTCTGTATAGTCTATCCCCTCTTGCTGACTATAACCTTGTGCAACCAGTCGTGCCTTGTTTCTGATGACTTCACCTTGTTCATTTAGCTTGTTTCTGAACACCCATCTTGTTCCAATGACGTTGAATCCTTTTGGTCTGGGAACGAGATCCCATACGTCGTTTCTGGTGAATTGATTCAGCTCTTCTTGCATTGCCAGAATCCAGTCGTTGTCCAGAAGTGCTTCATCAATAGAAGAAGGTTCAATCAGAGACACAAGTCCCATAAGAGTTTCTTCAGAGTTTCTGAAGCTTGCTCTTGTTCTGATTGGATCTTCCTTTCTTCCTAGGATGGTCTCTTCTGGGTGATCCAAACTGCTTCTGGGTAGTCTCTTCTGAGGTTGATCAGCAGCAGTTGTAGGATTTCTAGCATTGCTTCTTTCAAACGTTGAAGGAATGTCTGTGTTGAGAGCTTCTGATGACTTGTCTTCAGAACCTGCAAATTCAATTTCTATACCTGCAAGATTTTCATTCTGCTTTGACTTTTCAGAGTCAAGCTTGTCATCAAAACGAACACTGATTGATTCTTCCACAATCTGTGTTTCTGTATTGTATACTCTGTACCCTCTTGAGCGTTCAGAGTATCCTAACATAATACACTTCTGTGCCTTAGAATCAAACTTGTTCAAATAATTCTTCGTATTCAATATAAAGCAAGTACATCCAAATGGATGAAAATACGAAATGTTGGGCTTTCTGTTCTTCCACAATTCATATGGAGTCTTTTCCAGAATAGGTCTTATTGAGATTCTATTCTGAATGTAGCACGCTGTGTTTATTGCCTCTGCCCAGAAAGTCTTAGCAACGTTTGTCTCATTGATCATGGTTCTGGCCATTTCTTGCAATGTTCTGTTCTTTCGTTCTACAACTCCATTTTGTTGGGGAGTTCTAGGACAAGAGAAATCATGCAGAATGCCTTTGTCATTAAAGAATGACTCAAAATCTTTATTTTCAAATTCTCCACCATGATCACTTCTGACTTTAACGATTCTAAGATCTTTTTCATTCTGAACTTGGTTACAGAAGGTAACAAACACAGAGTGTGACTCGTCCTTGTGTCTTAAGAACTTTACCCATGTCCATCTGCTATAGTCATCTACGATTACTAACCCATACTTCTTGCCACTGACTGAAGCAGTTTTAACTGGTCCAAATAAGTCAATGTGCAGAAGTTCTAATGGCTTAGAGGTAGAAACAACATTTTTGGATTTAAAAGAAGGTTTTGCAAATTTGCCTTTCTGACATGCTTCACACAGAGCATCTGAATTGAACTTCAAATTTGGAAGTCCTCTGACCAGATTGAGTTTGTTAATCTGAGATATTCTTCTCATACTAACATGCCCCAATCTTCTGTGCCAGATCCACTGCTCATTGCTAACAGACAGAAGACATTTTACGTTCTGACTCTTTAGTTCAGAAGGTTTGATTTTGTAAATGTTGTTTTTCCTCTTACCATTAAATAGGATAGTCCCATCTTTCTGACTAACAGCTTTACATGATTTTTGATTAAAGATTATATCATAACCGTTATCACTTAATTGACTTATGGATAACAGATTATGCATCAATCCATCTACTAGCAGAACATTATTAATAGAGGGAAGATTTCCATTACCTACAGTTCCAGAGCCAATTATCTTTCCCCTCTGATTGCCTCCAAAGCCAACGTGGCCTCCAGGCTTAAGTTCCAGGCTTTGGAACATATGCCTTCTTCCCGTCATGTGTCGTGAGCAGCCAGAGTCCAGGTACCATGACTGGTGTTTCTGACTTGCTGCTAAAGATATCTGCAACATGTATTATTTTATCCTTAGGTACCCAGATCTTCTTGGGTCCTGATTTGTTAGTTTTACCAAAACTCTGGTTGAATTTTGGTTTCACAGAGTGCTTACTGCTAGTATATTTGATGTCATGTGTGTGACCATACACAAAGTATGAATTTAGAGGAGTGTGTTTAATGGTTAAATCCATGACATTCTTAGGTGTAGGAACCTTACCTTGGTATCCTATTCCTTTCATGCCGTTTCTGCTAACTCCATAGATCATTGAAGCCATTCTGCTTCTATCTATGCTTTTAGCAAGGAACTTCTGGAAACTATGATCATACTCCTTGATGATCTCATCAGCGTTGCTGGGAGTTTCAGAAATTGGTTCCTTCTGAGAGTTTTGTAAAGAGTTTTCTAATTTTAAAATTTTATCTCTCAGCTCAGAGTTTTCCAATTTGAGACTCTCAGACTTATTAGAGTCAGATTCAAGATTCCTTTTCAGGTCTCTGAATTTAGCTCTAATCTGCTGATAACGTTCCAGAATTTCATTGAGGCTTTCAGCAAGTTCAGCCTTTGTAAAATTAACAGCGAAGTTAGGGAATACCTCTTCTGTGTCTGATTCTGAGTCTGATTCAGAAGCTTCACTATCATCTGGAATGTTAGCCATGAGCGCTATGTTTGCCCTTTCATCATCTGATTCTGAGTCAGCTTCAGACGAGTCAGAGTCATCCCATGTGGCCATGAGACTTTTCTTCTTCTCTCTTCCAAACTTCTTTTTGGGCTTTTCCCTCTGAAGCTTTGGGCAGTCACTCTTGTAGTGTCCTTGCTCATTGCACTCGTAGCTGATGATGTCTTTTGTGTTTGGCTTCTTGCTACCGGAGGAGCCTTCAGATCTTCTGTATCCAGAGGAAGAATTTGTCCTTCTGTATCTGGAGGAAGACTCGTTCTGATCAGGTCTTCTGGGATTCCTGAACTTCCTTTGTCTTTGCTTCCACAGTTGATTTACTCTTCTGGAGAGAAGGGAAAGTTCGTCTTCTTCTGATGAGGATCCATCAGATGTTTCTTCAACTGCCTGCAAAACTTTAGATTCAGATTTTCTGTTAGATTTTAAAGCTAAAGGCTTACCTTGCTTCTGAGGCTCATCAGCTTCTAGCTCTATCTCATGACTTCTGAGGGAGCTTATAAGTTCCTCCAGAGTGATTTTGTTGAGATCTTTCGCTAGCTTCAGAGCAGTAACCATAGGCCTCCACTGCTTGGGTAAGCTTCTGATTATCTTCTTGACATGGTCAGCAGTAGAGTATCCTTTGTCCAGAACTTTGAGACCAGCTACCAGAATCTGGAATCTAGAGAACATAGTTTCAATGGATTCAGATTCTTCCATTTTGAACGCCTCATACTTCTGAATGAGCGCCAGAGCTTTTGTTTCTTTGACTTGAACGTTGCCCTCATGCGTCATTCTGAGAGAATCAAAGATGTTCTTAGATGTGTCTCTGTTGGAGATCTTTTCATACTCAGTATAGGAGATGGCACTGAGGAGGATGGTTCTGGCCTTATGGTGATTCTTGAAATCACGCTTTTGTTGATCAGTCATTGATTTTCTTTCAATCTTCTGACCAGTTGCATTCACAGGGTGCGTGTATCCATCTGTCACCATATCCCACAGATCAGCATCATGTGCTAGAAAGAAGCTTTCAATTCTGTCTTTCCAGTAATCAAATTTTTCTCCATCAAAGACTGGAGGTTTGCCGCTGAATCTGTCTCTGTCCTCATTGTTGTCATTGCTGAAATGAGAGTTGTTTCCTGCCATTGTGTTTTTCTGACGCTGGATCTTGTACTGACACGGTTAAGTGTTTTAGCTCAGAACCAGGCGCTCTGATGCCAATTGAAGGGGTGAAAAACACAAGAAGGGGGGGTTGAATTGTAAAACTGAAATCTTAAAGCAATTGACAAGATATTTTTATCCTGGTTCGTTTGATCTCAAACTACTCCAGTCCACCCGTCAAGGTGATTTCGCCTCTCTCCAACGAGGTCTTAATTCACTATATTCAACTGAATATTACAGACTGCTTTAACAACTGCTAAAGCCTTCTTGATTCAAACCACAATCCGGTTTGTCAAGGCAACACTTTCTTACAAAGGTATAAAACAAATGTGTGTGAATGTTTTCTACAAAACTTTATCACAACTGTGATGTATACACAAATTAAGCTTAGAAACTTAGATTGCTAAACACTAATGGAGTATCAGAGTTTGTTGGTTTAGCAAAACTGGTAGATGAAGATTATTGTTCAGCTTTGTGCGTGTAGAGAATTGGAGAGCATTAGCCATTATAATCTTCGAAGCCTTGTTTATATAGCACTTGAGAAGATGAACGTTGAATGCAAATATTCTTGATTCAATGCTAATAACAAGCTTTCCTTTTTGAGCAGATCTTGTCTAGAATGATGCCGTTGGAATTAATTAGCGTTCAATGCACAGTACCGTTGCTTCTTCAATGCACGTTCTGGCTTGGCTCATTCTGATTCTGCTTCGCTGCTGATGAACTATTGTTTTTGTATCAGAGTGTTTACGCGCAGTTCTGTTCATCAAGCTTCAGCATGTACGTGAGTTGATCATCTGATCTTGACGTTCTGATTCAGCAACTTCTGATGCTGGTGTATGAAATCAAATTCTGATGCTGAAGAAGTGATCTTGCTTATTTTAATCAGCGTATCTGCAAGTCAGAGCATAGTAATTTTAGGCAGCATATAGTTCAAACATGAAACATATAACTACTATATCTTTTCACTTTGTTATCATCAAAACTTAAATATAGGGTACTAGATTCAAACATTGTTCTAACAGAAAGCTATCTCTACCAACCTTTTGCAAATTCCAGATTCGATTCCTGTATCCAGCCAGGGCATATCTGTAGACGACAAATTCCAGATTCGATACCTGCATCTAGCCAGGGCATATCTGTAGACGGCCAATTCCAGATTCGATTCCTGTATCCAGCTAGGGCATATCTGTGAGTTTTTGATTGTGGATTCGACACCTGTATCTAGCCAGGGCATATCTGCATTAATGGTTTAGAGATTCGATACCTGTATCCAGCCAGGGCACGCCTGTAAGCAACCTTTTGAAGTTCCGGATTCGATTCCTGTATCTAGCCAGGGCACGTCTGTGAGCAACCAATTGTAGACTCGACACCTGTATCCAGCCAGGGCATATCTGCATGAAGAGTTTGAAGATCAACACCTGTAACAGGCCAGGAAACCATCTTCCTTTCTCAAAATACGCAAGTTCTCGCTAAGGAATCTCTTACGCGATCAACACTTCCAAATGGCATCTATAAGCCCATTCCCGACAAGGTTCTGTCACGTGTCCAGATGGCATCTATAAGCCCATCCTCCTATCCATCATCTCTCCAAATGGCATCTGTAAGCCCATTCCCACCATCACATTGCTGATACTCCACTATGTGAGTGCAAATTTCTGGGCACTTTAGTGTTCAATTATCTTCCACCTTCGGATCACGAAAGGCACGCAAGCCAATCTACATCCTCAGGTCTAAGAAGATTGAACAGGGGCAACTGTTGTACCCCAAAATTTGCCCTCCCATTTCCTCAACATTTCCTCATCACTAGACCCTTGGAGCTCAAGATCCAGTTAGGGTTTACTCTGCTCAAGACTCCTCCTTGCACTGTTGACCCAAATTAGGGTTTGAGTTTGCACAAAGATGTTTTGACCTGAAATGCCCAAAGTGACTTTCATGCTTCATGTTGGACTCACAAGTTTATCCATACCAAGTTTTAAGCCTTGATTCCAATCTTTGCCCAGTCAATTGGACAGTTGACCTAGAAATCAGCTGTATTGGGAAAAAGTCAACTGTGGTCAATTGACAGTCAAACCTCATGATTTTTGACCCACATCAACATTATGAACTCATATGAACCATTTGGAAAAGTTTGGACCACAATTCCACAAGAAATTTGATCAGATCACCAAAAGGGCAAAATGGTCATTTTTAGGGTTTTGACTGCACAAAGGCAGTTTTTGACTGTTTGACCTAGCCAATGGAAAACCAAGCTCACATATGGACTCAAGGACTCAATGGAATTGTCTTTACATGTTCAACAAGTTCAAAAGATCCCAAATGCACAAGATTGACAGATGAATTTTCCAGTCAACTGAGCCAAATTTGACTGTATACTGAAAAGTCAAACTTTGACTTTTTGGTCAAAATCAAGTGTCAAGATTCATTTTTCATCAAGACATGTCAAATTGTGAAACTTGTTCATCAAGAAATCAAAAATTACAAATTAGGGTTTGAAATGAAGAAATTTCATAACTTAGAAATTTTCTAAGTTATGAAATTTCCTAATTTTTTCCTAACTTTGTCCCATCTTTTAATCAAGATACATTTGGATTCAAGCAAAACTAAAAACATGAAAGTTATAGTCCATTGCAAAATCTACAACTTTGATTCACAAAGTTTCCTCAAAAGAAGCTTGTAGCTCAAGTTATGATTTTTGGAACAAGGGTGCAAAACATTCTTAACTTAGAAATTTTTTGACCTATTTTAGGCAGGATTTTTGCCCAACCTCAAGGCCACTTTTCACATGCTTCCACTTGTAATTTCAACTTGCATTACAAATATGGATTTTAGTACACATTCCAAGCTTTCCAAATTGTCCAAGAACTTCTCAAACACCCTTGTGGTTAGGGAGAATCGAGTTTGCAAAGTTGGGCAAAATCCACTTTGTTCATGGGCAAATTACATGTTCATAACCTTGCCATTTTAAGTCAGCATGTTCCAAGCTAGATTACAGGCCTCTAATCCTTCTTACACTCAATAATTAAATGCATATCCTTTGTGTTAGAGTGTTATTTTGTGCATTTGGACAATACACACAAAATCAAGCCATATTTGGAAAAAGTAACTTATCTATTCTTGTAAAGATCAACTTTATGTCAAACACAAATCTAAGAAGTACAAAGCATATATTCTAGGCACAAGATTATGGACTAATCCCACTGATCAAGGAGAGATTATGCAGCATGCTTGAGGGACCTGCCTTGGCCTATAACCCAACTTGACAAACTTTGCTTATCATAGAAGAAACTTTGCAAAACTGACCACATTTCTCATTGCTGCAAGAACTAACCAAAACAAACTTTGTGAACACTTTCCATACACCCTAACTAACCTGAAACACGAGCAAACCACCTTCAATACCTCCTCATTCACAGAAACACCTTCTTGCTGCAAAAACAGAGTCCCTTCTGCAACTTGACTTCCACAAACACTTCCACCCGTGCGTTTTGGCCAAAGCTAGTTCAAACATGTTCCATATCACCCACTGAAGCTATCCCAAGCATTGAACACAAACTGTAACATCCCTAACATCATTTGCCATTTTCAGTTTTCAACTTTGCAGGTGAACTTCCATAGCTTGATTCACTAGTTTCAAAGCAAGCTAGAGGTTGGAAGAGCATCCTTGGACCTCAAGCAAGCTGTACAAGTCCTCACACTGCATTGAAAGTGCCTCCATTGCTGTACACGACTCAAGCTGAACAGGTAAAACTTTGAACTTCTATCTCTCTATCCATGCATAGTTAGGCTTAAGTTTGTGAAGAAAGCATGTTCTAATCATAGCCCTGAAGCCATCCATATAGTTACTTTTCATTTATGTTGTGTATGCTGAGAGAATTTTGGACCTGAACATTAGGAAAAACTTAGGTCAGAAATTGGGGGAGAAGAAATTCTCTCTCATTTCTGAGAGTTAGATCAAGTTTTTTATATGTATGAACTCTATAATGTTTGTGTTGTGAGTTTTTGTTAAAAGTCAAGGAATCAAGAGATTACAGAGATGGAGGAAGGGCGCACATTTTTTGTTTGAATCTGTCTAGAGGTTGAAGACAGAGTTGACTTGGGCTGGGCCTGAGTCAACCTGCTTTTTGCACCCCTTATTTCATTTTACACCCCCTTGGCCCATTGTGTGATTTTTTAATCATTTTTGACTTTTTCTTTTTGATTCTGATTTGTTATTTTTTGATAAAATATAAAAAACATAAAAACTATTTTTTTCACCTTTTTTTGTATTTATTAGGCATTTATTTGTTTTATTTGACATATATATGTAAATAAATAGGTATTTACTTTTTATTTAAATACTAAAAATAATACAAATACATTTTTATTTTCTGATTTTATTTTATTTTATCTTTTGAAAACATTTTCTAAAAAAATATATACTTTTTTTGTAAATAATAAATATTTTATTTTTGTATATATTTAATATATTTAATACATAATATAAATACTTATATATTTATTAGAATATTTAGGATAAAAATACAAAAATAATACATTTTTATTTTTATTAATATTTGACCTCAAAAATCACTTTTTTACAATATACTTCCTTTTTATTTATTTTTTGTATATAGTTAATAAATATTGTATATAATAAATAATAAATACTCTTTATTTAGCAAAATTAGGGTTTTGCCCTAAAACATGAAAAATATCCAAAATTAATCCTTTTTATTTTTGTTTATTTTTCACATGAAAAATGCTTTTACATACATATAAAAATCATTTTTTGCATCTTGCATATTTATTTTATTTTATTTAATTTTTGTACAATTCTAATACTTGTATATTCAATTTGGATGTAATAGCTTAGATTTAAAAATTTCTTGCTAAATATCCCCATTTGAACATTTGTATCCCCCATCCCATAATTATGTTGTAATAATTTAGGATTTTATTTTTCGCACTTTAAAGCTTTCTAATTATACCATGATAGACTTAGGGTTTTGTATGCAAAAATCAACCAAACAAATAGCTTGACCTAATTCAAAGACAAAAAAGCATGAAAATGGACAACACCAATCACACTTGCACCCCTAGGGTTACTCCACTAGTTGCCTTCAATAATGGGCCATGTTGCATGTTAGGTGTCTTTGGCAAAACAAAACATTTCAAATGATCATAGTCCCTCGATGACGCTTTCGAAAGTTTCCTAAAAATGATCAAGTCCCTTAAAGGAAAAATTGCCAAAGACACTTGGCACTATTGCAATCATGGTCTAAACGATGACCCGCGCCCGTCCCGTTAACATCCTAACACAAGATTGTCCACTAAATACAATGGTGGAACAAAATTGTTAAAAGGGTTAAAACATAGGAAAAACCTTTGAGTAAATATAGGGGTAGACAACTCTTAGTTACTTGATCAAAACTTGCAAAAACACTTGCCTACTTTTCAAAACCACACTCCACAACACTTTCAAAACAACTTTCAAAAACATTGGAAACTTTTCAAAAGACAAGTACACCTTTGTATACATTCAAACATGAATCATTACAAAGGTTGCCACCACATTGGCCTCTTTTCAAAACATTTTCAAACCCACACACAAAGCACCATTTCAAACAATTGAAAACACAAGGCAAGTGATCTAAGCAAGTAACTAAGAGCCCATGGATAACCATGGATAGAAAGGGTGCTAATACCTTCCCTTTCTATAATCTACTCCCCGAACCCAAGAAAACATCTCAAAGGTTTTTGCTGTGCTTTTTAACCTTTCCTTAGGATAAAATAAAAAGTCGGTGGCGACTCTTGCTCAACCGAAACATTTGCGAAAACAAACACAAAACCCAAGTCAGTTCTCCCACTGTATCACAGTAACCATGTAGTCCAAGTATCATTAATGATTTTTATGGTTCATTTTAATTATTAGGTGTCTTTAAAAAGAAAGAAAATCTCAAGTGAGCAAAATAAAAATGACATAAAAGTAAATGCTCAAGTGAGCAAAGATGAAAATAGCATGAAATGTAAAATGCTAAAAGTAAATGGTACATAAAGCATGAAAATAAAAGCGTAAAGTAAAGTTAATTGTTAGTAATTAGTGGTTAGTTGGATGACCATCTTGAAACTTGCATTTGGAACTCATTAGAGGATTGGTAGAACCAAAGCCTCCACACAACAAGTTGCATTTTCTTTTTGTCAAATATATCATCCATTTTGGAATTCTCACAAGGCAACATGTAATGATCAACGATGTTTAAGTGATCCGCGTTGACCAAAGGTGTTGTAGATCCATTAGAGGATTGGTAGAACCAAAGCCTCCACACAATGAATCTCAAGGTTATTGGATCAAAGAGATCAAATTAACATACTTGGGCTTGCAATCATAAGTTTGAGCCACAAATGATCATTTATTCGAATCGGGACAAAATTTAGCGCTATGTTAAACAATCGTAAGTGGACTTATGTAGAAGTCACACCTATTTTGAGGTCGGTCAATAGCAATCTATGTACTTCATGTTTGGATAAATGATATAGAGATCACCATCCCTTAACATGTAGCACAATTAAAAAAGAAAGGGATAAGATGAAGAGGGAGGGGAATGATAAGCTAATTTGGATCACCATTTCAAAATTCTTTCATATTTAAATTCAACCACTCCTCTAGATGGATTAAAACACTAAACATATCATTAATCCAAAGCACCAAAAATGAATTAAATAATTCACTCTTAGGTAGATTTGAATTGATGAACATTTATCCAACTTCATCTACATCACAAAGTCCATTGAGTTTAAATACAAATTGGACATTTAAAATTGCAATCCAAACCAACAATAAAAAAGGAGTGAGTAGAAAAATCCTTTTGGATCAAAGCTGCCCCAAAACAAGGCAAAAAAGTGCATTATGTCCCTGTTGTAAATCGATTGCACTACTGTGTAAATCGATTTACACAGTACAGTTTTCTAAAAATTGTTCAAAATAGCTTATGTGCAATTGATTGCACTACAGTGCAAATCGATTGCACACAGTTACAGTAGCAAAAACAACATTTTAAAAGGCCAATTTCTTGTTCAAACTTTCTATCAAACACCTTATGATCATGGATCCAATTGAGCACGAAAATTCCATCAAATTATGAGAAAATAACACCACTGGAATCACAAAATAATGCTCAAAGAATCAATCCCAAAGATCACCAAGAGATCACATTGTGAAAGATGAATTATCCAACTTACCAAAGGTAGATCTAGAGTTATCAAAACAACTTCAAGAATTTGCTTCAATTCAACAACAAGAATCAATTGACCAAGCTTGGATGTATATAATTGATGGAGAAAAAGTGTTTGGATGAAGGTTTTAGCTCAAAGATTAGTAAGCTTCAATGCAAAGCTTACTAACTTTTTGAAAATGGAGCTTTGAGTGAATTTGGTAGATGGAGAGAATTGAGAGATTTTTTAGTAAGGTGGATTTGGCTATCAAAAGCTTGAAATTTGAATGAAATGAGAGCTCTATTTATAGAGTTTTAGGATTGGGATTAGTGGTAATTTGGTAATTGATTCTTGGAGCCAAAATTTGAATTAATGATAACTCTTTCAAAAATTAGAGCCAAAATTTGAATTAATCATAATTATTTCAAATATTAGAGCCAAAATTTGAATTAATGATAATTCTTTTTAAAAAATGAAAGATTGGCACTAAAATTTGAATTAATGATACATCTTTCAAAAGTGAAGGAAAATTGGAGCCAAAATTTGACAAGTTTAAAATGCTGATTTTTTTTATTTTAATTTTTACGCTGTGCAATCGATTGCACTACAGTGCAAATCGATTGCACAATGTATTTTTTTCAAAAATGGCGCAAAATACACTATGTGCAATCGATTGCACTTTAAGAGCAATCGATTGCATCAGTGAAAAAAATGAAAATTTTTAATTCTTTTTCTTTGCAAATAGAGATTTTAGGAAAATAATACCAGAAATCCTTATTTGTCAGATGCTTCGACTTGGTACCTACAAACAAAAATATAAAAAGACAAAGACAAATATTTTTTGTATTTTGATTAGAAGTTAGTCAACAACACATATACAAAATACACAACCAAGGTGCTTGGAGATTCCTCAAGAGCAAACTTAAAGATAGGAAAAAAAAGGAAGAACCAACCCTAATGTGATCTTGTTATGATCGAGTTGATATGATATGATAGAGGAATCTTAGGGGCAAAAATTGGGGTACAACAGATGCCCTTATTTAAGTGTCTTCTATCCGGAGATACGAAGGTTACAAATCTTCGTGTCGACGCGATTGAAGATACTTAAATATAAAATATGCCCTATTTTTGTCTCTAAGATGCCATGCAATGCTTATGATTATGGATGCATATGAACAGAACAAAAGAGACGCAAAGTAACACTGGGGATGCCACAAAAATGAAGAAACAAAGGAGCAACCCCACCAGGAAAATAAATCACTGGTGGACCAAAAGAATAGAACCAGAGAGGAGGATAACAAGCATCGACGTTCACTGCCGATGTCTACCAACGTTCACTGAAGGTAGAGAGAAGAAGATATACCGACTCACAGATGACGGTAAACTACCAACTCAATAGTTAAAGGTAGAAGAGAAAATATATCATGCCATCGCTGTTCACTGACGAGGAACTACCACCGTTCACTGATGATAGCAAAAAGATAAGAAACACTGACGTTCACTGCCGATGCACTACCAACATTCACTGAAGGTAGATTTTAAAAATATCATACCATCGCCGTTCACTGACGAGGAACTACCACCGTTCACTGATGATAGAAAAAAGATAAGAAACACTGACGTTCACTGCCGATGCACTACCAACATTCACTGAAGGTAGATTTCGAAAATATCATACCATCACCGTTCACTGACGAGGAACTACCACCGTTCACTGATGATAGCAAAAAGATAAGAAACACCGACGTTCACTGCCGATGCACTACCAACGTTCACTGAAGGTAGATTTTGAAAATATTATACCATCGCCGTTCACTGACGAGGAACTACCACCGTTCACTGATGATAGCAAAAAGATAAGAAACACCGACGTTCACTGCCGATGCACTAGCAACGTTCACTGAAGGTAGATTTTAAAAATATCATACCATCGCTGTTCACTGACGAGGAACTACCACCGTTCACTGATGATAGAAAAAAGATAAGAAACACCGACTTTCACTGCCGATGCACTACCAACGTTCACTGAAGGTAGATTTTGAAAATATCATACCATCGTCGTTCACTGACGAGGAACTACCACCGTTCACTGATGATAGCAAAAAGATAAGAAACACCGACGTTCACTTTTGATGCACTACCAACGTTCACTGAAGGTAGATTTTGAAAATATCATACCATCGCCGTTCACTGACGAGGAACTACCACCGTTCACTGATGATAGCAAAAAGATAAGAAACACCGACGTTCACTGCCGATGCACTACCAATGTTCACTGAAGGTAGATTTTGAAAATATCATACCATCACTGTTCACTGACGAGGAACTACCACCGTTCACTGATGATAGCAAAAAGATAAGAAACACCGACGTTCACTGCCGATGCATTACCAACGTTCACTGAAGGTAGATTTTGAAAATATCATACCATCGCCGTTCTCTGACGAGGAACTACCACCGTTCACTGATGATAGCAAAAAGATAAGAAACACCGACGTTCACTGCCGATGCACTACCAATATTCACTGAAGGTAGATTTTAAAAATATCATACCATCGCCGTTCACTGACGAGGAACTACCACCGTTCACTGATGATAGCAAAAAGATAAGAAACACCGACGTTCACTGCCGATGCACTACCAACGTTCACTGAAGGTAGATTTTAAAAATATCATATGTTCCCCAAACTTCTGGTGTTTCACCTAGAACGGGTCTCAACTTCTTCCTTAACCAAGGAATTCCGCCTGGAAAGGGTAATATGTAAGCTGTCTCAAATAAAGAGACTTCCACTTGCAAAGATTTCACAACGAGCAATTTCTGTGAATTTGAAAGTCTTGCCATCCACTGGCGTAAACTGACGACGGACTGCAAGCTAACCACTCATAGAGGAAATAGCAAAAAAAGTTACGTCGACTTGTACAGGGAAGCACGAGTTGCTCAAACAAGGATACCTGTTGCTTGTTATTATGGAGGATTGCAAAAAGAAATGAATTTCTGGGGATAGAAATGTGGCTTCCCGGGGAAAGAGATATGACTTCCTGGGGAAATGAGATATGACTTCCTGGGGAAATGCCACATTATTCCTGCTGAAGAGATAAAGTCTTCTCGTGCAAAATAAATGCACAAATCAAAGCTCAAAGTCCTCAGAAACCCAGAGTAAATAATATTGTCATGCAACCACGAATCCAATTAGAAACAAACTGGAGCAAGACGGCCAAAGAAGATACATCCTTTGAGAAATAAACTCAAGAGGGAAAACCAAATCCAACTAAGCAAGGAGCGCTGCAGGAAGGTTTGAACACAATGTCAATAAAAAATGATTTGTAACAATGCATGATGCATGTATGAATGTATGAGTGATATCGTGCATATGCTGGTAAAAGGATACATAATCGAACAAAACTGCCTCAGGTACTAACAACATTGGTCTAAACTTCAACCAGAAAAGATCAATCCAAGAAAGGTAAAAGCAACTGCGGAAACCAAACCTATTGTCTTTCCTAACTTCACTGAGGAGAAACATAATCTGGATGTAGCTAAATCAAACAGATACCGGGATAGAACATCTTTCTTCCATTTTCATCGGAGAAACCAGTTTTCCAAAAACAACGTGCCTACTGAAGATTGCAAAACTAGTCTCAAATAAAGCAGACTGACACCGAGACAACCAAACCTCACTGAGGAATTCAAACCCACTTCCCTGGAAAAAAAAACTGAGGATTGAAAACTTTTCATCATGAATACTCATTCCAACAAGAGATGCCCTGGGATAACCTTCCCAGGGAATAACACAAAGACTTCCATGGGGAAAACAAATGTTTCACAGTCCCTACTCCTACTGGGGATTTCGATACTGATTGTGAATAAGGCAAATGGAAACCAAATTGTCAAAAAATTCACTAGGGAAATCAGGCCCACTTTGAAGGAAGAAAAACATACGGACTTCACTAAGGGAGACAATGCTTCATCATCGAGACATCTACCGGGGACTTCATGCTTACTTTATTGGGGAGGTCGACACCACATCATCGAGGGGAAACTAAGATACGTTCTTCACTGAGGAAAAATGACTTCTATCAAATAAACAAGGTCTTCACTGGAAAATACTGGATTGAGTCTTCATATCAACCAAACCTATTCCAATAAAAGATGCCCTGGTGTAGTCTTCCTGGGAAATCAAGAAGTCAACACTAATGCCAATACTGCAAAAAGAGCGATATCTTAGCACACCAAGGGAATAAAACCTTTCATCATATGAGGGAAAACTTCGCTGGGGAACATGGGACAGAGGCTTCTGACCATGCAAACCCAAAATCAAAAGCGAACCAAGACTTGGCCAGGGATCATGGGATCACAAACCTAATACTGTACCTTACGCCAAGTGGTATCGTCTTTAATTATCTGAGAAACACACAAAGATTGCGCATATACCAACAAGATGACCTGAGAAAAACCTTCACGAAGGAAGTAAATATTCTTAAAACAACCGGAGTTAGTTCATTCCAGGGATCGCCATTTTTGTTGTCATTGTTTCATCATAAATCCCAAAGTAAATTGAATTGTAAAGATGTCTTTCTTTTTGAAAAGTCAATTTTGTTTTTTAATCTTTTTGTTTGAAAGTTATTATCAGTAATAAATGAAGTCTTTGCAAGCTAAATAAAAATAAAAACACAAAGAATTGGGCAAAAGCTTGAATTTTATTAATAGAATGGTAGTCTGCGAATGGCGAGACTCCATGGATGATTACAAAGTTTGGGAAATGGTAATATATAATGGAAAAGATACATTGAGATACAATGACCATCATTCCCCTAACAACTTTTGAAGTCCTGAGCAACAGCTTTTGTTGAAGTATGGTGAGGATCCGAGAAGATTGTTGCTTCAACGATCAAGTCTTGTCTGACGTAGTTACTTGCCAAGAAAAATCCCTAACTTTTGCCTAAGCTGCCCTTGCGGGTTTTCAACTTAGCGGGAAATTTATTCTGTTTATGTCTCTAATTTTTGCCTAGACCGCCCTTTCGGGTTTTCAGCCTACCGAGACGCTCCTTTTTGCCTAAGCCGCCCTTTCGAGTTTTCAACTTAGCGAGCTGTTCTTTTATTTCTTTAGGCGAAGTATTTCTTGACAGCGTCAGCATTCATGGGACGTGGGAACTCCTCGCCATCCATAGTTTCAAGAATTAATGCACCACCAGAGAAGGCTTTCTTGACAACATACGGGCCTTCAAAATTGGGAGTCCACTTGCCCCTAGAATCAGTGTTAAAAGACATGATCTTCCTGAGCACGAGGTCGCCTTCTCTGAATTCACGAGGTTTGACCTTTTTATCAAATGCTTTCTTCATTCTTTTATGATATAACTGCCCATGATATAAAGCTGTCATCCTCTTCTCTTCAATCAAATTCAATTGGTCAAACCTGTCCTGGACCCATTTAGCCTCTGTCAACTTGGCTTCCATTATCACACGCAACGAGGGAATCTCTACCTCAACAGGGAGTACAACTTCCATTCCATATACCAGGGAGAACGGGGTTTCTCCTATTGAAGTGCAGACAGATGTTCGATATCCATGCAGAGCAAAAGGGAGCATTTCATGCCAATCCTTATAAGTAATAACCATTTTCTGGATAATTCTCTTGATATTCTTATTAGAAGCCTCAACAACCCCATTCATCTTTGGCCTGTATGGAGATGAATTGTGATGGACAATCTTGAATTCTTCACACAGTTCTGTCATCAATTTGTTGTTCAAATTTGAGCCATTGTCAGTGATGATTCTACTCGGCACACCATACCGGCATATCAGATTGTTTTTGATGAAACGCACAACCACTTGTTTGGTAACATTGGCATAAGAAGTAGCCTCTACCAATTTGGTAAAGTAGTCAATTGCTTCCAAAATGAAATGGTGTCCATTTGAAGCTTTGGGTTATATCATCCCGATCATGTCAATACCCCACATAGAGAAAGGCCATGGGGAGGAAATTACATTGAGAAGTGTCGGAGGCACATGGATCTTATCTGCATAAATCTGGCATTTATGGCACTTCTTTGCAAATTTGCAACAATCATATTCCATTGTCAACCAATAGTAACATGCCCTTAGCATCTTTTTAGCCATCGAATGTCCATTAGCATGAGTGCCAAATGAACCTTCATGAATCTCATGCATCAACATGTCTGCTTCTTGTCTATCCATGCATCTGAGCAAGACCATGTCATAATTTCTCTTGTATAACACATTTTCACTGAGGAAGAAACTGCCTGCCAATCTTCTCAATGTCTTTCTATCTTTCCTCGATGCACCAATCGGGTATTCCCGAGTCTGAAGAAAATGCTTGATATCATAATACCAAGGTTTTTCATCTGCTACCTCCTCTGTCGCAAACACATGAGCGGGCCTATCCAGCCGTCGAACTGTAATACGGGGTATATCATTCCAAGAATTCACTTGATACATGGAAGCCAGAGTTGCCAGAGCATCCGCCATTTGATTTTCATCTCTAGGGATGTGATGGAATTTAACTTTATTGAAGAAGGGTAGAAATCTTCTAGCATAATCTTTGTAAGGAATCAAGCCAGGGTGACGAGTATCCCATTCTCCTTTAATCTGATTTATTACCAAAGCTGAATCACCATACACATCTAGAATTTTGATTCTGAGATCAATAGCTTCCTCAAGACCCATGATGCAAGCCTCATATTCCGCCATATTATTAGTGCAATCAAATGTTAGCCTCGCAGTAAAAGGAATGTGCAATCCATGAGGACTGACAATCACAACACCAATTCCTTTACCATAAGCATTCACCACTCCATCAAAAATCATACTCCAATGAGATTCAGGGTCAGGGCCTTCCACAGGCAATGGTTCATCACAATCTTTCACTTTCAAGAACATCACATCCTCATCAGGGAATTCAAATTCTGCAGACTGACGATCTTCCAACGATTGGTGAGCAAGGTAATCTGCCAACACACTACTTTTAATAGCTTTTTGAGTGCGGTACTCAATATCATATTCAGACAACAACATCTTCCAGCGGGCAATTCTCCCCGTAAGAGCAGGCTTCTCAAAAATATACTTGATTGGATCCATTTTGGAGATCAACCAAGGGGTATGATTCAACATATACTACCGCAAACGCTTTGCCGCCCAGGCCAAAGCACAACATGTCTTTTCTAGCATGGAATACCGCAACTCATAATCAGTGAACTTTTTGCTGAGATAATAAATGGCGAACTCTTTCTTTCCCGTTTCATCCTGTTGTCCCAAAATACAACCCATGGATTTATCTAACACCGTTAGATACATAATTAGCGGTCTTCCTTCTACGGGAGGGAGCAAGATAGGAGGTTCACGCAAATAATCTTTAATACTCTCAAATGCCCTTTGGCAGTCATCCGTCCACACACAACCTTGATCTTTCTTTAACAACTTAAAGATTGGTTCACACTTTGCAGTCATGTGGGAAATGAATCTGGAAATATAATTCAAATGCCCGAGGAAACCCCTGACTTGCTTTTCAGTTCTTGGTGCTGGCATTTCTTGAATTGCTCTGACTTTATCAGGATCAACTTCAATTCCTTTCTGGCTAACAATAAAACCCAACAATTTCCCCGATCTAACTCCGAAGGTGCATTTATTTGGATTCAAGCGGAGACGAAACTTCCTCAAACGCTGAAACAACTTCAACAAATCTTTTATATGCCCTTCTTCAGTTTGGGATTTGGAAATCATATCATCAACATATACTTCAATTTCCTTGTGCATCAGATCATGGAATAGGGTTGTCATAGCCCTCTGGTACGTTGCACCAGTGTTCTTCAACCCGAAGGGCATCACTCTGTAACAGAATGTTCCCCAGGGTGTGATAAACGTTGTTTTTTCCATGTCCTCTGAAGCCATTCTTATTTGATTATACCCAGAAAATCCGTCCATGAACGAGAATACTTTGAATTTTGCTGTGCTATCCACTAACATATCAATGTGAGGCAATGGAAAATCATCTTTTGGACTAGCTTTATTTAGATCTCTGTAATCTACGCACATGCGGACTTTTCCGTCTTTTTTTGGTACTGGGACAATATTGGCAATCCATTGAGGATACACTGACGTCACAAGAAAACCAACATTAATCTGCTTTAGGACCTCCTCTTTGATCTTTACTGCCATATCTGGGTGGGTTCTTCTCAACTTTTGTTTAACTGGCGGCCACTCTGGCTTCAATGGCAAATGATGCTCAACAATGTCTGTATCCAGACCAGGCATGTCTTGATAAGACCAAGCAAAAATATCCACATACTCTTTCAACAACTCAATCAACCCGCTCTTCACATCAAGATGCAACGATGCTCCAATCTTAATCTCTTTCGGATCTTCTTCTGAACCCAAATTAATCACTTCCAAAGGCTCCTTATATGGCTGAATGGTATTATCCTCATGCTCAGGCAACCGTGAGACCTCTTCTGGAATCTCATCATAATCTTCTTCTTCAGCCCCAAACACAGGACATTCAAAGTTGGGAGAGGGTGCAGGGTCATTGTATTCAACGAGTTTTTTAATTAATCTGCACATATGATTTATGATTGCTTTTAGAAACTGACACATATAACAAGTGATCATGCAAATTAATTTTTAGTTATCATTTATTTTGAAAGGGTTTTTTATTTGATTACCATTTCCCAAGAAAAAGCAGAAAATAAAGACATATTTTTGGAAGCAAAGACAACTTTTATTAATGATCTTAAAAATCAAAGCAAACAGATAAGCCCATACAATACTTTCACCTTGGGCAGAGTGAAAGCTTTTCAAAGAAAGAAACAGATTAACAAAACAAATTACTTTGAAATATGTATGCAAGAAGGAACATCAATGGTGACCCAGTTCTGAACTCGGACTCCATCTGTCACAAAATTCGGTACTTCCTACTCTGCTTCATCTTCTTCAACAACATTGATTCCAGAACCAATTGGATGGAGGTAGCCTCCGCTGCGGAAAACATCATGATAACTGTTCACAGGAGACTTTGACTTCAAACTTTCGCCTTTGCCATTCTTCGAAGAAAAACCCAAACCAGTTCTGTTCTTGTTCACGGGTGGATCCACCAGTCGTCCCCAAACTGCATTATGACCATTACGCACAACCTGCTGCGCGTCCTTTAGGGAAACTACATAATTCTCATTCCTCCTTATGTTGTCAATGGATAGGGCTTGGAATTGGGTTCCAATAGCAGCCTCATCCGCTTCTATAATACTGAAAGAGGATAGATGGGAAATCAACAACGCCTGCTCCCCATTTATGATCACTACCTTCCCTTCACGCACAAATTTTAGCTTCTGATGCATAGTTGAAGTGACATCCCCTACTTCGTGTATCCATGGTCGTCTAAGCAAACAACTATATGCGGGAATAACATCCATAACCTGGAAGGTTATCAAGAACAAATGTGGTCCTATATGGATGGGCAGGTCCACTTCACCGATGACAGATTTCCTCGACCCATCAAAAGCCTTCACAATGATGCCACTTGGGCACATAGATGTTCCTTGATACTTTAACTTCAAGAGGGTACTTCTCGGTATGACATTCAACGCGGATCCGTTATCAATTAGAACATTGGACAGCGAATCATTCTTACATTTCATGGATATGTGGAGGGCCAGGTTGTGATTCCTCCCTTCATCTGGTAACTCATCATCACAGAAGCTCAAATTGTTACATGACGTAATGTTTCCAATTACGCTGCTGAATTGATCTAATGGCATGTCATTCTCTACAAAAGCTTGGTCTAGTACTCTCATCAGCGATTCTCTATGAGTAGAGGAATTCATCAATAAGGCTAGAATAGATATCTTTGAAGGAGTCTGCAATAGCTGATCTACAATTCTGTAATCGCTCATCTTAATTATCTTCAAGATATCATCCACTTCTTTCTCTAATGTAGCTCCACTAGTCCCTCCTGCAGACTTCTTAGGCTCATCATTCTCAGCAATCTTCTTTCCAGCAACAACATCTCTTCGAATGACCGACGCAAATACACGACCACTACGGGTCACTCTGCTATTATCAGCTATATTTCCAACATCTGGCATCGGCTGGATGGGAATCTCCACCCCATCTTCTAAGATCGTAGCGTTGTATTTGTAAGGCACAACCTTATCTGATTCATAGGGAACAGGACCTGGCAGACTAATTACCAATGGGGCAACAACTGGTTTGCTATGGTACTCCACCTCAAGATGAGTGGGTGCACCAAAACAAGGTACAATGACATTCACCCCTTCCTCAACACAATCAGCCATCAAAAATTCATTTCCGGCAAACAAATCTTCGTCTGAAGAGAAATACTCATCTGCGGAGGCATACTCTTCCTCTGACTCTTCCATCAAATAGACTTCAACCATATCAATCTCATGATAATTATCTCTCTGACCTGTGATCTTGATGGTTCCATTGTCTAACAGCAACTGAACACCTTCCCTCACAACAGAACATCCTCGGGGATTTCGACAACAAATTATGCAAGATCCATATTGGTGTTCCACCTGACCAGCAGTATGGCAGAAGGTAGCATGTAACTGCACTAGATCCTCATTCAAATGATCCACATCAAAAATTCTGAATTCACCCGGACATCCAGAAACCATATTCACTTCCTCTTCATATTCTGCCCTAGGCTTGATTATATGGATTAAACCTTCATCCATCATCTCCTGCAAATCAGCATTTATCTTATCGCAACCTTGTATATCTGTACTGCAAACAACACAAATGGTATGGTCATGCGTATAATAACTGAATTTTTAGAGATCTGCGTGCATCTTCACCAAATCCCCTCTAACCAGATTAATGTCAAAAATTCGAAAGTCGTCTGGACAACCGGCCACCATATTCACATCATTCACTTCCCCGTGCTTGGGTAGAGGATTTTCTTACACATTAGGTCCCACGTCTTTGAAAGATAAAATTCAAGACTTCACCAACCTTTGCACTTCAGTCCTCAAAGGATAACAATTCTCAACACTATGCCCTGGTGCTCCCTGATGAAAGGCACACGTCTGGTCTGCTTTGTAATACCACGACAATGATGATGGTACAACGGGAGGTGGTCGTGTCTGGACCAACTTCTTCTGAACCAAGGCTGGTAATAGCTCTGCATAGCTCATGGGAATAGGATCATAATTCTCCCTTCTCTGATTATACCCTTGATTTCCCTGCTGGGATGGTCTATGATAAGCAACGGTAGTTGGAGCGACATTCATAACAGGAGTAACTGAGGCGACTTGCTGAGGACGCTAATAATTCCTTCTAGGAGCGTTTACCTTTCTCTCTTGCATAACAGCATTTGTATCCCCCTCTTTCTTCTTTGAAAACCCGTGAGATGGCTTCTTCACACCTCCAGATCCTTCACCCTTTGTCAAACGGCCTTCTCTTACTGCCTCTTCTAGGCGGACACCCATTCCTACCATTTCTATAAAATCACTTGGGGCACTTGCTACCATTCTTTCATAGTAGAAAGCTCCTAGCGTCTTTAGAAAAATCTTGGTCATTTCTTTCTCTTCCATGGGCAGAATCACTTGTGCAGCCACTTCGCGCCATCTTTGCGCATACTCTTTGAATGATTCTCTATCTTTTTGAACCATGGACCTAAGCTGGTCACGGTCAGGCGCCATGTCCACATTGTACTTTTATTGTTTAATGAATGCTTCTCCCAAATCATTAAAAGTATGGATGTTGACGCTGTCTAAACTCATGTACCATTTCAACGCAGCACCGGTCAGACTATCCTGGAAAAAATGAATCAGCAGACGCTGATCATCAGTATGGGTAGACATCCTTCTCACATACATCACCAAATGAGCACAAGGGCAAGTGTTTCCTTTGTACTTCTCAAATTCCGGGACTTTGAACTTAGCAGGCACTTTAACATTCGGGACCAAACACAACTCATTCGTATTCTGCATGAACAAATCTTTTCCCCTAAGAGCCTTCATCTCTCTTTGAATTCTATTAAACTGCTCTTGGAAATCATCCATTCTGTCATAAAGGCCCAAGTCTTCACTCGGAGGAGGGAAAGGACGACACACATCTTCATTAACAAACGGAACCAAATTCACCGAAGGAGGTGCAGCAGGAACAGTATGCACCACAAGAGGTGCAGGAGTAACAACATTTGGAACCACTGGAGCATCTTGAGGACCCAGGTTGAAACCTTCAGGTGCAAAATTCTCTGGCATTCCCCACGGATAACCCTGAGGCATACGGTTTTGAACAACAACTGGAGTAGCGGATACAGAAACAATCAGAACTTCAGTACTTGCCCTTGTTGGTTGAGGTTGAACACTCGGTGGCTGATTCTGAGCAACCACCAGAGCTTCCATTAGAGTAGTCAAGTTGGCCAAGCCAGCCTTCAAAGAAGAAACTTCTTTGCGCAGCTCGCGATTCTCCTATTCTAAGTTGTCCATCTTCTTTTTGAAATTAGCCCGAGTGTTGTAGTGATGAGTCAGCTTGCTGAATGTAGTAAAGAAGTTGGGTAAGGCACCTGGATATGCATAACAAATGCAAAAACATGTGCAATATGATGCATGATATGTAATGTATATGATTATTATTATTTTATCATTTAATATTTCAAGGTATTTAAGATTTACAGACATATTGTAAACATCAAAATAATAACGCATTTGAAATACTAAAAACTTTTATTATAATAACTTCGAAATGGGTTACAAGTTTCAATGATCCCAAGTACAAGATGAAAATACAATCTAAAATCCTGAGAAAAGGAACTGATAGAGATCAATCAGTACGAATGCGCTTACCTGTGAGCCTGGCAACCTGAGCTCTCAACCTCTGGTTTTCTTCCACATGTCTGATGGCAACCTCCTTCTAATCATCTGAATCAGGAAGTGAACAAACATCACCTGTTTGAGGCTTAGGAGAAAATAAATCTCCTTTCCTCTCCATAGACTCTACTGCTCGACTCTCAAGGATCTCGATTAAATCATCTCTCTCCTTCAGGTCTGCTCTGTAGGAACTCTCTAAAGTCTGGAACTTGTTCTTCCAAGCATCCCTTTCCTGTTGCATCCTAACCAAAGCAAGTTGTAGCTCTTCTAGATCATCTAATAATGGAGGAGTGGTCTTTACAAACAAATCAGGCATGGGTGTCTCCCGAGTATACAACATCTTCATTTGAATAGCTCTCGATCGGACCCACTTAAGATATGGATCCAAAGAAACAACACGCCTAGGTCCCAAATCCTTCCTACTCTTCTTATGAATGTGACGCCAGGCCTTCGCAATCTGCTCCCTTGCTTCCCTGTGGTCTTCTCCTTCCTTCAAAAAGAAACTACTCAGATGAATATTGTTCGGTTTATCCCTCATCGAATAACCAAGCTATCGCCGTGCAAGAACAAGGTTATATTTAATTCCTCCCTTTGTACCAAGAAGAGGCACATTGGGGAAACTACCACAACTGTCAATAATCTCCGCATCCTGGTAAGCTCGATGATACCAATCAATATCCGAGTGAGTAAGTGCCATGATCTTAGGAGCCCAACGGGGTTCCTTCTTGACATCCCAAAAAGCGTCAGACTGAGGCATATGAGAGGTAAACCACCGATACAACAAAGGCGTGCAATAGATAATCATTCCCCCATGATAAGAATTCCGAAGATGAACAGAGTAATAAGCATCACCCAATAGTGTAGGAACCGGGTTTCCAATCATGAAAATCCTGATAGCGTTAATGTCGGCAAACTTGTCCACATTAGGAAATAAGAATAATCCATAGGCGAGTAAAGCAAAGATGGCCTCAAAAGCAATCGTACTCTTCATCCTGGCAAAGTAACGAGCTTTCTCCAATAAGAACTGAGCTGGTAATCCTCTAATCCCTCCTTTGGTAGTCATATGAGCTTCCACCTCAGACTTCCCCAGATAAATCAAAGCAGCAATCTCATGTGGTTTTGGCTCACCCTCCAAACCAGTAAAAGGAACGCAATCGGTAACAGGTAAATCCAATAGATAGGAATACTCTTCCAGTGTTGGCATCAACTGATAATCGGGAAAAGTAAAGCAGTGATACACCAGATCATAGAACTGGACCAAAGTTGAGAGAAAACCCTCCTTCATCTTCAGCTTCATGAGAGGAATAATGGATCCATACTTCTTCCGAAAGTTTGCAGAACACTCGATCTCGGGAATTAGACTGATCAACTTATCTATTTTAGGATCCTTGAAACTGTATTTCCCGGTCTTTCTCTTTCCAGAATCCATGGTTTAAAAGTACCTGAGATATTCACAAATAGTCAACCTTTAAATCCCTTGAAATATTGTTTTTTCAAAAGATGCTTATGAGTGCATGGATGCATGATGCAACAATCACACACAAGATCACACATATAGGGTTCATAGGTTCAACGTCACGAGCATGAGGTCGAAGGTACTACCCATAAGGTATTGGTCTAAAAAGTTATCACCTGCCAAACAAGGTTCTAGAGGTTCTCAAAGTCTACATCCTTCCTTCGGATATTACCAATTTCCTAATTAACTTGGTAATTAGTAATATTCTTAAGAAAGACTCGTCCGAGCGTAGTATCGCGTGACAACAATTTCCGAATTACTCCGTCATAGCTTCCGCACTACACCTAAAAGGCCAAGAGGGGTTAGGTAATCTACGGTCCTCAGCTTCGGCAGGCTCCCAGGTCGAAAGCAGTACGTCTTCCCGATTACTCGGTAAACGACACTACAGTCAAAGAGGCCTCCACTGAGTGGGGGATCTCATGCATCCTTTTTTGGGATTACTCCCTCAAAGTTAACATGACTATACCTCCCGTCCTATCTTAAAGTTTGCCCAAGTCCGGGTATAGGACTTATGAGTAATCACCAAACACCTTGTAAACCAGGAAAATCCAGACAAACATATATACAAAATATAACACATAAACAACAATAGCACATATACAGATATAAACAAAGATAAGTTTAACCCACTTAGGGATGGACCAGCAACAGGTCAATCTCTCCCCAGTGAAGTCTCCATTTTTCTGTGGCGGTAGAAATGTACAAGACTAAGCCATTAAATTGACTAGACTTTATACAAATCAAAATAAAAATTGCCACCACGCTTTATTGTTTCCAAAGGAATGGGAAAAGAGTGAATAACCCAAAAAGAGGGGGGAAAGATTCAAGGTAAGGGGGTTGGTTATGCAAAGGGAAGGTATTAGCACCCTAAACATCTATAGTACTCCGCAGGAACCTCTTTGAAAAATCTGTATATTTTGGCTATAAAAGTGTGTTGTATATAAAATGGATGGTGGAGGTGAGAAAAGAAATATTTTTATGATTTTTGCACCCGCCGCGGTTGCGAACCTTTAGTGCCTACGTACCACCTTTCGTGCAATAGGGGATCAGGGTACACGTAGTTCCTCTTTTAAAAAATTGAAACACAAGTGTGTTGGTTGATTTTATGAGATAAGACATCATCGCAATTGTCCGTGTGAAAAACATACTTACTACCCACAATCATGAGAAAGGAGAATTTGTATCATCTCAAAGTGGAGGATATGGCTTGGATTTTAAAATCAACAATGCTTCACTCAACACCCAAGTGGAAAATATCTCACTTCACTACATATTATAGAAGTATAGTTGTTTGCAGCACTACAAGGATTGACAAGAGTCTAATCTTTTGAGAAAAGTTTAAAGATAAAAGCCAAAGTGGCAAAATGGTTTGAAATGAGATTGATTGACTTTTAGTCTTCTCACAAAAAAAGGTCAAGGTATTATTAAATTGATTGAAATTTATTTATGAAAATGTTTCGAAGATGCATGGACCTAAGTCCAAGTTTATTATGAAAATGTTTCAAGTTTCAAAACAAGAAGAGTTTTTTTTAAAGGAGGGAGAAGATTTTTGAAATTAAAGAAGATGGGAGGAGAAGAAGAGGCTATCCTAAAGCATAAGGTAAAAGCTAGGGATAAGAACCATCTAACCAACAAGAAGCCAATACTTGACATTATGAGTCAATATAGAATTCCCATTCTTCGGATTGAAACCAAGCAAGCAAAGATACTATACCTCTTGAGAGAACCAAACTTCAAGTGTTTTTAAGTCTTCGCAAAAATTGGGCAGAGTAACGGCTGTATACGGGTGAATTCCAGATTACAAACAAAGATCGTAATCTCAATAACCTGCACACAAAACAAACAAACAACCCAATGTCTTGAGGTAAACCTCAAGAACTCCAGACAAAATATCAAATAAAGTCACAAAGTCTCCAAGATAGGCCAAGGTCTCTAATCCTAAGTCCATGAAGTCCATCACTCCATAATGCAAAGGATAGTAACCATGTAGTCCAAGTATCATTAATGATTTTTATTGTTCATGTTGATTATTAGGTGTCTTTAAAAAGAAAGAAAATCTCAAGTGAGCAAAATAAAAATGACATAAAATTAAATGCTCAAGTGAGCAAAGATGAAAATAGCATGAAATGTAAAATGCTAAAAGTAAATGGTACATAAATCATGAAAATAAAAGTGTAAAGTAAAGTTAATTGTTAGTAATTAGTGGTTAGTTGGATGACCATCTTGAAACTTGCATTTGGAACTCATTATAGGATTGGTAGAACCAAAGCCTCCACACAACAAGTTGCATTTGCTTTTTGTCAAGTATATCATCCATTTTGGAATTCTCACAAGGCAACATGTAATGATCAACGATGTTTAAGTGATCCGCGTTGACCATAGGTGTTGTAGATCCATTAGAGGATTGGTAGAACCAAAGCCTCCACACAATGAATCTCAAGGTTATTGGATCAAAGAGATCAAATTAACATACTTGGGCTTGCAATCATAAGATTGGGCCACGAATGATCATTTATTCGAATTGGGACAAAATTTAGCGCTATGTTAAGCAATCGTAAGTGGAATTATGTAGAAGTCACACCTATTTTGAGGCCGGTCAATAGTAATCTATGTACTTCATGTTTGGATAAATGATATAGAGATCACCATCCCTTAACATGTAGCACAATTAAAAAAGAAAGGGATAAAATGAAGAGGGAGGGGAATGATAAGCTAATTTGGATCACCATTTCAAAATTCTTTCATGTTTAAATTCAACCACTCCTCTAGATGGATTAAAGCACTAAACATATCATTAACCCAAAGCACCAAAAATGAATTAAATAATTCACTCTTAGGTAGATTTGAATTGATGAACATTTATCCAACTTCATTTACATCACAAAGTCCATTGAGTTTAAAGACAAATTGGACATTTAAAATTGCAATCCAAACCAACAATCAAAAAGGAATGAGTAGAAAAATCCTTTTGGATCAAAGCTGCCCCAAAACAAGGAAAAAAAGTGCATTATGTCCCTGTTGTAAATCAATTGCACTATTGTGTAAATCGATTTACACAGTACAATTTTCTAAAAATTGTGCAAAATAGCTTCTGTGCAATTGATTGCACTACAGTGCAAATCGATTGCACACAGTTACAGTAGCAAAAATAGCATTTTAAAAGGCCAATTTCTTGTTCAAACTTTCTATCAAACACCTTATGATCATGGATCCAATTGAGCACGAAAATTCCATCAAATTATGAGAAAATAACACCACTGGAATCACAAAATAATGCTCAAAGAATCAATCCCAAAGATCACCAAGAGATCACATTGTGAAAGATGAATTATCCAACTTACCAAAGGTAGATCTAGAGAATTATCAAAACAACTTCAAGAATTTGCTTCAATTCAACAACAAGAATCAATTGACCAAGCTTGGATGTAGAGAATTGATGGAGAAAAAGTGTTTGGATGAAGGTTTTAGCTCAAAGATTAGTAAGCTTCAATGCAAAGCTTACTAACTTTTTGAAAATGGAGCTTTGAGTGAATTTGGTAGATGGAGAGAATTGAGAGATTTTTTAGCAAGGTGGATTTGGCTATCAAAATCTTGAAATTTGAATGAAATGAGAGCTCTATTTATAGAGTTTTAGGATTGGGATTAGTGGTAATTTGGTAATTGATTCTTGGAGCCAAAATTTGAATTAATGATAACTCTTTCTAAAATTAGAGCCAAAATTTGAATTAATGATAATTCTTTCAAATATTAGAGCCAAAATTTGAATTAATGATAACTCTTTTTAAAAAATGAAAGATTGGCACTAAAATTTGAATTAATGATACATCTTTCAAAAGTGAAGGAAAATTGGAGCCAAAATTTGACAAGTTTAAAATGCTGATTTTTTTTAAAATTTTCACGTTGTGCAATCGATTGCACTACAGTGCAAATCGATTGCACAGTGTATTTTATTCAAAAATGGCGCAAAATACACTATGTGCAATCGATTGCACTTTAAGAGCAATCGATTGCATCAGTGAAAAAAATGAATTTTTTTAATTCTTTTTCTTTGCAAATAGAGATTTTAGGAAAATAATACCAGAAATCCTTATTTGTCAGATGCTTCGACTTGGTACCTATAAAACAAAAATATACAAAGACAAAGACAGATATTTTTTGTATTTTGATTAGAAGTTAGTCAACAACACATATACAAAATACACAACCAAGGTGCTTGGAGATTCCTCAAGAGCAAACTTAAAGATAGGGAAAAAAAGGAAGAACCAACCCTAATGTGATCTTGTTATGATCGAGTTGATATGATATGATAGAGGAATCTTAGGGGAAAAAATTGGGGTACAACAGGAGCCTTAGGCAATGAGTTAAATTGAGGATTTCACACATTGCTGCATGGAGCCTTAGGCAATGAGCAATATCACAAAGAAGGAAATACATTGTTGCATGAATCTTGACGCATGAGTTAAATTTTATAGAGGAAGTTGTTTTGATGATCAAATCTTAGATAACTAAATCAGAGATGAGATTAGATAATTACCAGTTGTTTGTTTTTAACCAAGGTAATAATCTGATGGAGAGTCAAAAGATATTGGTTTCGCCCAAAGTATGCTTTGAGAAATTCCATGTGTGATGTATGTGCATGATGTCTTAGATCGACATGGAACCCATAATGTATATGCATTGAGTGTGTGTGTGTGTGTATGCCCCAAAATTTTATGAAATATGTTTTTGATATTCTCTCCTTTTAAACCATTGGTTTTGTGTTAACAACTCCCTGACGTTGCGTGTTGCATCGTCGTGGTATATTTGAATTGGTTTGAACATGATGAAAAAGGTGTCAACCAAATCTTGATATTTCTATCGTGTGTGTAAGCGTGGGTGGGGACGTGGAAGTGGACACAAGTGTAGACGTGGACGTAGGCGTAGTCGTAGCCGTAGGCGTAAACATGGAAATAGGCGTAGATGTGGATGTACGCATGGATTTTCTTTCGATGTTTTTCTGACCAAAATGCTTTTCGATGTTTTATCAAGTGTTTTTATTTGTCAAATCCCTAAAATTATTTCAATGCATTATTCACAAGAAATAATCATTGTATTTTGCAAACAAGTCTGAAAAGGAAAAACATAATTGAAAGGTGGAGAAAAAAAGTAAATGTTTTATTGATATGGCTCTGAATAGGCGATAGTACAAGATGTAATTCCTTAAAAGAAGTAATTACATAAAGTTTTTTTTAAACTGTAAAAGGCAACGAAAATGAAAATTGCTACTATTGTTTCCTTAATGTCCTCTTAATAGCTCCAATCTTCTTTGCGTCTGAGTTGAATGATTTGGATCCATCTCTTCCTTTGTGGTTTGTAGTCGCAGTTCTTATATCGCATTTTTTTTGAATGAGATCCCTAATTTTTTCCTGGATTGCCCTTCCGGGTTTTCAATCCACCGGGATAAATGTTTTGTGCATGTCCCTAATTTTTGCCTGGATTACCCTTTCGGGTTTTCAATCCACTAGGACGCTCCTTTTGCCTAAGTTGCCCGTTTAGGGTTCGAGTTTAGAGAGCTTTTTTATACATAGTATTTGTTGACTGTGTCTGAATTTGTTGGGTGCGGTAGTTCTTCCCCATCCATTGTTGTGAGGATGAGACCACCACCAGAGAATGTTATTTTTACCATATATGGACCTTCGTAGTTGGGTGTCCATTTACCATGTGAATCGAGGCGAGGTAGTAGAATCTTTTCGATCACTGAATCCTCTTCTTTGAATATTCAAGGGCGGACTTTCTTGTCGAAGGCTTTCTTCATCCGCTTCTGATATAATTGACTGTGGCACAAAGCTGTCAAGCGTTTCTCTTCAATGAGGTTGAGTTGATCAAGTCGTGATGGAATCTCTATTTCAATAGGGAGTACTGCCTCCATGCCATATATTACGGAGAAAGGAGTTTCACCCATTGATGTACGTACAGAGGTATGATAGCCATGTAGAGCAAAGGGAAGCATTTCATGCCAATCTTTATATGTCTTCACCATTTTCTGAATGATCTTCTTGATGTTTTTGTTGGTAGCTTCAACAACTTCGTTCATTTTGGGTCGATATGGTGAGGAATTGTGATGCTCGATCTTGAAATTATTGCATAACTTCTTTATCATTTTGTTGTTTAAAATTAGACTCTTTGTCTGTGATGATCCTGCTTGGAACCCCATATCTGCATATGATATTTTGCTTGATGAATTGAGTAACCACTTGACTTGTCACATTTGCATAGGATGCTGCTTCTACCCATTTGGTGAGGTAATCAATGTAAACTAGTATAAACTGGTGTTCATTAGATGCTTTCGGTTCGATCATACCAATCATATCAATTTCTAACATAAAAAATGGCCAAGGAGAGCTCATGACATTCAGAGGAGTAGGTGGCACATTCATTTTTTCGGTGTAAATTTGGAACTTGTGACATGTTTTTGTTTAGTGGTATCAATCGGCTTCCATCGTTAACCAATAATAACCTGCTCAGAAGATTTTTCTAACCATGGCATGCCCATTTGTATGAGTTCCAAAAGCACCTTCGTGGATTTCTCTCATGAGCGTATCTGCTTCCTGTTTCTCTACACACCTGAGTAACACCATGTCATAGTTTCTTTTGTATAGCACATCACCACTCAGAAAGAATTTTGAGGCTCACTTCCGTAGAGTTCGATTGTCGATGATAGATGCATTTTTTGGATATTCTTGATTTTAAAGGTACCTCTTGATGTCATAGAACCAAGGCTTGTTATCTGGCCCTCTTCAATAGCAAGGCAGTGTGCAGACTCTTCAAAATGTCTAATTGTGATGCACGGCTTGTGGTTAAGCCAAGTTACCTTGAACATGGCTGATAGGGTTGCTAAGGCGTCTGCCATCTGATTTTCTTCTCGTGGGATATGACTGAAGGTAATCTCGGTGAATTTCGTAGCTAGCTTCAAGACATGATCTCGATATGGAATCAAATTGGGGTGTTTAGTGTCCCACTCGACTTTGACTTGGTATATGACTAGCACGGAGTCTCCAAACACTTCGAGATATTTGATTCTCAGATCGATGGTGTTGTACCCCAAAATTTTCCCTCTTTATTTGTATATCTTTAATTGGCTTATACTTTGTCAACATGCACATACATGCATATCTTTGGATCCGTACTCATGGGATTAAGGTATATTAGTCAACACAATAAAGCTTCTGTATTTATTCAACACATGTCGAGTTGCAGAATATTTGGGGGGGGTTTTGGTGGATTTTGAGCAGTGCGAATGGGAAACAGTTTTTCAGCTGATTTGAGTTTGGAAATCATATCTCCCGTTTGGAACGGTATTTTGGACCAAAAGCTAAATCTTGAAGGAATGTCTCTGAATACACTATTCTTTTGAAAGTTATACAATAAAAGTTATACAAAGGAAGTGGGTTGAACTGTTATTTCATGTGCGCTTAAAAATTCATAACTTTTTGATAGATTGTCGTATGTGTGCGGTGTCGATTGCCAAAATTTTGTCTCGATGTCATATTGATGTCGAATTTGGAGGCTAGAAACTGATTCTCAAAGGAAGGATCCGTGAATTTTGAGTTTTTGAAGACATATTGGTGCTGAAGCGGAATGCATTTATATTAACGTTTGATATGGTTAAGTTCATATCTCACTCAATTTTTGTTGTACTGAGTTGGGTCCGGTGGTGTTGGTTCACAAATTTTGTTAACTACAACTCATATTCAGATGCTAAAAACAAACGGTGACCCGAAGGCTTTTATTTTTGATCATCTTCGCGCGTGACGCAATAAAATTCTACATAAGAAATTATTTTTGGCTGACACGGTGTAAGTTAAACTTCAAAAATTCATAACCTGTCGTTTATAAGATTGAACCCGTTCTTTCGGAAACGCGTTACAAATTTGATTACCTTCATTTTTTATGTTGTAACTTTTTGAAGATTCTGTATGGATGATGACGTGGCACTTTATGGTCGTGTCTGGCTCACACTTTCAAGTCAAGGCCCAGTCCAATTGCACATCCTACACCCAATTGGCCCATGTATATAATCTCAAATCTGATTTTTGGAAAGAGGGAGCTCTTATAATTCATAAATTCTCATAAACACAAGAATCTTTTCTCTCAATTCTCTCAAAGATCAAATCAAAGTTCTACAACTTTTTAATCTAGAACACAACAACAATTTGATCAAGATTTGAAAGTCAAGATCGAAAAGCAATTCTTCTCTAATTGTCGATCCGTTCATTGCAATCTCAAAACCTAAGCTTCCTCTTCACTTCTATCGGTGAGTTTTCTTGAATTAAGCACTTTTGAAATACGTGATTATTTGAGAAGCACCTTTTCTAATCAAGCATGAAATGAGTTTAGGTTGAATTTTGAATTGAGAATACAAATCCAATGCTAGAATTGTGATTTGATTTGATCATCACGTGTAGATCCGGAATCAGATAGTGGAATTAAGTGCTTATTGAATTAAGTTGATTTTGGTGAAAGTGCTTAATTGATGAAATAAATTAAGCATGTTGCATGAAGTTTAATTGTTGATTTTAATCAAGCATGTTAAGTTTGAATCTAGACCTTGAACTATGCAAAATCATGTGTTGAATGTGTGGAGATTTGGTGTTTGGTCAATTGCCTAAACCATGAGCCAAAACATCAAAAAGTTAGAAAAAACCACTTTCTGCCTGCACGGTAACTGGTTACCCGATTATGGTAACCAGTTACCACCCTTTCCACATAACTGAAATTTTAAATCCGCATGCGGGTAACCGGTTACCCAGTTATGGTAATCAGTTACCTCAAGACAGTAGCATTTTCCTTAACTTTTTAAGTTATGGTGACTGATTACCCGGTTATGGTAACCGGTTACCTCAAGACGGTAGCGGTTTCCTTAACTTTTTGAGTTATGGTAACCGGTTACCCGGTTATGGTAACCAGTTACATCAATACAGTAGCATTTTCCTTAACTCTTTGAGTTATGGTAATCAGTTACCCAGTTATGGTAAACGATTACCCATACATAAATATTGCATTTTGCTTTGTTTTAATGCATGTTTGCACACATTTCCTTGTTTATTCTAACTTCTTTTGTGAATAATTTGCAAGGTACATTGTTAAGCCTTCAACCTTTAATTAGCACATAATTATTAGTTGAAAAGCGCTTTATGCGATCACTTGTTAGTGAAAGTTTGCGTATGATGTGCAAATGATATTATTCTTGCATAAATCTTGTTTCGTGCAGGTACCCTGGCCACACACGGATATGTCCGCTACATATTCCGCCGTGTGATTGTTGTTTCATATATTGTACGAATTGTATTTCGTGCTGGTACTTTGGCATCACATGGATGTATCTGCTACACATTCCGCCATGTGATTGTTATACACTGTTTGGATTGTGTTTCGTGCAGGTGTATTTTGATATTCGGATGTGTCCACTACACATTCCGATCTTGATTTGTTGATACTTTGACGCTTAGGCTGATGGTATTTTCTTTGTTGGTGATAGCAGCTCGCGATGTTTTCTGAGTTTCTTAGCTATTGCTCACCATCTACGGATTGTTATCCATTTGGTACAATTCCCTTCTATTTTCCCTTTTCACATTTTATTGCTTTCTAGAGATCATGTCAAGTAGGGTTTTTGTAACTTTTCTTGCCATGAGAAGTAGGAATAGAGATGTATGACGGGGATCTCTGTTGCTGATCATGTCAGAAATCCCTCTGGTTTATTTAAAGACCTGTTTAGGGCAATTCTGCATTATGTGTATTATGTGTTCTACTTGTGCTTGTTTAAAATCCTACCTTTGAAGTAGGTATTCTGCAGGTGTGTTTACATATGTGCTCGTATATTACCCTACCCAAATCCTCAAAAGGAGGCAAGCAGAAAGGGTTTACAATCGACCCATGTATTTCGTCTGTGTCATCCTTAGCTCACGTTGTCCATCAATGCTTTAGATTTATGCATATCATACGTATCAAGTCGGTCAAGTGGAAAAGGGTTTTGCAATCAAACCTCTACACGTTGTTAGGATTTCACAATGGCTATTGCTGACACTTAGCTACCCGCTTGTTTGCTTCGGATGATCCGCTCCCCTTAGCTAAAGTAATGATTTCTTATTTATTTCATCTCAGTCTCCCACTTGTTTGCTTCGAGTGATCCGCTCCCCTTAGCTAAAGCATTTTCTCTTCATACTCCCATCCCCTGAGTCAGTATACCTCAATTGTGTGCTTTTGCCAAAGTACTTGTTTGTATATATCATGCTCCCTTAGGGTGTGCTTGTTTCTTTCCTGATTCAAGCTAGACCTTATAATAGGTATCCATGCATGCTAACATAGGGTAGAGATTTCTCTTTCAAAACTCAACCATAGGATCAATCATTGTATGATAACATTAGGGATAAATTTAGGATAGCCTTCCTTAGATATTTTTTTCTCTTTTGGATCCTTGCATTAAAACTAAAACTCTTTTCTTGGCAAATGCATAAAACATTTATTAACTTTCAAATCCTTTTTTAAGGTAAAAAACATCAACCAATGCAAACTCTTTTGTGCCTTCGGGCCCCTTTTTCTTTCAATTTTTTTTCAAAAGAGCATGTTAGTTCCTTTCCGCTATAGGTGATAAGTCTCCAAAGGTCGAGCAGCAGTGGAATGATTGAAATTAACATTGTTCAACTAAAAAACACACACCCACCAAAACAAAAGAGCCGAACTACGGATGCTCTGATTTCTTAAAAGGGATACGTAGGCATTGGGGTAGGGCCCGAGCAAGCACAACTTTATTTTCCGTACATTGTTTTCTCTTTTCTTTTGCATGCATTCCCTCTTTCTTTCTTTTTACTTTAAACCTTAGACATACACTTTGACCACACCCATTACATTAGAATAACATGAGTGGATACCGTAGAGTACTACATGCGTGTGGGGTGCTAATACCTTCCCCTCACGTAACAAACTCCCTTACCCGTATCTCTTGCTCATTTGACCTTGATTTAAACCTTTTCAGGTTTACTCGATGTTTACCTTTCCCTTACTGTGGGATAAAAAATGTTCGATGGCGGCTTCATTGATTTCATCTTGATGGTTTGTTCATCCGGTTGTTTCTGCCGGAAACTTCACTGGGGATAAGTCGGCCAAATGCTGGTCCATCTCGGAGTCACTCCTAGCTCTTTTTTTTGTTTCTTTTGGTGTTTAGTTTTATGCTTCCAGTTTATTCATTCATACATGATTACCCGAGCATACGTGTTTGCATTGCATTTTATTTCTTTCCATATTAGTTATCTGTTGTGCTGGATTCTAGTTCTCCATGTTGGTTGGGTGTTACTATTGAGGTAAAAGGCCCACTACCCAGGCAAGAGTGCACTATCTAGAAAGCCTAGGAATAGCGTAGAACATGACGACTATTGGACGTAGGTCCTACCAGCGCGGTCATGTCGTCTACGCTCGGAAGAGGTTAAAATGGGGGTGTTATCATCATCCACGTCTGTGGCTTGATGATAGTGCTTTCGGACGAACCCATGATTTTGAGTTACCATTGGCTTACCTGGACCTAGTCTTTAACTATGAGTGGGAGGGATAATCTTTACAGGTATAGATGGTGACTTTATTCTGATGGTGATCTTGTTTTGTTGGTGACCGTATTCCGCTAGTGACTTGGTTTTATGTGGTTTATGTTTCGAGCTATTGATCTTGATATTCTAGGCACATCTAGAAACAACACAACTGATTTCTGATGTTGGAAATTTTGATTCCATGAATTATTACACCTTGCATCATGGCATATTTATTTTTACAAAAGAAATGTAAAAAGAAAATATGTCTAAAAAAGGTTAACCTGCATTTGCATTTCATTTCCAGGGTGTTTCAGAGTAAACTTCTATATAAAAAATGACAAACAACCATGATGTTGTCAAGAGAGACACTAGAGACGTGTTCGGTTACAAGTTTGGTACTTCCAGTTGGCCTCGTTTGAAGGAATTGAGTAGGGCGGTGGTTTATCCGAATTCACAAGCCTTTAGAAAACAATACGATGATCTTTTGCCTTTGTTGGATGTTCAAGTGGAGGATAGAGCTCTTCATACTCTGTTACAATTCTATGATCTGGAACTGTGGATCATATCATGGAATAACGTGACCATTGCCCTCTGATAGGTTTCCCCTGCGTTACTGAGACCGAATGGCATTACTTTATAGTAGAAAGTTCCCCAAGGTGTCATGAAGGAAGTCTTTTCCATGTCCTCAAGCTCCATTTTGATTTGATTATAGCCTGAGAAATCGTCCATAAATGAGAATATCGAGGCTTGAGTTTTATTATCTACTAGGACATCTATGTGGGGCAACGGGAAATCATTTTTGGGGATCTCCTTGTTTAGGTCTCGATAATCTACGCACATGCGTACTTTGCCATCCTTCTTGGATACTGGTACGATGTTAGCTACCCAAGGTGGATAATCTACCACGGCTAGGAACCCTGTGTCAAATTGTTTGAGAACATCTTCTCTAATTTTGCTGGACATATCTGGACGAGTTCTTTTGAGTTTTTTCCTGACTGGAGAACACCCTTCTTTGAGAGGTAGTATATGCACCATGATGTATGTATCCATCCCTGGCATGTCCCTGTAGGACCAAGCGAATATATCCACAGACTCGTGTAATAACTTGATTAGCCCGTCTTTGACGCTCTGCTCCAACATTGTCCCTAGCTTGATTTCTTTCGGATCTCCTTATGTGCCCAGGTTAATGGTCTCAATAGGCTCTTGATATGGTTGTATGCTGTTAGCCTTTCTCTCTATTTCCCTTGCCATTTCCCCGGAGAGTTCAAGATCTTCGTCATCTTCCTCTTCAGCTTGGTGGATAGGAACATCAAAATTGTATCGGGTCGTAGCAGTAACGTTATCGGTAATTTTGGGCATGGATCTGCACATTTATCATGTTTGGGTGCATATTTTAGTGCTTGGAATTTGAAAATGCGTATGCAGAGAAAGTATTGCCATTTTTAAATTTAATAGATAAATGCAAAAGAAAGACAAGGATCTTAATTGAAAACAGAATATAACTTTTATTAAATATAAATATTGTCTGAAATAAGAACAGGGAAAACCCTTACAAGCAACCCCTATGCCTCAGGTTTGACATAGGTTCTTTCAAAACAATAAATATTACTTAGAAAAGAAAAACATCTCAGGAATCTCCATGGCAGTCCATCCTTTGAGCTCTTCTCCCGGGGCGCCCTCTCTGATGAAGTCGGTTGCCCTTTTGGTATTGATTTTGCTTGATATCATTGCCACGTGCCCGCCATGCTCTGTTCCTTTACTGACGAAAGTTTCTCGGATTGGAGGGAAACATGCTTTGCCTTTCAGAGTAGCCTTCGATGATTCGTAGCCCAAACCAAAGCAATTCTTCTTCTCAGGAATTTCTGGGAGTTTTCCCCAGCGTTTCGAGGCATCACCTCCCATAGTAATTTGCAAATCTCTCCATGATGTCAATTTAGTCTTGTTACCCTTCTCAACTGGTAATGTTACAATTGAAGCAATTTCCAAGGCTTGGAACGGGGTAGCTATGCAGTCTTCGTTGGCACTGACATACCTGTATGATTTAATGTGGCTTACGAAAATGTCTTCCTCGTCGTCGATTATGATTAACTTCCCTTCCACTAGGAACTTCAATTTTTGATGCAGGGTCGAGGTTACTACCCCTTCCGCATGGATCCAAGGTCTCCCCAGTAAACAAGTGTATGCTGGTTCGATGTCCATGACCTGAACAGTGATATTGAAGATATGCGGCCCAATCTTAACTAGAAGGTCCACCTCTCCTAACACCGATCTTTGAGAACCGTCAAATGCCTTTACTATCGTAGAACTTGGTCTCATTATTACATCGTCTATTGTTAACTTTACAAAACTTGACTTTGGCAACACATTAAGAGCAGAACTGGTGTCAGTAAGAACCCTGGACAAATGGGTAGTACCTATTTGCATAGTAATGTGGAGTGCTTTGTTATGGGCCCGACCCTGTGGCGGTAATTCACTGTTGCTGAAACCCAGGTAGGATCCGAACGTGATATTTGCTATGAAATTATCAAATTGATTTACTGAAATTTCTTTTGCGACATGAACTGAACTTAACACCTTCATCAAATAATCCCAGTGTGCTTCAGAGTTAATAAGTAGCGAGAGTATGGAGATTTTTGCTGGAGTTTGGTGGAGCTGATCCACCACTCTGTAGTCACTCTTTTTGATTATTTTCAGAAACTCTTCTGCCTCTTGATCAGTAAAGTCTTTGTTTGGAGATTATGTTTCTTGATTTGTATCAACCACTTCTTTTCCTTTGTCCTTCGTTGGAATCACATCCGTCTTTTTTGATAGTTCATCTCCAAAAATCCGACCACTTCGGGTCATACCTCCTGTTCCTGCTATGTTTGAAATTGCAGGTCCTTGACTTGCGGATGGCCCGCTTTCCTACTTCACTCCATTGATGTACACGGCTAAGTCATAACTCCATGGTACCGCCTTATTATTCTCATAAGGGATAGGCGACTGTCCCTTAATTACCATCGTGGCTTTTGGAGTGGTGGGTATTAAGAGAGTCTTATTAGGTGCCCTTCTTGTAATCTCTGCTGATTCTCCCCACGGGATGACTAGAGTCTTCTTGGTAAGACTTGGGCCCTGGAAAGGGATTACCAGTGTTTTTCCCCTCCAATCGTGGCTACATATTTTTCTTCAGGGTATAGTCCGAATTGGACTATCCCCCGACCCACCAGATTTTCCAGAGTTGTTTCAAAACCTTTATTATGCTCTAACAAGAATCCAAATTCGGACAGATATTATTTCAACAAGTTGATGGGGGTTTTTTGCCTTTATAGTTGCCCCAAAGTCATTAACCATCTCAATTGCATTTATTGTTGGCCCATCGTGCGGAGGCATATGGTTTGATTTGATGTTAGGCTTCTCAAAGGTGATGTCTTTAGATTCTAACAAACCCTGAACCTTATGCTTGAATGCCCAACATTGTTCTATGGTGTTCCCCAGAGAGTTAGCATGGTACTCACATATGGCGTCGACATTGTATCTTTGCGGGAGTGGGCCGACTGGAGGAGCTAAAGGCTTGATTTCCACCAAGGATGCCTTAACCAAGTGTTGTAATAAATGGCTTGGTGGCATGGGCAGTGGATCAAAATTTCAGGGTGGCCTTTTAAATATGTCTTGCCTTTGTCCTTGTGGGATCACCAATGGTTGTCATGTCCATGGTTATGAGGCCACAACATTGACTTCTCCCTCCTTTCTTCTTGGGAAATTTGAACCCGATCTTTTTAAATTGTAAGGGGCATTTGACGACCCCCCTGATATCTTCCCGTTTTTCAAACTAGTTTCGATTCTTTCGCCAATAGTCACTAAGTCTGAAAATCCTGACGAGACACTTCCCACCATTTTCTCATAGTAAAGCCCTTGTAAGGTTCCCATGAACATGTCTACGAGTTCTTTTTCCAGCTATGGTGGCTGCATACGGGAAGCCATATCCCTCCATCTTTGAGCATATTCTTTGAAGGACTCTTCCTTCTTTTGGGGCAGATTTTAGAGTTGCAATCGAGTAGACGCCATGTCCAAGTTATACTTGTAATGCTTCAAGAAAGCATTAGCAAGATCCACCCAAGTTCGGATATGCGTTCGTTCCAACTGCATGTACCAGTCCAAAGAGGTCCCACTTAGACTGTCTTGGAAACAATGAATCATTAGTTTCTGGTCATGGGCATGGGCATGCATCTTCCTGCAATACATACGAAGATGATTCCTTGGATAAGTGAGCCCTTTATACTTTTCAAAATCGGGTACTTTTAATTTTGGCGGTATCACCACATTAGGGACTAGACCCATTTCCAGAGCATCTACTTCGAAAGCGTCGAAGCCCTCCACAACTTTTAGTCTTTCTTCCAGGGCTTTATACTGATTCATTACCATTGGATTATCTACAGTATGAGTACTAGTTGTCTTCAAGGGTGCCTGGTGAGCATCCTCTGGGTCATGATCTCCGTATTTCAAGTCTAGGTAATTATCTGCATTATTGGTTGGAATTTTTAGGGTATGTGATGCCCCTACTTTTGATGGTGGTGGGATAAACCCTTCAATTTCGACCTCTTGCTGGGCCATGGTGGACTTTAGGGGTCCTGCTTCTGGCTCTTTCCTTAGTTGGTGACCGCTCGATGCACCAATGGTTTGGGCTACTTCTTCAAAAGCTACCCTAGGAATTTGATCCTGCCTGTCAATAATGTTCTTCAAAGCTAGAAGAACTTGACTCAAATCTCCATTCTTTGAGCTTACGTCACCCTTCACCTGGTCAAGATCGTCTTTGAACACAGCTTGAGTCTCCTTGATATGTTCCATTTCTTTTTGTTGATGGGCCCTTGTTTGATATGGAGGCCAAGGAGGTGGAGGTCTTCTTTTACCAATGGTTTAACTGGAGAGATTTTTAAAGCAAATGAGTTTTGATATGACATGCAGGTGTTTTATAAATGCATGCATGCAAATCGATGTGCATGATCATGAAATGATTTCTTGTTTTAACTGTCTTATTCACTTGGGTACATGCTTGTATTTTGATGTATTATTGTGTTCGGTGACTAGCTTTAAAATAAACAAGCCTTTTAGATAGGGAAACAAAATGCCTTTATTAAGAGTAACATAATCCAGATATTGAAAAATATTACTAATTGAAATCAAAACATGTTTGCGTAAACATAATTAAAAGGAACTAAATTTCCTAGGTGCGCCTGCAGATGTGTGTTCTGAAGTGTTGTACCCCAAAATTTGCCCTCTCACTTATCAAGAATTTTCTCACAAGATCTCCTTGGGCTCAAGACTGCACTAGGGTTTAATCAGCTCAAGACACCTCCTTATGCACTGATGACCAAAATAAGGGTTTGAGTTTGCATAAGGATTTTTGAACTTTCTATGCCCCATATGATTTTCATTGATCATTATGGACCCCCAAGATTACTCATGTCAAGTTTCAAGCCTTGGATCATATTTTTGATCAGTCAATTGAGCAGTTGACCTAAAAATCAGTTGTATTGGGGAAAAAAGTAAACTATGGCCAATTTACAGTCAAAATTCATAATTTTTGACCCACATCAACATTTTAAACTCATATGTATCATTTGATCAAGTTTGGACCACAACTTCTCAAGAAATTTGATCAAATCTCCAAAAGGGCAAAAGGGTCAAAATTAGGGTTTTGACTGGGAAAGGAAAATTTTGATTTTTGACCTAGAAAATGGTCAATTGGTTTAAGTAATGATCTCAAGAGTCCAATTGCATCATTTTTACTTAATGACATGGTTTAAAACATTGCAAGTCCATTGGATTGACAGATGAATTTTTCAGTCAACTGATCAAAAGTCAATTGTATACTGAAAAGTCAAACTTTGACTTTTTGGTCAAATTCAAGTTCCAAAGATCATAATTCATCAAAACATGTCAAAATATAAAACTTATTCATCAAGAAATCAAAAAGTCAATATTTCATTTTGAAAAGTCAAAATTTCTAAACTTAGAAATTTTTCTAAGTGTTGGAAATTTCATGTTTTTTCATAACTTTGAGCAAACTTTTCACCATGATGCAAGATGATTCAAGAGAAACTTCCAACACGAAAATTGTAGATATCCATGAAATCTACAACTTTTCTTTACACAACTCCTTCCAAAAGTGATTGGATCTCAAGTTATAATTTTATGAACATGTGGTCATGAAACTAAACACTTAGTGAAATTTTGCCCTAATTTAGTCAGGATTTTGACCCAACTTCATGGCACTTTTTCATATAGTTACTAGGGGAGTCTTCAAAAATAATTCAAATATGGGTTGTAGATCATATTTCAAGCTTTCCTAAATGTCAAAGAACTTCTTGAGATCATTCTTGAGTAGGGAGAATCAAAGAGATGAAGTTAGGGTTTATCACTTTAATTACAAGTCATTTTAGTGATGAACTAAATTCAAATTCAAACTATGCTACATAAACACTACTTTGCAGGCCTCAAACTTGTTAGGCACTCCATAATTATTGGTTTACACAGCTGTTAGAGGCCTCACTTCAAGCATTCAATGCATGGACATGCTTTTTATCCATTTTTGGAAGAAATGTTACATTGCCATTTTGATAAAGTGACTTTTTGTACAAAACTAATTCTTGAGCCTTGCACTTGTTCGCTTCTGATCAAATAAGTCCTATAACTCATGAGAAATGTTTCAAACACTTACAATCACCCATCCCATGCTTGTACCTCTCCTTGAAACTTATTTCCCTCTTTTCTTCAAAATCAAGTAACCTAGCCAAAAGCTAGAAACTTGTACTTCTGACTTGCCAATACACTCAAACACTTTTGTTTATACATACACAAACCATTTGACATAAACACACGAATGCTAAAGCCTTGAAAGAACCTAGAACTCAGAATCACACTTCACACTTCCATTTTCATACAAACTGACCAAAAACATGAAACTCATAATCTACTCGTGCGTTTCTTGGCCTTTTGGTTTCTAAAGTTTCTAAACCTCACATATAATCAATCCCACATCCTGTTTTAGAACGGTAACACCATTAACACCATCCTCCATTTTCAAAAACTCAGCTGTGCACATTGACTTCTCCAGACCATTTCAGCCATCCATTGTTTAAGATAATCTTTGCATTAGCTTCCTAGGACCTCAAGGAAGCTAACCTGATCATCACCATCACTTGAAACAAAACAAGTAGATATCATTGCCCTGAAGCTAACCATGTCCATAGTTTCCATTAATTTTGCTTGAGCTTAGAGAATTTTGAAACTGAAATTTCAGAGATTTTTAGGGTTCAGATTAGGGCCATTAAAATTCATGCTTATCTTTGATCTATAGTTTTAATGCTTTACATTTCTGAAATCGTGAGAAAATTTGCTACAAGTTTCATGTTTACAGTTTTCATTTTTGTTGAGAAATGAGAAAGTGGTCTGGCTGGAGGTTGATGATGAAGTCATCAAGGCGCGTTTTGCCTTGTATATTTATTGTTTTGCTTATGTTAACGGATGTATACCCACCCCAGTAGTAGAAGCGTGTGCCTGTCACCTTTGGGACCTGGGTTCGAGCCCCAGTGGTACCCTTTTGCATTTTGTTTACATGTTTTCCATTCTGACTTTTTTTTAGGCGCTTGGGCCTTATTGGGCTTGTGCTTTTTTTTATTTTCTACTTCCTAACCCCCCAGTAGACTACTGGAACCCCTGGCTCAAGTTTATTTATTTTTTATTATTTCATTTTTATTTTCTTAATATATTTTCTAAATATTAAAATACATAAAAAATATAAAGAAATTAGATTTTCATTTTAACTTAGTTTTTTTTTATTTTACCTCACAAAAAATATTTTTATTAACTATATTTTATTTATTTTTACTAATTTGTCTTGTAAATTTAATTAATACTATATTTTATTTATTTCACACCATTTAAAATATATTATTTTAATATTAAAGGCTAAAAATATTTTATAATGTTATAAATATTTTCAAGACAAAAATACCAAAAATACTTTTCTTATAAAACTTAATTTATTTTATTTTAATTAATAGAACTAGGATTTTATTTAAAATCTTTTCTTAAACAAATTCTTTTTATTAATTATTTTTCTTTAAGTTAATCATATTAAGACAAAATCCCTTTTTCCTAAAAAATCCAAACAAATATCCATTTACTTCATATTTTGTATTTTTGTACATTTATTCATTTTGTACATTGTATCCATTTAAATTCCTTGTACATTGATACTCATTCAATATGGTTGTAATAGACTAACTAGGTTTACATTCTTGCAATCCCCATTCAATTTTTATACCCCCTTCCCACAAATTTTGTAATAGCGTAGTAACTTCAAATTTCGCAGTATATCGCTTTTATATATAACATGTTAGTAATTAGGGTTTGTTTGGAAAGACTAAAACCAATACTTAGAAAACCCTAATTCAAGACAAAAACGAGCATGAAAACAATACACTTGCACATAAGCACCCCTAGGGTTATTCCACTTGTGCCTTATACAAAATGGCCATATTACGCATGTAAGGTATCTTAGCAAAAATAAACAAATACAAGATCATAGTCCCTCGATGACGCTATCTAAGTTGCCTTTCAAATGATCTTAGTCCCTAAAAAAGAATGCTAAGATACCTTGCAACATTGCTAATCATGTTTATACGATGACCCACGCCCGTCCCGTTTACATCCAAAGATAGGTTTACTTACCAAATCAATGGTAAGGTAACAATGTCAAAGGAAAAAGGAAATGAACAAGAAAGACTTTTCAGTAGGTAGAATGCTCCTAATTACTTGCTCAATTTCAAACAAACATCTTTGCTATTTTCAAAACAATCACCTACACTTTCAAACATCTTACAAAATTGAAAATATTTTTGTATACATTCTTACAAACGAGAATCATTACAAAGATTGCCTAAACAATGGCCTCTTTACAAAATACTTTCAAAAAACACACAAAGCACAATTTCAAACAAAAAGCAAGTAATCTAGCAAGTAACTAAGAGCCCATGGAAAACCATGGATGAAAAGGGTGCTAATATCTTCCCTTTTCATAATCTACCCCCCGAACTCAAGAAATAATCTCAAAGGTCTTTCCTGTGCTTTTCCACCTTTCCTTTTGGATAAAAGAAAAGTCGGTGGTGAATCTTGCTAACCGCAACATTTGTGATCAAATGCAAAACCTTCAAGTCAGTTCTCCCACCATATCACATGAAGCCATCAACCATTTCTCGGCAAAGCTATAGAAAGTCTTCGACGTTCTTCAGAAGAGGAACCATTACATTCTATGCATATTTTAAACTTCTAGGGATGCCCTCGATGAGATTGTTGGCTAAGAAGATGAGCTTTTCATGTTTGTCTTTGTAGTACCTGTATTCCTGATAAAGATGTGGGATTATCTTATGGTTATCCCTCCCAGCTTGGGTGATCTTGGTATACTACTCTTTCCAATACATCTTTTCAGCCCTCATTTATGTGTAAAGCCTTCGTTGAATGAGGAAATCCTTCTAAAGACCCTGCAACTCTAGACATACATGCTCATACTCTCGAGTTCTCTGAGTCAGGAGTTTCTCTGCTTCTACCCTTTCAAGGCATGCTTTGACCTCTGATTCCTGGTTGTCTTGAAGTTCAGTGGCGAGGTACCTTACTTTCTCTTCTTGATCTAGTGAAGCCTGTGCCAAACTCTGGATCTGGGCTCTTTGATTTTCTTCTAGCACCTTCTTGTCATGTGTTTCCTTTTCATACCATCTAGTTAACCTCCCGATTTCAGCAGCAGCCTATTCTAACCTTTGGTTGTGAGAATCTAGGTTGAACATTGCACTCAACAGTCCTTGAGTTGTATGCTTTCGTTTGAGGCTTTCTTTCTCCAATTCCTTTTGACTTTTATCAATTTGCTCGTCCTTCGACTCAAGTATAAGCTGCATCTGTTTCTTTTCTTTGGTTAGATTGAGGAGGTTGACTTCCAATGTTTCTTTCTCTTTTTGAGCTTGCTTTAAGGGACTTTTCAGATTGTCGATTTCTTCCAACGATATAGGTGTTATCTACGGGACCTCTGACCTATACTCTGGGTCTTTATCGAATGGCAGCTTGATAATTCGTACCCTATCATGGACCCAGTTGGTGTAGGGTTCTCCTGCTATGGCATCCTTTCTTTCGACATTCCTTTTGTTAACCTTGTTCTAGGCTCGAATAACCTTGTTGAGCAACCCTTGGTATTCTATACCCATATTGTGGATGATAAATGGTCGATGTTTTTCGCCTGAAGGTTTGTCTTCCAAAGGATACCCTAGTTGTCGTAGGGCCAAAGTAGGGTTGTAGTTAATACAGCCTCGTGATCCAATCAAAGGGACATTAGGAAATTCCCCAATGCTAATAGTGATGTCACCAATATCAAACTTCCTTGAATACCATAATATGGATTTCGCAGTGAGAGATCTTAATTTCTATGGCCACTCACATATGGTCAACTTTGGGACAATATAGTCTTCCTTGTAAATATGAGTCATGAACCAAGTATATAGAAGCGGGATGCAATAATTTAGCGTGCCTCTTCTCTTTCCATACATCATATGCAAAGTGTAATAAATGTCAGCAAGCAAGGCGGGAGTAGGATCTGCATTAAATACTTTTGCACCCCAAAATATGCTAATGGTTGCGGGATCAATATAGTCCACCGCCCGAGAAAATAAAATTACACCAAATACCAACAGCCCTAAACAATCAACACAAGATTCCCACTCTTTATAATTAGCCAATTATAGTGCCTTAGCTTCCAAGTATATCCTTTTGATTCCTTGTATTGGACCTTCTCTTCTATAATTCTGCACCAATTCAGGGAAGGGGATCCCTAGGCCTTTTGCTAAAGCTTTGACTTCCACATTTTGTCCAATACCTACATAGGCCTTTTCTTTGAAAAAATTCAGGATTCTGTCAAATTCTTCCAGAGCCGGTGCTAGCTGGAAGTCTTGGAAGGTGAAACATCTCAATGGAGGGTCATAAAACTGAATTAGGGCAGAGACTGCATCCATCTGAACCTCTACTTTAGTCAAGTCAAGGGTATCCCTATAGCGGCGAGCGTACATCTTCAGAGCTCGCTCAGATAATTTACCCTTTATAGTGTGGATTTCAGAAAGGTCAGGCTTGCAGGCATTGACGCGGACAAGTTTTTTCCCTTTGGTATCCATTTTTAAGACAGTCACCAAAAATCTTGATTTTGTTATCTTTTATTTTGTACCCTGTGAATAAGACAAATAAAAGAAATAAAGGATGAACATGATATATACATGTATGCATGAATGTATAAGTGTTGGGTTGAGTAATGTGATTCTGTGACAGGTTTTTGTGATGGGTACCCCTATAATGTAGGCTCCTTAGTCTTGACCTACGGTAAATCTACCCTCCCATGAGGTGGTTTCCTTAAGGGTATCATGAATAACACTAGAGCGAAAAGGCACAAGGGCCTTCCTTAGGCGGAGCCTCTTTACGGACTAAAACTTTCGTCTCAAAGTCGTGAAAGGTCTCCTCATGAGATTTTGGGTTAAGGTCGTTACAAAGAGTCAAGGGTGACCTTCCAAAGTCCTACTCGTCAAGAGGATATCTCTCGATAAGTATTTCTTTTTCGGAAGTTCACCGACTCTAGGTGAAGTTGTCATATAAACTCGCAGGGATAATGTACCCCCTATGCTAATAGACGACTTTCTTTTTAAGGTTTGTTGAAAATATTTTTTTGAAATAAAAACCCGCCACATAGCAAATATATGATGATAAGAGAATTTGACCGTAATAAATAAATGTGATAAAATAGATAAATGAAATAAATAAATAAAGAAAATAAAAAATAAGAAACCCCAAAAAAAACCTAAACCTAGGGTTAGGGAGAGTCCCCAGTAGAGTCGCCAGCTGTAGCAACTGGTTTTTAAATCAGAGTCACCACTATTAGTTTTTATCCTAGGGAAGGGAACCTAACAGAAAACCCTAATTCACGGACAGAGATTCTAGGTTACGGACTCAATTAGACGAAAGGAAGGTGTTAGGCACCTTTCATCCACCTTGTTCACAAGGATATTAGCCTTTAGGTTTAGGTTTGAGGTAAATTGGATTTTAAATTTTAATTAGCAAGAATCGCCACGATTTTAGATCGCATGCCTATGTATCCTCTTATGAGGAATCAAAGTCCAAATTCGTAGTTCGTATGGGTTGGTGTTTTTTAGGGGTTTGCAAATATATTTTGAATCACTTCGCACTCAGTCGGGAGTAGTGATTGCGGAGATTTTGACTGAGTACAAAGTAAGCCAAAACTAGTTGAAACCCATTTGCAAAAAGACTGTTTATTATCTTAGTTTTATTGCGAAAAATAGTTTGAGATTTGTTTGTATTTTTTAATTGTATTAGTTGCGAAAATCTTGATTAATGCATGATTAAAAAAGATTTAACGCAAATAATATATAAAAATAATATAAGAAATTTTAAAATGAAAATAATTTATTTGATCATATAATAATAAATAATAATAATAATATTTAAAACATGATAATAGAAATTAATAATAATAATAATAAATGAAAAAGAAATAAATAATCAATAAAATATAGCATAAAAAATAATATGAAAGAAATAATAAAAAAATAATAATAATTTAAGTAAATCTGGGGGGTGCGTTTTATTGTTGATAAGCAAAAGAAGGGGGTGCTAAAATGAAGTTGGGCTAGGCCCAGAATGGTCCAGGCAGAGGGGGGTGTAAACGGTTTTATGATTTAGTAAATAGTTGAAGGGGGTGTGGATAGTACATGGGCTAGGCCCAATACATATTTTTGAAGAAGTCCGTGTGGTTATGTGTGGCGCGGTGCATAGGCTTATGATGGACTTGGCCTTATGGCCATCCACTGATGATCATGCGGATGAGATTTAGGAGGTCCATTATAATACCGTATACGCGCAAGCACATGATTATGACATAACATAACATTGTTTTTTTCATTTTTTCGTTTTCATTTTCACAACCTTTACAGTGATACTTCCTCTCTATCTTGCCTCATCTTCTTCTTCTCTCGCTCGTGAACCCTAGTTTCTTCTAAACCTCTGGAGGAGCTACCGTAACTGCAAACACAAATTTGACCACCCCCAAAACCCTCCCCAAATCAAACAATCAAAAGGAAACGAAGGCTAAGTGTTTTACCCCTTACGAGATTCCAAGATTCTGACTTTACGAGCTTCTTTCGATTTGGGTACTGATCCATTCGCCTCTTCTTGTTTGCAGGTAACGATGGGTTGAAGATGGTGACGGTGAAGGTGGTTGATGCACGCGATTAGGGTTTCCGATCTGGAAGCTCTAATCGCCTCCTCTTCTGGTTCTTCAACGACAAGGGTTTGTTTCAAGATTTTCTTCTCTCAATCTCTCCGTCTCAGAATTTCTTCTCCCTATTTTTTGTGAAAAACCCCCCTCCTTATCGTATTCTGCATTTTGTATTTTAGATTGATTTTTAGGGTTTTTTAGCGTTACAATTACAATTAGCTTCAATTAGGGATTTTGAAACTTTATTGTTGATTGAATGTAATTGGAGATTTCGTTCTTGATTGGATTTTGTAGTTGACAATGTAATAATATTTTCCAGATTTTGTTTATTAGATTTGATTTAGTTTCCTCTTTAATTTTAGACTTTGTTCGTAAAATTTGTATTGATGTGATACTGTAATTTTTTGGACTGCAATGTATTTGATTTGGTTTGATAATGTTTCCAGATTTGATTTGAGTTTAGTTTGTATAGTTTACTTTTGGATTTGTAGATATCTGGTTAATATTGGATATGAGATTTGATTTACTGTTAAATCTACACAGTACTTGTTAATTAGAAAATGTGTGTAAATTTGCTTTAATTAGCACAGTAATTGTTAATAGACCATGGACCTTACGCTGCTATATCACTTGGGCCTAAATCTCTTTTTTTTATAAAGATCCAACAACACTTTTTGAACAAGAAATCTTAATAAAATAAATAATATCAGAGCTAAATGTATTTTTAATAAGTGAAAACATTATCACAAGCAAATAAAAAGAATAAACCACATTTTCTTATTATTAAAATAACAACGAACAATTTTTAATAGCAATGTTTCTTTTCTTTTCTAAACAAACAACAACACAACATGTAATGGGCTTAAACACCTAATGGGCATGCAGTTCGTATTCGTGCCTTACTTTTTAATGACCAAAAATGTAAATGGTCCAAACGAATTGAACTCTAACAAGATTTGTAATTGATATTTCACACCCCCTTCTTTACTAAAAACATCTTTAAATGGCTTTAATTGGACTTCAAGACACCTTTGACTTAAGTTGTCTTTAAGAATTAAGGACTTTATAGTTTAATAACTTAGTAATTATTAACTTTGAAACGAATTTCCATTTTCGAATCTCATGGGCCATAGGCCAACATGCTTCACAAATAAGTTTATGGGTCTTTCTGATTTAGAAAGCCCCGCTTTCCTGAATTAAAAATACACCCCTAGTCAGATAAAGACGGGCCATCAGATATTGTTGTGCCGTCTTTAATTAAATATTTCTTCTATTTTAATCTCGAAAAATAAAATAGTCAGGTAGGACAAATTTTTGGTATGACAGGAGGCCCTCGTCTTCCTCAAGCGAAGATTGTTACCCTCAGCGGTAGTATTCCCAGTGCGGAAATAATAGAATTCTTTTGCTAAGAATTTCTATTATTCCTCAGTCAAAGTCAAATTTTGATGACCTGCCGGAGTAACTTGTCTATTATTCCTCAGTGGAGCGAGTTGTCTTTCCCTAGTGGAGTAAGTGTCGCGTTTCCCCCAGTATGGTGTACATGAGAATTCCAGTCATAACTCTTTCATCCTCGGTGATAGAAGATTTTGTTGAGATCTCCCCAGTAGAGTTTCTCTCCCAAGAGGTTTGTTTCTTTCCTAAGTGAAGATCTCCCCCCCCCCCGACGGTGTTATTCCCAGTGTGGTCTGAATAGATTTCTTTTATTTCAATAATTTCTATACTCCCCAGTAGAAGTTATCTTTGTCAAGAAGTTTTATGAGAGAAAGTTTCCATTCCCAGTGAAACTCTCATCTTTCTAACAGAAGATAAATAGTTTGTTCCCCAGGAAGTTGGAAGTTTGATCAGAATTCAAAATTTTCTCTAAACTGCAGTTTATTTTTGCAGTATTTTCCCCAAGAAATTACTTCCCCAGTGATATCATTCTTCAGAGGTCGGTAGTTCCGAATCTCAGTTCCCTATTTAAGTATAAGCCAATTATGTTTACTGTACCAAGGAATTTAAAACTTGGTGGCAGTCATATATTACTGCATATGTTGGTGTCCCTGAGACAAAGCTAGCTGAACTAACCGAAACTTTTACCAATTTGCAGGCGAAGGAAACCAAATGTAAGACTACTCAAGCCAAACAAATTCAAACTTTCCAACAGTATTTCCGAGTTGTGTATCGACATAATGATCTTCATCGGACCATTTTTGAGGCAGCCAAAGAATTAAAGGAGAAGGTAACCGACAGGATCCCAAAACTTAAAATTCCTGGTTACGCGAAAGATAAATATCTTTACGCCCTTCACTTTGGAAAAATTAAATTTCCTCCTTTCCATCTAGCCCATTGGCTTTGGCCTTTGGCCCACCTATTCTCGACTGGTGGTATAACCCTTGGTCAGATATTGAAAACGATTATAAGAAAAAGGCCAAGAGAGTGGTACCGACGAAGCATTATCTACCCAACTACTCAGGGCCTCTTCATATTGATCCTCAATATGTTAGAGTACGATGTACCATGCAAGATGGTAACAGTTTTTTTGGAGCTTGCCCCTTTACTCTTTTGGCTCTTGTTACTTATTTGATTATTCTTTCCTTACAACTATCCAAATAGACCAAGGGGAAGTTTCTGTCGACCAGACTGGTCCTTCGACAGAAAAGGTTCAGGTTTGACCTTTACTAATTTCTTGTTCTTTATCTAGCATCATACACTTAGCCGATTTTCAAACCTTGTAGGTTACTCCTGATAAATCTACCTCTGATGATGACACCACTTTGACTGCTCTTAGGAAACCCAGTTCTTCAGTATGTATGTTTGTACGCTATTCCTTCAACTTTCCTTATGATTTGAACGATTGCAAACACTTCATCTATCTGTAGAGTCAAAACCATTCGACGGATTTGACTGCTCCCTCTAACAAATCCAAAAGGTACAAGAAGGAAAAACATAATTCTACTACGGGGACAGAGGTATTTATTTTCGGCTTAGCCACCCCTTTTTTTTACAAATAGCATATATTTCCTTCTATTGTTTTCATCCATCTCCTGATACCCAGTCGCCTCAACATTCCCAAAAATCCAAAGGTCACAAAAGGAAGAAAGATTCTCCTGCCAAGAGTTGAATAGCCAAGAAGAAAAAGAAAACCAAAGTGTCTTTGGCCAAAGACTTTGAGGCTAACCATGATCCAGCTACTGATGCCATTTTGGTGGACACAACAATTTTCGACCCACTTCCTCCCCCCAAGATTGTTGGAGCTTCAGGGCTAACTGGGACCATCGTTGATGTCCTTGTTGAAGAGAATCTAAATGCCAATCTTGACTTGTCGGCATAGGTAGTCACCTATTCCACTCTCATTCAACTTGTTGGATTCATCTCATTAATACATTTTTTATTTTTAGGCTAAGACTTATGATCGATAGCCCCAAAGTATGGTCGAATACATCCCATTGTCAATTGGTTCTTCTCCTTATAATTAAGGAACTCATGTCTTCGAAGCTGGTGAGTTTGTTGATCTGGCTATTCAGGCTACTCATATTGATTCTGACTCAATCATTATTCCTTCCATGCATAAGGATTCTATCTAGACTAGTTATGACTCTAGTCTTTCAGATTCCCTGCAGGGTTCAGGGGCGAAAAAAAGATGCCACCACCTCTGAAACTGGGCCCCCAAAATCTAATGAGCGAGAAAATGTTGTTTTTCCTGTATCATGGAAGAAAGTTGTGATAAAACCTTATGCTGCTTTGGAGGAAATGGCTAAACTATGTAGCTTAATAAGCTCTCGTGAGCTCTCTTCTGGCTCCGACCAATCTCAACTTCACAGTGGAAAACTGGGACCTAAGGCAACAAAATCCAAGATTTTGATGGATAAGTTTCGTACTTATTCGTTGAATCCAAATTTTCCTCATTTTCTTCTTACTGGGCCAATTATTGGTCCAGATATTTTGTACGCGCTTGCTCATCTGAAAGAGCTCAATATTTCCAAAGTTGCTCGAACCATGATGACTACGTTTGAGAAATTGTTTGCCCTTATGCTCCACAATATTGAGAATATCAGAAAAAACAAGCAATTGGTCGAGTCGAAGGAGACTTTTGTAAAGGATAGTTGAAAGGTGGTGGTAAAAGCCAACGAAGAGGTCACAAAGATGTTGGCAATGATTGAGGAGATAAAAGTAGAGTTGATTCCAAAACAGCAGAGGGCTGCTGAAATATGCCTTTAGATTGCTACTTTACATAAAGAATTGGAAAATATTGCTGAGCAGGAGGGAGAAATCATTTACAAGATTATCAACCTTACTCAAGAACAAGTCGACCAGACTGCACTGGATGTTGTGGCCATAGGTGAAGAAATCTCTTCTGCCGAAACATAGATATAGAGAATTAAAGCTCAAGCAAAAAAATTTGAATCCCATGTCGTATACTTTAATTCCGAACAGCAAGCATTCCAGACCAAATTTTGGCACTTCTAATCATTGTATCCGTTTTAGGATTTTTACGTAATATTTGAACAATGGCCTTGAGCCACCTTTTATTGTAACACTCTTCTTTTATTTATTGCATGCAATATATATGCCTTTTAGTTGGTTTCAAACGCAGTTTTCTCCAACTTATATACTTGACATATGTTTAGTCTGTCGAAATTTTGACCTCTTGAAGAATAGGCCTATACATCTTATAGTACTTTCTGTTCACCCTTAAGATTCATTGATCTAATGCCAATGCTTCAATTTCATAAGCATTGTTGGAAAAAATATGCACTACCTTAAAAGGTCCTTCCCAATTTGGGGACCATTTTCCCAAAACCCTATTATTTCTATCCATATGCAATATGACTTTCCAAACTAAATCATCGACAGGAAATACCTTGTCCTTTACCTTTTTATTGTAAGCTTTGGAAACTCTTTCCTTCTGTCTTATTAACGAGTCTAGGGCCAACATTCTTTCTTCGTCTAAGTCAACAAGTTCATTTGCCGTCATACTCCAATAGTCTTCAGATGGTATTTCGTGTTGTCTTTGAATGCTCATTGACTGGACATGGATCTCTATTGGTAGTACTGCATCATGTCCATAAGTTAGTCAAACCGGCGTAGTCCCTGTTGCCTCCTTTGGTGACGTCCTACATGCCCATAAAGCTTGATCTAGCATTTTGTTCCAATTTTTTGGTTTCTTTCCCACATGCTTCTTAATCAAGCTAATTATGACTTTATTGGCTGCTTCGACCTAACTGTTTGCCTGGGCATAGTAAGGAGTAGAAGTTAACAGTTTAATCCTAACTTCTTTTGTAAAATCTTGCATTTTTTATCCAGTAAAGACTGACCCTTGGTCGGTTGTAATTGTCTCTAGAATCCCAAACCGACACATGATGTGATTTTGGATGAAGTCTATAACAGCTTCTTGGTCGACATTCACCAAAGCAATGGCTTCAACCCATTTTGTAAAATAATCAATGCCGACTAAAATGTACTTTTGTTGTTTTGATGAAGCTGGTCTTATCTCTCCAATCACATCTAATGCCCATCCTCTAAAAGGCCAAGTTTTTATCACTGCATGCAATTCACTTGCAGGAACATGTTGTATGCCCCCATGCAATTAGCATTCTTGGCAACCTTTAGCGAACTCAATGCAATCTTTCAACATTGATGGCCAATAGACACCCATACACACCAAGAGGCACTTCATTTTTTGTCTAGCCTGATGTGCACCACAAGCTCCACTATGCACATTCGACACAACTATATATTCCTCACTTTCTCCAAGGCATTTAAGCAACACTCATTCAAATGTGTTTTTGAATAACTCATTCTCTATCAAGACGTAACTGAGAGAATGATATTTGATTTTATGATCTGTCGAACCCATAGGGTATCGTAGATAGTCGACCAGTGGCTTTCTCTATTCATTTCCTAACAAATTATCAATGGTCAGGATCTCTAAATTTTCGGCATCCACGACCCCTAATTTTATAATCAACAAGTCTGAAGGTGGCAACAAAGTTGCTCTGACCTTCTCCCATACTTGAATTGCTTCTTAATTTTGGTATTTCAAAACCATATACCCTGAAGCTTCTTGCGCTAGATCATTAGCTTCTTGATTCTCCCGTCGGGGTATGTGTTGAATACTCACTTGTTCAAACTGTTTAAGTAATCTGTTGGTGATCACAAAATACATGATTAAGTTTTCTTTAACACATTTATATTCTTTCAATACATGTTTAATTACCAGTTCAGAATCTCCCATAATTTCGACATTCCTTTCCCCCCAATTCTAGAAGAAGTTCAAGTCCTGTTATGACTCATGTTCTGCTTCATTATTTATACATATTTCGTCGATTATGTACTTGAATTATGCTGGAATTCCATTTGCAGAAATTATAATTCCTCCTATACCAACTCAATTTTTATGGCTAGAACCATCTAAATATAACTTCCATGGCTTTATTTCCAAATAATTCTGGAACATTCCAACCATTGAATGGTCAACAAGGAAATCAACCACTATTTTCCCTTTCATTGCTTTCAAATACATATATGTTAGAACATAGTTTGATTCTACAACCCTCAGTTAGAGTTTTGATGATAACAAAATACAAGATTAAATAAATTGTAAGATTTATAAGACATATGTGCTACTTAAAATTATGTTGTGTATTTACAGAAACTCTGATGGAATCAGCATCAGAATATCAGTATCAACATCAGCATCAGAAGATATGTCAGATCAGAAGATCAAACATGTGCTACGCTGAAGCCTGATGAACAGAATATGCGCAAAACATACTCTGACTCTGATCAAGATCCTAACCATGTCATCAGCACTCAGAAGCGTCAGAATAAGCTAAAGCCAAGAACACTCTGATTGTCATTAGCAGAACACTCTGAAGTGTCAACGTTACTATGCATTCAAGATAGATTAATTACCAACGACTTTATTCCAAGACAAAGATCTTCTCAAAAAGGAAAGAACGTTATGAGCATTGAAATGGATTTATGGACAGCAACGTATATATTCCAAGGCTACTTAAACAAGTCAGTGAGAAAAGAATTGGCTAATACTCTTTACGCACGCACGCATACGAAATCTCTCTCACTCAAATTGCTAAAGCTTTCAACCATGCCTACTCAATAACATTAGCAGTCTAGTTCATTATAAGCTTCATATTATGTATTATCACAGTTGTGATATATAGTTTTTCTAGAAAACATCAAACACACATTTGTTCATTTATCTGTAAAAGAATTTCCTTGAGATAAACCGGTCTGAGGTTAGACTCAAGAAGGATTTAACAGTTGTTAAAGCAGTTGTGTATTCAGTTGAATATAGTGGATTAAGACCTCGTTGGAGAGAGGCGAAATCACCTTGACGGGTGGACTGGAGTAGTTTGAGATCAAACGAACCAAGATAAAAATAACGTGTTGTCTGCATTGGATTTCAAGTTTTACAATTCAACCCCCCTTCTTGTGTTTTTCACATCTTCAATTGGCATCAGAGCGCCTGGTTCTGAGCTTATAACACTTAACCGTGTCAGTACAAGATCCAGCGTTAGAAAAACACTATGGCAGGACCACATCAAAACATCAGCAATGACAACAATGAAGAAAGAGACAGATTCAGTGGCAAACCTCCAGTCTTTGATGGAGAGAACTTTGATTACTGGAAAGACAGAATTGAAAGCTTCTTTCTGGCCCGCGATGCTGATTTGTGGGATATGGTGATTGATGGATACATGCACCCAGTGAATGCAAGTGGTCAGAAGATTGACAGGAAAGCAATGTCTGATCAACAAAAGCATGATTTCAGAAATCATCACAAAGCAAGAACAATTCTGCTCAGCGCCATCTCTTACTCTGAATATGAAAAGATATCAAACAGAGACTAAAGCTCTTGCGCTCATTCAGAAGTATGAGGCATTCAATATGGAAGAAAGTGAATCAATTGAAACGATGTTCTCAAGATTTCAAATTCTGGTTGCTGGTCTCAAAGTTCTGGACAAAGGGTATTCTACTGTTGATCATGTTAAGAAGATCATCAGAAGCTTGCCAAAACAGCGGAGGCCAATGGTCACAGCGCTGAAGCTAGCTAAGGATCTCAATAAAATCTCTTTGGAGGAACTTGTCAGCTCCCTCAGAAGTCACGAGATAGAGCTAGAAGCTGATGAACCTCAAAAGCAAGGTAAGCCATTAGCTTTAAAATCTAACAGAAAATCTGACTCCAAAGTTTTTCAGGCTGTAGAAGAAACCTCTGATGGGTCCTCATCAGAAGAAGATTAATTGTCTCTCCTCTCCAGAAGGGTGAACCAACTGTGGAAGCAGAGGCAAAGAAAGTTCAGGAATCCAAGAAGATCAGAGAATTAGAATGAATCCTCCTCCAGATACAGAAGGTTAGAATCCTCCTCTGGACACAGAAGATCTGAAGGCTCTTCAGGAAGCAGAAAGCCAAACAACAAAGACATCATCTGCTATGAATGTAACGAGCAAGGACACTACAAGAGTGATTGCCCAAAGCTTCAGAGGGAAAAGACCAAAAAGAAGTTTGGCAAGGAAAAGAAGAAAAGTCTCATGGCTACATGGGATGACTCTGACACATCTGAAGCTGACTCAGAATCAGATGATGAGAGAGCAAACATAGCTCTCATGGAAAACATAACAGAAGACAGTGAAGCTTCTGAATCAGACTCTGAATCAGACACAGAAGAGGTATTTCCTGACTTTGCTATTAACTTTACTAAGGCTGAATTAGCTGAAAGCCTTAATGAAATTCTGGAAAGATATCAGCAAATCAAAGTCAAATTCAGAAACCTGAAAATGAATCTTGCTTCTGACTCTGATAAAATTGAGAGTCTCAAATTGGAGAATTCTGAGTTGAAAAATAAAATTTCAAAATTAGAAAATCTATTACAAAACTCTCAGAAGGAAACAATCCCTGAAACTCCCAGCAGTGCTGATGAGATCATCAAGGAGTATGATCACAGCTTTCAGAAGTTTCTAGCTAAAAACATAGATAGAAGCAAGATGGCTTCAATGATCTATGGAGTTAGTAGAAATGGCAGAAAAGGAATAGGATACCAAGGTAAGGTACCTACACCAAGGAATGCCATGGATTTAGTGATAAAACGCACTTCTCTTGATTCTCACTTTGTATATGGGCACACACATGACATCAAATATACTAGTAGTAATTATTCTGTCAAACCAAAATTCAACCAGAGTTTTGGTAAAACTAACAAATCAGGACCCAAGAAAATATGGGTACCTAAGGATAAAATAATACATGTTGCAGATATCTTTAGCAGCAAAGCAGAAACACCAGTCATGGTACCTGGACTATGGCTGCTCACGACACATGACGGGAAGAAGGAATATGTTCCAAAGCCTGGAACTTAAGCCTGGAGGCCACGTAGGCTTTGGAGGAAATCAAAGGGGAAAGATCATTGGCTCTGGAACAGTAGGTAACGAAAATCTTCCCTCTATAAGTAATGTTTTATTAGTAGATGGATTAATGCATAATCTATTATCCATAAGTCAATTAAGTGATAACGGTTATGATATAATCTTTAATCAAAATTCATGCAAAGATGTTAGTCAGAAAGATGGGACTATCCTATTTAATGGAAAGAGGAGAAACAACATTTATAAAATAAAACTTCCTGAACTGAAAAGTCAGAATGTAAAGTGTCTTCTGTCTGTTAACAACGAGCAATGGATCTGGAACAGAAGATTGGGGAATGTTAGTATGAGAAGAATATCTCAGATTAACAAACTCAATATGGTCAGAGGACTTCCTAACCTGAAGTTCAATTCAGATGCTCTGTGTGAAGCATGTCAGAAAGGCAAGTTTGCAAAACCAGCTTTCAAATCTAAAAACGTTGTTTCCACCTCTAAACCATTAGAACTTCTGCACATTGACTTATTTGGACCAGTTAAAACTGCTTCAGTCAGTGGCAAGAAGTATGGGTTAGTAATCGTAGATGACTATAGCAGATGGACATGGGTAAAGTTCTTAAGACAGAAGGACGAGTCACACTCTGTGTTTGTCACCTTCTGCAACCAAGTTCAGAATGAAAAGGATCTTAGAATCGTCAAAGTCAGAAGTGATCATGGTGGAGAGTTTGAAAACAAAGATTTTGAATCATTTTTTAATGACAAAGGCATTCTGCATGATTTCTCTTGTCCTAGAACTCCCCAGCAAAATGGAGTTGTAGAATGAAAGAACAGAACATTGCAAGAAATGGCCAGAACCATGATCAAAGAGACTAACGTTGCTAAGATCTTCTGGGCAGAGGCAATAAACACAGCGTGCTACATTCAGAATAGAATCTCCATAAGACCTATTCTGGAAAAGACTCCATATGAATTGTGGAAGAACAGAAAGCCCAACATTTCATATTTTCATCCATTTGGATGTACTTGTTTTATTTTGAATACAAAAAATTATTTGAACAAGTTTGACTCTAAAGCATAGAAGTGTATTATGTTAGGATACTCTGAACGCTCAAGAGGGTACAGAGTATACAATACAGAAACACAGATTGTGGAAGAATCAATCAGTGTTCGTTTTGATGATAAGCTTGACTCTCAAAAGTCAAAGAAGAATGAATTACTTGCAGGTATGGAAGTTGAATTCATAGGTACTGAAGATAAGTCATCAGAAGCTCTCAACAAAGACACTCCCTCAACATCAGAAAGAGGCACTACAAGCAATCCAGCACCTTCTGTTGATCAACTTCAGAAAAGACCATCCAGAAGCAGCATGGATCACCCAGAAGAAACAATCTTAGGAAGAAAGGAAGATCCAATCAGAACAAGAGCCAACTTCAGAAACTCTGAAGAATCCCTCATGGGACTTGTTTCTCTAATTGAACCATCAACAGTTGATGAAGCACTTCTGGACAATGACTGGATTCTAGCAATGCAAGAGGAGCTGAATCAATTCACAAGGAATGACGCATGGGATCTAGTTCCTAAACCAAAAGGATTCAACGTCATTGGAAAAAAATGGGTATTCAGAAACAAACTGAATGAACAAGGTGAAGTCATCAGAAACAAGGCACGATTGGTAGCACAAGGTTATAGTCAGCAAGAAGGGATAGACTATACAGAAACCTTTGCTCCATTCGCCAGGTTAGAATCTATCAGACTTTTAATTTCTTTTGTTGTTAATAAAGGCATCACTCTGTATCAGATGGATGTTAAGAGTGCATTCTTAAATGGCTATATAGAAGAAGAGGTATATGTGCACCAACCCCCTGGTTTTGAAAGTTAAAAAAATCCATAATATGTTTTCAAACTAAAGAAGTCACTGTATGGTCTGAAACAAGCTCCTAGAGCTTGGTATGAAAGGCTGAGTAACTTCCTGTTAGAAAAGGAATTCACCAGAGGGAAAGTGGACACAACTCTATTCTATAAGACAGTTAAGAATGACATTTTAGTATGTCAGATTTATGTTGATGATATCATTTTTGGATCTATTAAACCTTCTCTGGGAAGAAAGTTTGCTAAGTGTATGCAGGCAGAATTTGAGATGAGCCTAATGGGGGAACTGAAATTCTTTCTGGGCATTCAGATCAATCAAACCCCAGAAGGAACTTACATTCATCAGAGCAAATATGTCAGAGAACTTCTGAAGAAATTTGATCTCTCAGAATGTAAGCCATCAAAGATTCCAATGCATCCCACGTGCATTCTGGAAAGAGAAGAGGTAAGCAAAAAGGTACAACAGAAGGTCTACAGAGGTATGATTGGTTCTCTTCTTTATCTGACAGCTTCAAGGCCTGATATTTTATTCAGTGTATGCATTTGTGCAAGATTCCAATCAAATCCTAGAGAATCTCACTTAACAGCTGTTAAGCGAATTTTCAAGTATCTGAAAGGTACTACTAATCTGGGTCTGTTTTATAGAAAATCAAGTGATTACAACTTAGTAGGATACTGTGATGCTGACTTTGCTGGAGACAGAGTAGAGCGTAAAAGTACTTCTGGAAGATGCCAGTTTCTGGGAGAAAATCTGATCTCATGGTCCAGCAAAAGACAATCCACAATTGCTCTATCAACAGCAGAAGCTGAATACATAGCAGCAGCTGGATGCAGCACACAAATGCTCTGGATGAAAAGTCAACTTGAGGACTTCCAGATATTTGAGAGTAACATTCATATCCTATGTGACAACACTTCTGCTATTTGCTTAAGTAAAAATCCAATTTTGCATTCTAGGGCTAAGCATATAGAAATAAAACATCATTTTATTAAGGACTATTTTCAGAAAGGGATTTTAAATTTTAAATTTATTGACACAGACCATCAATGGGGTGATATTTTCACAAAACAGCTTTCTGAAGATAGATTCAACTTCATTCTGAAACATCTCAGCATGAAGCTCTGTCCAGAATAAAATTGTTTTAATTTTATATATTAACCTTCAGAATTGCGTTTATTTCTCTGTGAACTTCTGATCAATCCTCTTTCAGAATTTTAGAAATGCAGATTGTATCAGAATATATCCATGAAGATCTGAGCACTTCAGTTCAAGGATAGAAGTTCTGTTCACTCAAGCAAACAAGTGTCATCCAGTCATCAGCTGTTTTCTGAGGCTGAACACGCGTTCAAGTTTCTGAAAAGGCAAAACGCTGATTGGATGCATTGAGACACATGTCATGGGTAACCGTTTAAGTATCTTTCTGAATCCCCTAAAATCAGCTATCATTTAATGCTAATAATCATTATTTATTTCTCTCTCTTAAACGTTTAGGTTTTTTAAAAACTTTTTAGAAATCTAATTAAACATTTCACACCATTCACACACTTTTACCGTCACCTTCGTTTTCTATCAACATTTTTGTTTTCTGTGTTCTTACTTTCTCAAGAAAACCTTCAATCTTTTTCAAAAACCTCGTGTGAACATGGCTTCTTCCAGCAATCCTTCTTCAGGTTCCTAGAAAGATGCATCATCTGAACAATATGAAGTTCCTCTCAGAACGCTTCTCACTCCAATCAAGAACCTTGAAGTTCTGTCTGAAATAATAGTGGATTTCAACAGTCTCAAGGAGAATGGTTTTGATTTATCTGAAGAGGTTCAAGCTCAAGGTTGGGAAAAGTACTTTGACAGGCTGGTGGGTCCAACATTTCCTATCCTCGTAAAGGAATTTTAGATTCACGCTTCTTCTTCAAATCACCAAGTTACATCCTACATCATGGGGAAGAAGATTGTGATTACTGAAGACCTGATTGCAAGACTGATAGGCTACAATGGTGGTGGTATTCGCTGTATTGATATGGCAGAAAGGTGTGAAGATGTTGCTGTAATTGCAAGGGAAATTTTCACGTTGGGGCTTCCCTCCAGCAAGATAAGGGATTTGAAAGACAAGCACAGAATTTGGGCAAAGATCATTTTGGGTTGTTTCAACCACAGGAAGCCTACCAGCTCTCCTGATTGCATAAACATTGATCAGCAGTTTCTGATCTATTTTATCTCTCAGAAGGTCAAGATTAATCTAGCTCATCTTCTGTTCAACCATCTCAGAACTAGTGTCAAGGAAACAAGAGAAGATGAACGTACTAAAAGGGATTGGATACCCTTGGGAAGACTGATATCAGATATTCTGACAGAGAATAGGCTGATTGATCATCTGCAAGAGGATCAAGAAATCAGCACCCTGGAACCTTCTGTTGGCAAGCAGCTGAATGCCAAAAATCTGAAGAAAATGAAGCTGATAGAGAACATTAAGAAGGAGCCCATCGTCACTCCTTTTGCTGAAATCTCCAGCAGAAGAGTCCCTCTGGACGACTTCCCTATGTTCTCAGAGATTGACTCTAAGCCTCAAATCATTTTTAGATATTTGGATGCTTGTAAAGCTGATGGTACAACACCAAATCTGAATATTCAAGATCTTCAGTAGAAGGCACCAGAGGTTGTTCTGAAGAAGTCGAAGAAAAGAAAAGCTGCTGGAGAAGGATCATCTCAACAGACTCCAAAGAAAAGAGGTAATCTTGTTTCTGTAACTGTTTTAGATTCAACTGCTGTTTCCACATCTATTCCAACTCCAACTCCATCTGAAAACCCAACACCTCAAACTTTCGATGATTTTGACATTGACTTTGACCCTTCTGAGTCATTAACCCTCAGAAGATCCCGCTCCAAACCATAAAATACAAATACCGCAACCATACCAGAACCAGAACTTGCAAAAGTTCTTTCTGACATAGACCAACATACTTCCGCTCCCCAAACAAAAAATCCAAATCCAATACCAAAACTCCACTCTGAACAATACCAGAAACTCCACTCTCTCCAATACCAGAAATCCCACAACCTTCATCTCCTCAACTAGATATTAATCCACCCTCTCCTCAACATGAACAAACTCCATAACCTGAGACTCAAACCTTTGAGGATCAACACTCTGAATCCCCTGAACCACAACCCTTGGCCATTCAATTGCCCTGTGGTACCACTGTGAATATTCCTCAACTCCCCTCTTCACCAGAAATAACTCCACCAAATACCCCATCAAGTCCAATCGTAATTTTTTACTCTCCCACTCCCTCACCTAAGAAAAATTCAGATGACCACATCAAGATTGTCATTGATCTAACAGTATTTGAACGCCTTGCTGTAATAAACCACAAAACTGCTATCCCTAAACCAAAACAACCAGATGTTGGTTCCAGCATATTGAACTTTGAAACAGATATACAGAAGTGGATCACTTCTTTGAAACAAGCAAGTCTGGAACTGGTTGATCCTGCTGTATCAGACCTCCTCTGGACACAATTCAGAAGATGGGTATGCCCTGAAACCTTTAAGTTGCAAGACCAGAGCTATGGACAGGCTCAACAGAACTTCAGCAATCTGCTGAAGGAAATGGAAGGTCCAGTTCTGAGCAAGCTGCTGAAGGAAGAAGCTCTCCATCTAGACATTGCGCCTTGGTCTGAAAAGCGTCCGGCATCTAACGTTCAACCTGCAGAAGAACAGACGATTCCAGCTGAAGACTTGGGTCAAGAAGAAGTTATTGCAGAAAGCTCTGAGAAGCAGATTGTATCTGAAGATCCTCAAGCTTCCTCTCTTGACAGGAAGATTCTGGAGGATTTGAAGAGATCTGATATGCTGATGAATGAAAGGATGGACAAGCAGGATATCAAGATTGATTCTATAGCAAACATGGTATCTAAGCAACAGGAAACCAGCAATCAAATCAAGAGCATGTTGGAAGCTCTGTTCACACGACTTCCTCCTTCTTCTTAGAATTTTCTTGTGTTTTCCTTGTTTTCTTTACATATTTGTTTGTAATATTTTTACTTCTTCTAAACTATCATTGCTTCTGGTTTTAATACAAACATTTTTTTTGCTCTGATCATTTTAACTCTGATTATGTGTGCTTTTTGATAACTGACAAAAAGGGGGAGAAAGAATGATATTTTTCAATAACGGATTACTGAGACAAAAGTCTCAAACATTCTAACATTCTGATATATTTGAATTTCCTTCTTCTGAAAAGCTTACAGGTACAAGAATCTGATGAACTATGATAAAGTAAAGTTCTGATGCTCAAGGTCTCAAGGAATCAAAGGGAAGTAATCAACTCAGGGGGAGTTTTTCTCTTCATTACTCTGATACTTTTTATTCCTTATCTTCTTATCTCTGATACCTTCTATTCGTTAATTGACTATATCTGATATCGTTTCCTCTCTATCCTTAAACTCTGATACCTTTCATCATTTTATTTTTAATTGAAAAAATATGGTTTTTGTCATCATCAAAAAGGGGGAGATTGTTAGAACATAGTTTGATTCTACAACCCTCAGTTAGAGTTTTGATGATAACAAAATACAAGATTAAATAAATTGTAAGATTTATAAGACATATATGCTACTTAAAATTATGTTGTGTATTTACAGAAACTCTGATGGAATCAGCATCAGAATATCAGTATCAACATCAGCATCAGAAGATATGTCAGATCAAAAGATCAAACATGTTCTACGCTGAATCCTGATGAACAGAATCTGCGCAAAACATACTCTGACTCTGATCAAGATCCTAACTATGTCATCAGCACTCAGAAGCGTCAGAATAAGCTAAAGCCAAGAACACTCTGATTGTCATTAGCAGAACACTCTGAAGTGTCAACGTTACTATGCATTCAAGACAGATTAATTACCAACGGCTTTATTCCAAGACAAAGATCTTCTAAAAAAGGAAAGAATGTTATGAGCATTGAAATGGATTTATGGACAGCAACGTATCTATTCCAAGGCTACTTAAACAAGTCAGTGAGAAAAGAATTGGCTAATACTCTTTACGCACGCATGCATATGAAATCTCTCTCACTCAAATTGCTAAAGCTTTCAACCACGCCTACTCGATAGCATTAGCAGTCTAGTTCATTATAAGCTTCATATTATGTATTATCACATTTGTGATATATAGTTTTTCTAGAAAACATCAAACACACATTTGTTCATTTATCTGTAAAAGAATTTCCTTGAGATAAACCGGTTTGTGGTTAGACTCAAGAAGCCTTTAACAGTTGTTAAAGTAGTTGTGTATTCAGTTGAATATAGTGGATTAAGACCTCGTTGGAGAGAGGCGAAATCACCTTGACGGGTGGACTGGAGTAGTTTGAGATCAAACGAACCAGGATAAAAATAACGTGTTACCTGCATTAGATTTCAAGTTTTACAATTCAACCCCCCTTCTTGTGTTTTTCACATCTTCAATATATGTCAGAGAATACTCAGTCAATGCTAGAGCCCATTTACCAATTCGACTATACATAATTAGTTTAGACAACATATGGTTAATAATATCAAAATGAGGAGACACATACACATCTACTGGTTTGATATATTTCTTTAATTTGAGACAAGAGAAGTACAAGCATAGGCATAGTTTTTCTATATAGCTATACCTAGTTTCAGGGTCATTAAGCATTCGACTAAGATAATATATATGTCTTTCGACACTTTTTTCATCCTCTTAGACTAACATGCTTCCTATAGTCGATTTTGACGTTGAGACATATAACCTCATTGTCCTATCTCTAGAACTAGATGCTAATATTGGAGGCTTCATTAAGTACTCTTTGATTTTGTCGAAAGCATCTTGATGTTCTTCCTGTCAGACAAACTCCTCATTCTTCAGTCGAAGTAATGGTGAAAATGCTTTAATTTTACCACTTAAGTTGGATATGAATTTTCTAAGGAAATTTATTCTTCCCAACAATGACTGAAGCTCATTTTTAGTCGATGGAGGCTTTACGTCCATAATGGCTTTGGTTTTACTTTGATTTACTTCAATTTCTTTTTTATGCACCACAAAACCAAGGAAGTCACCTGCTTGCACACAAAAAGCACATTTTAATGGATTCATTTTTAAACCATATTTTCTCATTCTCTCAAAGGCCTTTCGAAGATGTCTTACATGAGTTGGCCTACTATTCGATTTTATCACAATGTCATCAATGTATACTTGCATAAAATCTTCAATAAAATCATGAAACATTGAATTCATTTCCCTTTGGTACGTCGCTCCAACATTCTTAAAGCCAAATGGCATGACAACCCATTCATAAGTACCCAAGGCTCCTGGACAGCGAAACGCCATTTTCGGCACATCTTCGTCTGCAATAAAAATTTGGTTATACCCAGAATAACCATCAAGCATAATTAAATATTCAAAAACATCAACAGAGTCGACTAACATTTCTGCTACAAGCATGGCATATTCATCTTTAGGAGTAGCAACACTTAAATATCTAAAATTAACGCATACTCTTAAAGTTCCATTTTTTTTAATTACGGGCACTATATTTGCTAACCTGTCGACATACCTTGCAGTTCTTATGAACTTTATTTTGAGGATTCTTTCGATCTCCTCTTTGATTTTTGACATTATAGCTGGGGTGAAACGCCTAGAAGTTTGCTTTATTGGCTTTTTTCTAGTTTTTATTGGCAGTCTCAACTCTACGAAGTCCCTGCTTAAACTAGGAATTTCATTATAGTCCCAAGCAAAACAATCTTTAAATGCTTTAAGTAAAGGTATTACCTCAGATTTCAACCCTTCATCGATATTGGTGTTGATATATGTTGGTCTTTTATCCCCATCTTCGCCAAGATTCACTTCTTCTAAAGGGTCATGTGCCTGCATATTTTTTGGCGCCATTGGATCCTTCTCGAAACATAGTGGTTTGTCGTCATAAATGCAGTCCAAATGCTGCTTGCCAATGCTTTCCTCAACCATTTTGGCTTGTCTGGTGGTTTTGTTTCAATAGCCAAAATGATTCCATCTCTTGGTATCTGATATTTATTAGTTCGATAGCCATATGTTCTTCATCTTCTAAAGTCGAATTTAACTTGTTTTCGGCAATATACATCGAAATCTTGTTTAGAGCTTTTAGCTCAGACATCATCATCTGTGATGTCTCCCCAGCCTGTCGGTCGGATTCCTCCATAGTATGTTTCTTCTAAGGGCTCTACATCCCAAATGAAACCATGAGTCTCATGTAACTTCAAAAAAACAAATGCCTATCCAAATTAGGATAGACATCTTCAGATGGGTTGCAAGGAGAGATGTTAGCTAACTTTCTCTCAAATTGCCTTTTGCCAACATTATTCACATCAGCCATGAAATACCCTTGATCCGCTTTGATATTTTCTACTATTTCATCTTCCCTCTAGATCACCAGACGTTGGTGCATAGAAGATGGCACAACCGCTATGCCATGTAGCCATTCTCTTCCCACCAGAAGGTTGTAGCTTGGTTTGGCGTTGATTACCATATATATAGTCGATGGCACAACCCCTATGCCATATAACTGTAATACGGTGGGAAAATTGACTTAGGTGTTTTGCGTTTTATTGTAATTGTTGCGGATAGCAAGAGTCGCCACCGAGTTTTCTTTTATCCAATAAAGGAAAGGGTGAAAAGAACATGAAAAACCTTTTGAGAATTTTCTTGAGTTCGGGGGGTAGGTTATGAAAAGGGAAGGTGTTAGAACCCTTTTCATCTGTAGTTATCTACGGGCTCCTAGTTGCTAGCTCACTTTAAAATGCTTTGTAAATATGTTTGTGATTTGTTTTGAAAGTATTTTTGATAAGTGCCTTCGTTTAGGAGAACTTTGTAATGATTCTTGTCTTTATAAGAATGTATACAAAGTGTTGACTTTTTAAAAGTCTCTGTTCATTTCCTCTTTCTTTAGATATTGCTATCTTACAGTTGTTTGGTAAGAATCTCTATCATTGGATGTGAAGGGACATGCGTGGGTCGTTGTACAGTCATAGAAGGCAACATTATAGGATACCTTAGCAATTTGTTGTAAGGGTCTAAGATATTTTACCAAAGGCAACATTGAAGGGTCATCGAGGGACTACTATCTTGTATTCGAGAGCTTTTTCTAAAGTATTCCACGTTCGAGGGACATGACTGTTTATTCTAAGACAACAAGTGTGGGTTAACCTTAGAGGTACAAGTGCACAAAGTGTTTTGTTTCCATGCATTTTTTTCTTTTGAATTAGAGTTTTCTACTTGTTGATTTTATGTCTCGCCATACAAACCCTAATTACTAGCAATAATATTGAAAGCGATAAATTACGGAAATTTAAACTTCTATGCTATTACATCATTTGGGGATGAGGATATAATTTACAAATGGGGAATGAAAGAAATCAAACCTTAATTTACTATTACAACCATATTGAATATGAATGATAAAAAATATACAAGAAATATAAAGACAGTGTAAATTGAAAAGAAAATGTTTTTCATGGTTTTTTTGTATGAAAACAGATTTTAATTAAACTAAAATGGAAAAGAATTAATTAATTAAATCCCTAAATTCTAAATTAATTAAGAAAAAGAATTAGATTTGTTAAGAAAACATTTTTTTGGGTATTTGATGAAAGAGAGATTTTAGTAATTTTTAACCTAATTAAAATAATTAATTATTTACAAAAGAAGTTAACTAATTATTTAATCAAAACCTAAAGTCTAAGTTAATTAAGAAGAAAATTAAATAAGCCTAAGTCTAATGTAATTCTAATTCTAAAAGAAATTAATTAGTTAAGAAAATATTTTTAGTGTTTGATTTATAAAAATAAATAAGGTGAAAATAAAAATAAAAATAAAAATAGAAAATTATTTAAGAAAAATGTTTTTTTTTTTATATTTTTGGTTAAAATAAAAAATAATAAAATAAATAAATAAATAAAAGAATATATAAAAAATATAAAAATATTGGGCTGGGGGTTTAAAAAGTGACATAGGTGGTTAGTAAGAAAATGGGGCGCTAGGCCCAAAAGATATTTTTTGTTTAAGTCAGAAAATAAAATAAAATGGGCCTGGTTATTTTAGTAAAAAGAGGGTAAGAAAATAGCAAAAGTAAAAGATAAAGGGCCCAAACACAAGGGAAGCCCAGCGCTGTATGAATCATGTGTGGCTGGCTTTTGAAGGTGTATCATGGTCCTGCTTTGTAGAGCATTGAATTGGCTTGTCCAATGATCAAATGGTGAAGGAATGAGGGTACATGATGGACTCCAGGAAACCAGGCACGCTGAATCTGCAAGAACAAATAATGTGAAAAACAAAAGGGTACCATTGGGGCTCGAATACATGTCCCTATAGTTCCAAGCCTTACGCGCATGCTTTCTACCCTGGGGTGACTATACATCTGTTTATTAAACTGAATCCATAAATATATAAAATAAAACAAGTCCTAAGAGGACTTCATCTTCTTCCTCACGCCCATGACTGAAACACCATTTTTGAATTTCATATCTCACTTATTTCTCAATGAAATTAAAAAATGTAAATATGAAACTTGTGTATTTTTCCCCACGAATCCAACCATATAACTTATGTAAGCTAAAAGTCAAAGATGAAGATTAATTTTGTTGGCCCTAAATTGAAGCCTAATATTTTCAGAAAGTTCAAATTTAAAATTCTCTACACACATTCAATGTAAATGAAAACTATGGACATAGTTAGCTTTAGGGCAATGATATCTACATTTTTACTTAAGAATGTATGCACAAAGGTTGCTTGTATCAAGATATTGAAGTTAGGAAACTTACCTCTTGCAGATGGATTCGTGTATGGAGTTTGAGAAAGCTTTGAGGTACCCTAAGAATCTGTTTAGCTTGCCTAGACCTCCTTGAGTGTATTCCAACTCTTCCTTTGCTTTGAGGATGGCTGAAACTCCCTACTCAAATCAAGTTGTAAGCTTTAGTTTTGGAAATGGCGGATGATGATGGAGTGATTACAATCGGGAAAGAGGGACTTGGATCACTTGTATATGAGGTATGTAAAGTGTTTGGATCATTAAAAGTTAATACGCACGAGTGGATTTTAAGTTTCAAGTTTGAAGTTCAAAAATGGAGTTTTTGGAAAATTTTGTCTTGCAGAATGCTTGAGGGAGTTTTAGGGCTTGTAAACTCGTGCATTTTCTTGCAAATAACTTGTATATCTATATGGAAAAGTTTAGAGATGTTTTGCACAAGGGATTTCTGAGTTGTAGGGTTTTGGCTAGGTGGCTTGCTTTTGAAGAAAAGTGGAAAACAAGTTTCAATGTATTGTACAAGCATGGCCTGAAGTTGTTGGAGGCCTTAGACATGTTGCTTTTGGTTTTGACTTTGCTTGTGTTCAGATGAAACACGTTTGGAATCTCAAGAAATTGACTTTGTGATTAAAGTGATCTTTATGAAAATGGATATGGAGCTTTTTGTAATTTCATCCAAAAATGGTATAACCAAGTGGATAAAGCCTCAAATATTTATGTAATGCATCACAAATTTGTGTAAATCTCTAATTATATGGAGATTTAGAAGCAACATGGCCTGAAAAATCATATTGGATGATAAGGTTATGAGATTTGGTCTCGAGTTCTTCATAAAATTGACTTGAAATTTAAGAATGAAATGCCAACTTCAAGTCTTCGAATCTCCTAGATCAAAAATGATTTCTTCAAGTTATTTGACATTTTGAAAATCTTAAAACATCCTATACAACCTTCATGTTTACCATTTTGACAAAAATCATCTTAGATCTTGGTGAAAATTGGCCAAGAAGTTAGGTCAAAAATCTGCCTAAGCTAGGTTAAATTTTCACTAAGTGTTTTAGAAAAAGTGCATGACTTTATGGGCTTATAACTCAAAACCTAAGAATGTTTTGGATATTAGCCCTCTAATACAAATTTTTATATCTCATCAAGATCTACAACTTTCATGTTGAAAGTTTATTTTGAATCATCTTGCATCTTGGTGAAAAAGTGGCATGAAATAATGAAATTATCATGTGTAAAACACTTATAAATTTTTTAAGTCTTGAAAAGTTTGACTTTTCACATAGAATTTTGACTTTCTTGATTTCTTGATGATCAAAATTCACATTTTTTAATGTCTTGATGAATTGTGATTTTGAGATCAAATCTTGATCAAAAAGTCAAAGTTTGACTTTTTGTGCATCAATTGACTTTTCTTTAGTTGATCAAATTTCAACTATCAATTCATTGATCTTGAGGAATGTTTTGAACCATGAAATTAGGTTAACATGTTGTGTTTTAATCCTTGAGATTATGCTTCAATCCATTAGATCATGCATTAGGTTAAAAATCATTGATCAGTCAAATACAGTCAAAACCCTAATTTTGACCATTTTGCCTTTTTGATGATTCGACCGTGTTTCTTAAGGAATTGTGATCCAAATTTGATCAATTGATGAATATAACTTTAAAATTTTGATATGGACCCAAAATCTTGAAGTTTGACAGTAATTTGACCACAATTGACTTTTTACCCAATATAGTTGATTTTCAGTCATCTGGTCAATTGACTGAGCAAAATCGTGATTCAAGTCTTGAAATTTGACATGAGTATTCTTGGAGGTATAACATCATTCATGCAAGTCATTTGAGGCATTATAACTCCAATTATCCTTGTGAAAATCAAAACCCTAATTTGATTCATCAGTGTTTAGGAGATGGTTTGACCTAATCAACACTTGTGCAAGCTTGAGCTTTTGGAGATCTTGTGGGAAATGTCTTGAGAAAGGGGAGGGAAAATGGTGCCGACAGTTATGTCTACTTGGATCATACCCATGGTGCCCCCAGTTTTACCCCCGTAGTCTGATAAGACCACGTTGTGAGATCTTATATTGGTGTCATACTTTCCGATTTTCTTTAGCATGTGGTGTGGCATAATATTTATCGTAGCACCACAATCTATCAAAACTTTGTTGATAGCTATCCATTCAAGTTTAGCTCAGATTAAACGGGGTTTTAGATGGCTTTTCATAGCCATACTTAGTTTTTCAAAAAAACGCATCTTGATTCTCTACAAAACCATTATTCATCACAAAATAACATGTAGGCTTATGTATATCCATTTCCTTAGTGTCGACATCTTCCGAATCTTCTACTTCAGTGAGACAATCATATTCAGCCGGTAAGATTGACACCACATTAACCAAGATGTTCAGACTCTTCTCAAAATTCAACTTGAAGTCATCAGTGACTTCCTTAGAGCATTTAACATTTGGTCGGCTGATGAACTCTCTTACCCGTTCCTTTGCAGCGGTATCAACTTTCACCACGTATTTCTTTCCAACACTTGCTTTGTTTGCAGAATTCTACTAAGCAGCTTCCTCAGTAATGGGCCTTTAAGCCTGCCTTCGATGCTGGAAACGCCTCCATTGAGTCCTAGTTATGGGATTCTTACCCATGTAGTTCTCAAAGACATGACTCCTTTTCTAGAACCTGAACTCACGCCTATAACAAACAGTCGACTTTCCTTTATCTCGCAGTGGCAACACTTTTTTGTGTCTCCATTTTTTCTTGAGGCTTAATCCATGTGCCTCTAGGGGCACTAACAGAAGGAATGAAACTTCTTGGTTTGGATTAGAAGTTTCTCACAACATTTCTTGAAGTCCCCTCTTTCTTCTGATGGAACATTTCGTTAGAGAATTTTCCTTTGGTTTTCTCTAGTTGTAGCCTCTGAAAGTTTTCAGCTACAATTTTATCAGTAAGAGAACCACATCTAGGTCATAAACAAGTTTGTGAGCCCTTGTTCTTGCATCGGTACAAAAAATCTACCAGATCTTCTTCATGCTTGGGGTACACTTCATCCAAGCCTATGTCAAGACTCTCATCAGTTCCTTCGACCATATCTGCATCCAAAAATTCAGTGATTTCTACCTTATGGATATCGATAGGGTCTACGAACAATACTTCTTCTTGTTGGAGAGGATTAACATCAATTTTCATTTTCCGGTTAGCAAAATTCAATCTCCCCTCTTGTAGTGATTTCTGCATAAGATCCCTGAAAAAGAAAACATTGAGAGGTGGTGTCACCAAGATAATTATGATACTTGCAAAAACCATTTTTTTGTCGTTGTTCTAATGATGGTAACTTAGCACCTAGAGGTACTAAAATCTGACCATCTTTGACCAGTAAATACAAAAATTTCTTCAAGATATTTTCTTTAGAGGGAAATAATAATTTACATTCATAAGAAGGTCTTGGCTTTATCTCAGCCACATAAACCTCTACCTCATTCGGTGAGATATAATCAACTTCATAAATAGGATATGTATCATCAAAGTTTACGAAGGCCACTTTTTCTTTTTTAGCCTTGGTATGTCTGACTTTTTCTAATCTCATCCGTTCAAGATGTCGAACTCTATCAGCTAACTTTGACATACATTTCACAAAGGTTGGGTCTATTTTCTTCCTAATTGAATAGTCCAAACCCCCAGCTTCCATTTGAACAAGTTCATGTCCAGCCACTTGCGTAAAGCACCTTGCCTTCAATGAGCGAAACCTATTTAAATAATCATTAATACTTTCAGCAAACCTTTCCTTTATGTTTGATAATTCTACCAAACTATTTTTTGAATGTCCCTCATAAAATTGTTCATGAATTTTTTTTTCCAATTTAGTCCTTGACTCTATTGAATTTGGGGTTAAGGTAGTAAACCATGTGAATCCTACCTTCGTAAGGGATGAAGGAAAATTCTTTACCCTTAGATTTTCATTATTTGTCATATCCCCTGACACAGTTAGATATCTAGTAATGCGTTCCACTGTCGACTCACCTGATTCACCCCCAAACTTTGTGTATTTAGGGATTTTCCATCCTCTAGGTAATTCAGTCTGCAAAATGTGTTCAGACAAAGGGAAGAATATGTTGGCCTCTGCAATGTGTTATTCATGCCATTCTTAGCCATAATTCTTTCAACAATAGTTATTAGGTTATTTTATACCATGAAATCCTCTTGTCGATATTCATCAACAATTTGATCAATATCTTATTGTCTATTAACGAATATCATCGGATGGCATTCTACCACTCTTGGTTCGACAACTTGATTTTGTTGTACTTGTGGTCTATGCACTTTCTCCTGGTAGACTATTTCATCTTCCATTGCCCCATTTCCACTTGGGAAGGGACAATTGGTCTAACAACAGGTGGTACTTGTCGAACTTGCACTTGGGGTGCCCCCAGAAAATTACACAAGCGTGTCAATTGAGTGACTACCTGCCTATTTGTTTCAGCAAACTGTTTATTAGTTTTAACCGACTACTGCATTATTGGGTTAATCACAAAACCCATTTGATTGGTTAATAAATTTACCAACTCATGGTTACTATCATCCATTTGCTTCCTCAAAACCACTACCGATGTATTAGTTAAAGGCGACACTAGTGGAGGAGGCCCCACTCTATTTTGGTTATTCCAATTTAAAGAATTTCCTTCTGGTGCAGACCCTTACAACTGGGAATTCATATTTTGAACGTTATCAGCCAATAGCGCTGGATTTGATGTCGACCGATATCATGGCATTAAGGAATACGACATTCCATAAAGAGGATCTGCAGTGCTGAAACGAGGTACATAAGGCACAACTATGGCCATCACTGGTCCTGGACTTACCGGTGGAGCCTGAGGAATTGGCATTTGAATTGCGCCTACAGTCGACATTGTTGCAGTTGTGTTTCCTAATGGGGGAAAAGACATAACTTGAGACACTTCCGTGTCTGTGTTAGTTATTGTTCTTTGTGGCACTACATCCACATTAGGGTTGGTAGGATTAGTCATCCTTGGTGTATGTTTCTTAACTTGTAGTCTATCGTACATTTTGGTTAGATTCCATCTTCTAAGTTTCATACATTTACTAATACCCAAAAATAAAACTTGAAAACCACTACACTAGCACTGGTCCCACCAGAAGTGTCATTTTATTTACTGTGGAAAAAGGTAAATAACTGCTAGCCTTCTCAAAGCCTAAAAATTAAGGGTTACTTGCGGGATCGACTAGTTGATCCTAAGACATGTGATAATGTATCTAAGTATGACTTGTTCGACAGACGTAAGACTTTACTTTTTGAGAAACGGTTTTCTATGAAGGATATAATAAGCATGAGTTTCCATAATGTAATGTTTTGACCGACTAAAGGTGACTCGTGACCGACGGCCGGTTACGACTTGTTTAAATGAAATAAATGTTGAGTGACTCTTTAGTAAATTCTAGTATAGAGATAGAACGAGTTTCAAAAGCGTAGATGATAATATAAAAGGATCGTTCAAAAGTAAATAAAATTAAAGCAAAAGATTCAAAAGGAACAACAGAAAATAAAGGAATTTGAATTGACATAAAGATGGTGATTCGTGTACATTAACACCTTTGAAACCCTTTTCTTCCTTACGCTTGGAATGTTGGGTTTGTTAAGTGATTCTAGTATAATGTGAACACCATGAATCCTACACTGGATGCTTTTATTTATAGTAGTTATAAATCTAACTGCCTACGTACTAGAACACACTATATACTTGACACGTATTTGGCCTTAAGATTACTACTTATCTATATTTTCACCACGTACTTGGCGCTTAACTTGGAAAACTATCTAGAAATTGATGGTATTTTCAAATTTAAAAATTATCCCGCTCCAGCACTTACTTCGACGCCATCCTTTAGCATAGATAGACGATCCAAACTTCTCTAAGTCTTAGATTTCAATTTGGTCGACAAGACCAAACTTCGACTAGCTTGTTTGTCAATTGTGTCAACTTTCCACTGCTGACTAATAATTTTCCAACTATTTCTCATTCTCGAACTTAATTTCCTTATAACCTTTATTTGTAGGATATATTCTTCTTAACTCGTGGAACTACCCTCATTAATTACGCAATATATACCTTAAAATATTTTTAGGGTAACAGCCTATTGAAGTTCAGATTCCTTCTCTAAGGATCATGAAAGATGTAGGCTTAGATGAAGACGAGTGGATTCAGACCAGAATAGACCATTTGAATCTGATTGACAAAAAGAGACTTGCGATTGTCTGTCACGGTCAGATGTATCAGAAAAGTATGATCAAGGCATTTAACAAGAAGATCAAGCATCGAGTATATCAAGCTGGTTATTTAGTAATAAAGCGCATCATTCTACCATAATGTGATCCCAGGAGAAAATGGACTCCTACCTACGAAGGGCCATTTGTTTTCAAGATAGTATTTCTGGGTGGTACTATGATACTTACCACCATGGACAATGGAGATTTCTTGCACCATGTAAATACGGACATAGTTAAAAGATACTACGCATGAAAACGACCCTCTAGGTTGACTGGCCTAGGAAAAAATAAGGGCATCCCGGCGAACCAAAAGGGTTCGGGAAAAAATTAGGGATATATATAAAGGATTGTGCAACTGGCAAGACAAAAACCTAAAAAGGCGACTTGGGAAAAAAAGGGTATCCTGGTGGACTGAAAACTTGAAAGGGCGGTTCAGGCAAAAGTTAAGGATTAAAGAGTACAACTATGTCCTGTTGGATCAATTACAACAAGCTTTATTACCAAAGTCAGAAGCTCAAGTGGCACAAGTTTAATCAACTTCTTCCGACAGTAAGGGATGAGATGTTCGAAGACATAGGGGAAATAGCGGAGTTGGAACCCAACGAGATCATTTCCACATAGCTATATGTTTTTGTTTTCACTTTGTATTTTTTCCATTTCACGACAATTTCCTCTTACTAGGATTTATGTCTCTTTGTACAAAAAAACGCCTGTTTATAGGAAAATTATCAATGCAAATACACCTTAAAGTTTAACTTTTTTTGTTTTTTCTGTTTTGTTTGCAAAAATTCCAATGACTAAATTGAATGAACATATGCATATGAACACGATTAACCATTAACAAATATATGCATGAAAACAGGAATAAGCATTTACTCAATACTCTAGGAGTTGGTACGACATTCGAGTTGTCCACAAATCCCCACAAAGCCATTTCTATGAGATTATCCCCACAGAATAATCTTCAAAATTCATTTTCAAGGAAGATACATTCCCCACAATTTCCCCGACAGATTCGCCAACGGATAAAGGATTGTGATCTCCTTCCCAGCAATATCACCCACCTATAGAGTTCCAATCAATACAATTCATGGAAGTTCTCTTCCCCAGCTGAGTTATTCTTCTAAAACTGTAAAACCCCTACAGATTTCTTCTCTCTAGCAAAATTCAATTTCCCCAGGAGAGTTTGTTTCCTCAGCGGAATATTTCTCTGTCAACAGGGTTTATCTTCCCAACATAGTTTATATCCCCAACAAATTACAGTCTGCCCATCTTGATTCTATTCCTCAGATTGCTACGCCGGTAAAATTCCTCTCCCCAGTAAAGTCGCCACTATCCCCAGAGAGTTGCCATGAAAATCGGACCAGATATCAGTCAACTTTATCCTCCCCTAACAAGTCAGAAGGTTATCCATCTCTTTTAACCCCAGTCAGGGTATATAAGAATTAAACTCCCCATACGAGTCGGAAGGTTATCCATCTCTTTTATCCCCAGTCAGAGTATATAAGAATTAAACTCCCCGGTAGAGCAATGAATGACCAATGTTCATAAACTCTTTTCCCCAAACAGAAGTCAGCATTCCCCAACAGAGTTTCCTCAAATAGTAATCAGGAATCCACAGTGAAAGCATTAAAGAATAAACATGTTCTTCATCCCCCAGCGCCAGTCAGGGATTCATTTCCCCCAACAGGATATCATATGGAGCAGTTGATACACTTTCAACAAAATTTCACATTCATACACCATTCACAAACATCATAGCATATGCATACGAAATGCATATATCACAGTCTCATTTATTTTAAGAACATCATTATGCAATGCATTTAATACATCATGACATTGCATACAACTAACTCTTTACCTTTTCAGGAAAATATCAGTCAACAAACAAACGTCATCGACTACTTATGTGACCCGACAATCTTCTCAAAGGCTACATCTGATAAAGATCTATTTAAGCCATTTCCTTAGAGGGTCATTCCCACAGAGACATATGTTGGGTCAGGTTAAATCGGCCAAAGATTTATTATGATACTGATTCTAGTAGACTTTTTCTGACTCAGATTAAATCGACCAAAGATTTATTCTGATACTTATCCCAGTTAAAGACGGACAAAAACATCTCCTGGCACAGTTTAAATCGACCAAAGATTTGTTCTGATACTTCTTCCAGTAGACTTTTTTTGGCTCAGTTTAAATCGACCAAAGATATATTCTGATACTTTTCCCAGTTAAAGACAGACAAAAACATCTCCTGGCTCAGTTTAAATCGACCAAAGATTTATTCTGATACTTCTTCCAGTGGAATTTTTTGGCTTAGTTTAAATCGACGAAATACTTATTCTTATACTTTTCCCAGTTAAAGACAAACATGGACATCTCCTGGCTCAGTTTAAATCGACCAAAGATTTAATTTGATACTTCTTCCAGTAGACACTTTTTCTGGCTCAGATTAAATCGACCAAAGATTTATTCTGATACTTCTCCATTTAAAGAAAGACACAGATATCTTCTGGCTCAGTTTAAATCAACCAAAGATTTATTCTGATACTTCTTCCAGTAGACACTTTTTTGGCTCAGTTTAAATCGACCAAAGATTTATTGATACTTTTCCCAGTTAAAGACAGACACAGACATCTCCTGGCTTAGTTTAAATTAACCAATGATTTATTCTGATACTTCTTCCAATAGACACTTTTTCTAGCTAAGATTAAATCGACCAAAGATTTATTCTGATACTTCTCCAGTTAAAGACAGACACATACATCTTCTAGCTCAATTTAAATCAACCAAAGATTTATTCTGATACTTCTTCCAGTAGACACTTTTTATGGCTCAGATTAAATCGACCATAGATTTATTCTGATACTTCTCCCAGTTAAAGACATACATAGATATCCTTTGGCTCAGATTAAATCAAGCGTATATTTATTCTAATACTTCTTCCAGTCGAAGCCAAGCGTAGACTTAGTCTAATTTCTATCAACAATTACTTTGGATGGCATCTATAAGCCCATTTCCGAGAAATCTCCATCATTACCTCTCCAAATGGAAACCTTAAGCCCATTTCTGGTATAATCAACCAACAACAGTACTTCATACACCAGTGAGTGCAAATTTTTGGGCATTCAGTGTTCAATCATTTTCTACCTTCAAGTTACGAATGGCGGAAATGCCAATCTAACTCTTCAGGTTTAAGAAGATTGAACAGGGGCAGTTGTTGTACCCCAAAATTTTCCCTCCCATTTTTATTCAAGATATCTCCTCATGCTTCTAATATTTTAAATGGCTTAAGTTTGCTCAAGTGTTGACTGATCAAACCTCCTCCTAAGCAAATGGCCTACAAATTAGGGTTTCACTTTTCTAAAATAAAATTGAACTTATAATGCCTCAAGCGGACTTCATGGTTTCTCATAGGTCTTCAATAGTGCTCATGTCAAATTTCAAGTCTTGCATCACAAATTTGCTCAGTAAAGCGCTCAGATGATTGAAAATCAACTGTATTGGACAAAAAGTCAATTGTGGTCAACATACAATCAAACTTCAATATTTTTTGCCAACATCAACATTTTGAGGTGATACTCATCATTTTATCAAGGGTTGATCATAATTACTCAAGGAAAGCACTCAAATCATCAAAGGTCAAAATTGCCAAAATTAGGGTTTTGACTGAAAATGACTGATCAATGAATTTTGACCTAGTACATGACCTAATGCCTTAAAGCATGATCTCAAGGATTCAAATACAGAATCTTGACCTAATTACATGGCTCAAGACATTTCCAAAGATACAAATGACTGATAGTTGGAAAAGTGAATGGATTGATAAAAAAAGTCAATTGTCACACAAAAGTCAAACTTTGACTTTTTGGTCAACATTGAACTTCAAAAATCAAGAATCATCAAACCATTTAAAATTATCAAGATTTATCAACAAAGTCAAGAAAAGTCAACAAAAAGTCAAAATTTCCAACACTTCAAAAAAATTCTGTGTGTTTTGTCCTTAATAAAGTCACTACTTCATGACCATTTTTCACTAAGATGTAAGATGATTCAAGGAAAATTTTCAACATGAAAGTTGTAGAGCATGATGAATTCTATAACTTTGTCCTTAAGGGTTGATATCCAAAAAATGCTTGGATTAAGAGATATAGGCCCATGAAGTTGTGACATTTTTATCCAACACTTAGAAAAAAATTTTAACTGGTTTTGGTCAGTTTTTCACCCCAACTTCTTGACCAAATTTCACTAATTTCCTTGTTAATTTAGTCAAATTGGTCAACATGAAAGTTGAAGGTCATGTTTCAAGCTTTCCAAAACATTAACAATCATGAATTTATCATACTTGGGTTATGAGATTCGAAGAGATAAAGTTGGTCCATTTAACTTGTGAATCTACCTGTAATCAGAATATTGCACAAGCTTTTGAGCTATGGTCCATTTGATTTAAGCATTGTCCAAACAATTTTGTCATTTTAGGGAGAAAGGTTACATTTCCATTCTTGTAAAGCAAGCTTTAATCACAAAGTCAATGCATTGAGCTTCTCATTTGCACCCTCTGCATACACTCAACATGTATGCTCAGAAGCAACATGTTTAAAGTTCCTAACCACCCTATGATCTATTGTAAAATACATTTGAACTTTGATTTCTCAAGAAATCACAAGTTATGCTTCAACCAAACTATAACTCTTCAACTTGACAATCTGATCAACTCCTTCCCTCCAACCTTTTTCTATAAATAGAGAGGTCCACTTGCAAGCTAGGACACGAGTTTAGAAGCCCTAAAACACCCTCATGCTCACTGAAATTAGAATTTGCATCCAAAATTACAATTGTTGCAATTTTTGACCTTGAACTCCAAATACCCAATCTACTCGTGCATTTTCATTCTAAATCATTCACAAAGACTATATAACTCATATAGAACCTATTCAAAGTACTCTTTTATCACTTTAACATCATCCTCATCACCCTCTATTTTCAAAAATAGGGCCTTGAATCTTGACTTGGTTGGATTGATTCAACAACTTTCAGCACAAAGTAAGGATTGCAACAGCTTCACGGAGGTCCAATCAAGCTTAATCAATCATCACTTTGCACCTGGAAGCATCCATACGTGTTCTGAGATTTCACTTCAAGAGGTATGTTTTCAAACTTTGAAATCCTTATTTAAACATCATTTGCATGTGCTTTTAAAAGATAAAATGTAGATATCATGCCTATGAAGCTAACCATATCCTTAGTTTTCATTTTTATTGACTATGTGATGAGAATTTTGGAACTGAAGTTTCTGAAATATTAGGTTTCAATTTGGTATCAAACAAAATTTGTTTCAACCTTTGATCTATAGCTTTTGAAACTTATATGGTTGGATTCGTGATTAAATTTCCAGCAAGTTTTATGTTTACATCTTTCAATTTGGTTGAGAAATGAGCATTTTCATAAATTCAAAAATATGGTTGTTGTTGTTGGTGAGAGGAAGAAGATGAAGTGGGAAATTTCATTTTTGAAAACAGGTTTATAATATATTTACTAGGGGGAGTTTCATAAACGGATGAAACAACCACCCCAGTGGTAAAGGAAGCGCGTGTATACCTATAAGGACCTGGGTTCGAGCCCAAGCGGTACCCTTTTGTTTATTTCATATTTTCTTGTCTTATATCATGTGCAGGCTAGTTCTATACATGCACCATGCGCCTCTCTCCATCACCCTCTGATCATCAGAAGGCCATATCCAACGCTTCAGAAAGAAAACCCATGGTGAACCCCCTTGGAGCCAACCACACTGAACGAATACAAGCGCATTGGCCCTCTATTTTGGGCTTGGATCATTTTTCTTTTCACCCCCCCCCCCTTTTTCCTTTTTCTAGCGCAGGCCCGTTACCTTTTATTATTATAAACATTTTCTTATTTCTCTGATTCAAAAAAGGCTTGTTTTAGGCCTAACAAAAATGATTTCTCACACCCCCTTGCCTGCTTTACAAACACTGGCACATTTAATTTCTTTTTTTATCTTTTCCAATTTAATTGTTCGCTTTTCTTTTTTAGTTAATTATATTTAAATCATAAAATCACAAAAGGATTAGTTTTAGGTTTTATTTAATTAATTTAATCACTTTATTTTATTTTGTTAATTAAATTATTAGAATTAGATTTTATTATTTATTTTACACTATAAAATATTTTTCCAAATTGATATTAACATCCAAATTATTTTCTAAACAATTAAAAATCATTAAACTTAGGTTTTATTTAAATTTCCTTAATTTCAATTAACTTAGATTTTTTAGGTTTTGTTTAAAGTAATTAGTTAACTTCTCTTTTAATTAAAACTAATTATTTTTCTTAGGTTAATGATCAAACTTTATTTTCTATCAAAAAATCATCAAAAACAATTTCTTTTTCTTTTATCTCTACTTCACATTTTTGCATATTTTATTATTTCACATTATCATTACTGTAAATGGTCTGTAATAGATAATTAGGATTTATTGTTTTCCTCCCCAATCATAAATTTGTAACCCCCATTCCCAAAGCATTGTAATAGCGTAGGATATTTAGTTCCCATAATTTATCGCTTCCCATATTTCTATTAGTAATTAGAGTTTGTATGACAAGATTAAAATCAATCATAGCAAAACCCTAATTCAAGATAAAGTAATTGAATCAAAGACACTTTGCACACTTACACCTCTAGGATAACCTCACTTGTTTCCTTCGGATAAAATAGTCATGTCCCTCGAACGTGGGATATTTTAGCAAAGACCCTTGGTTGAAAGTTCATAGTCTCTCGATGACCCTTCGATGTTACCTTCGGTAAACGATCTTAGTCCCTTACAAAAGTTGCTAAAGCATCCTACAAATTGCCTTCTATGACTGTACGATGACCCGCGCCTGTCCCTCACATCCAACGATAGGGGTTTCTACTAACTAATAGTAGGGTAGCACTATCTAAAGGAGGAGGAAAAGAACAAAGACTTTTTGAGTAGGTAGATCACTCGTAATCGCGTGCTCACAAACTAAAACAATTTTCACACCTCACACTTTCAAAAACAACACTTTCTTTCAATAAATATTTTCAAAACAAACATTTTGTATACATTCTCAATGATACGAGAATCATTACAAAATTTCTGCATTTAGGAATTTTCAAAATATTTACAAACATACACAAACACAAAGCATTTTAAAATTGATCTAGCGATTAAGAGCCCATAGATAACTACAGATGAAAAGGGTGCTAACACCTTCCCTTTTCATTATCTACCCCCCTTAATCATAAAATTCTCAAAAGGTCTTTCCTGTTCTTTTCACCCTTTCCTTTATTGTATAAAAGAAAAGTCGATGGAGACTCTTGCTATCCGCAACATTTATGATAAAATGCAAAACCCTAAAGTCAGTTCTCTCACCGTATTATAGCTGGTTTCTTTACCCTTAAATATACCTTTGGCTGGTATCCTTTGTTAAGAGTCCCCTTTGGCTGGTCTCTTTCCATTTGTAAGCTCGCCTTTGATTGGCGTTCTTTCCTTAGGAATCTACCTTCAGCATAGTATTCCTTGTTAAAGATTCCCCTTCGGCTGGTTTCTTTACCCCTTAAATCCATCTTTGGCTGGTATCGTTTGTTAAGAGTCCCCTTCAGCTGGTCTATTTTCATTGTAGGTTTGCGTTTGATCGACGTTCTATTCAGAGTCAATGTCTATTTGTATCCCCAGTAAGCTCGCCTTTGATCAACGTTCTTTCTTAGGAATCTACCTTCAGCATAGTATTCCTTGTTAAAGATTTCTCTTCTGCTGGTTTCTTTATTCCTAAATCCACCTTCGGTTGGTATATTTTGTTAAGATTCCCCTTCGATCGATCTCTTTTCTTTGTAAGTTCGCCCTTGATCGGCATTCTTTCCCTTTTAAATCCATCTTAGGTTGGTATCATTTGTTAAGAGTCTCCTCTAGTTGGTCTCTTTACTTTCCTATGTCTTCCCTCGGCTTGGCATACATCTCCTAATATCAGAAAATACAGAAAAAAAATATGTGCAATGATACCCGACTGGATTCAGAGTGAAAATTTTATGGTTCTATTAAGTATTCAATCCTCTTTCACCTTGATTGTTCGAAACACTTCCTCCAATCTCGCTCTCTGGTTAAAGAAGATTGAATAGGGGCAGATGGCAGCTTCCAGACCCAGGATACAAGCTTCGTATTTGACGATATTGGTGCAGTCGAAACATAACCTTGTGGTATAAGGTTTTTGATAGTTTTTTGGAGAAGTCAAGATTAACTCGATATCGTGCCCCAGTGCATTTAAAGCTCCATCAAACATGGGTGTCCAATGTGCCTCTGGTTCAGATCCTTCGCTGAGTCCCAGTATTTCGTTGTCATTTATAACCATAACATCTTCGTCTGGAAAGTTGAACTTCATTGGTTGATATTCTGGAAACGGTTGATGAGATAGATGATCAACTAGTACACTCCCCTTGATGGCCTTTTGAGTAGCATATTATATGTCGTACTATGATAATAACATTTGCCATCGGGAAATCCTTCTGGTAAGAGTTGGTTTTTCGAACAGATACTTTAAAGGATACATTCTTGCTATTAACCATGTGAAATGTGTTAACATGTATTGCCTCAATCTTTTAGTATCCCAAACCAATGCACAACAAGTCTTCTCGAGGAGTGAGTACTGGGTTTTGCAGTCAGTGAATTTCTTGCTGGGGTAGTAGATTTCATGCTCTTTTCTACTCGTTTCTTCTTGTTGGCCCAATACACATCCCATTGATCCTTCAAGTACTGTTAGATACACGATGAGTGGTCTTCCGGGAACTGGTGGTATTAAGATCGGTGGCTCTTGTAAATATTTTTTTATTGTCTCAAAAGTCGTCTGGAAATCATCATTCCATGTCACTATTTGATCTTTTCGCAGTAGTTTGAATACGGGCTCGCACATAGCAGTTAGGTGTGATATGAACCTTGAAATATAGTTCAATCTTCCTAAGAAACCACAAACCTCTTTCTATGTCTTTGGAGTTGGCATTTCTTGTATGGCTTTTACTTTCTCGGGGTACACCTTAATACCATGCTGACTTACGATAAAACCTAGTAACTTGCCTGATCTGACACCAAATGTACATTTGTTTAGATTCAACCTTAGTTTGAACTTTCACAGACGATCAAATAAATTATGTAAATGTATGATGTGGTCCTCTTCTGTATGGAATTTGGCAATCATATCATATACATACACCTTAACTTCTTTGTGAATCATATCATGGAATAGTGTGACCATTGCCCGCTGATACGTTGCCCCTGCGTTCTTTAGACCAAACGGCATTACTTTGTAGCAGAAAGCGCCCCAAGGCATCATAAATATACTCTTTTCCATATCCTTGGGGACCATTTTGATTTGATTATAACCTGAGAAACCGTCCATGAACGAGAATATTGAAGCTTGAGTTGTATTGTCCACCAAAACATCTATGTGAGGTAGCGGGAAATCGCCATTAGGACTTGCTTTGTTTAGATCCTGATAATCCACACACATACTTATTTTTTCGTCTTTCTTGGGTACCAACACGATTTTAGATATCCAAGGTGGATAATCTACCACCGCTAAGAACCTTGCGTCAAATTGTATAAGGACTTCTTCTCAAATTTTGTTGGACATGTTTGGACGAGTTCTTCTGAGCTTTTTCCTGACCGAAGAGCAACCTTCCTTGAGAGGTAGCCTGTGCACCACAATGTTTGTATCCAGTTCTGGCATATCTTTGTAAGACTAGCCGAATATATCTACGTACTCATGTAATAACTTGATCATCCTTTCTTTGACACTTTTCTCCAATGTTTCCCCTATCTTGATCTCTTTAGGATCTTCCCTTGTGCCAAGGTTAATGGCCTCAATAGATTCCTGGTATGGTTGTAAGTTGTCAGCTTTTTGCTCTGTCTCTCTCGCTAATTCTTCATAAAGTTCAAGATCTTCATCATCTTCCTCTTCAGCTTGGTTGATGGGTGCATCAAAATCATATGGGATAGTAGCAGTAACATTATCGATGATTTTGGGCATGAATTTGCACATTTATCATGTTTTGGTGCAGTTTTTTAGCATGTGACTTTGAAAAAATGCATATGAAGAAAATTTATTTCCATTTTTAAATGTAAAAGGTAAATGCAAGAGAAAGACATGGATCTTAATTGAATACAAAATATAACTTTTATTAATTGTGAATACTATCTAAATCAAAATGGGGGACCCTTACAAGCAACCCCTATGCCTCGGGCTTGACATAGGTTCTTTCAAAAACAAAAACAAAATTACTTAGGAAAGAAATAGATCTCGGGAATCTCCACAGTTATCCAGTTCTTGAGTTCTTCGTCTGGGGCGCATTCATGGTTGAAATCAGATACCCTTTTGACGTTGTTCTTGTTAGATATCATTGCCACTTGTCCACCATGCTCTATTCCTTTGTTGACGAAGGTCTCTTGGATTGGAAAAAATTTTTCTTTTCCTTTCAGAGTAGTCTTTGATAATTTGTAGCCCAAACCAAAGCGATTGTTTTTCTAAAGTATTTTCGGGAGCTTTCCCCAACCCTTCGAGGTACCACTTTCCACTGCTGTTTGCAAATCTCTCCACGAAGTCACAGTGGGTTTCTTAATTTTTTTCACTGGTAAGATTACCATTGAAGTAACCTCTAGGACTTGAAATGGTGTGGCTATACAATCTTCATCATCACTGATATAACTGTATGATTCAATGTGACTTATGAAGATGTCCTCTTCTCCATCGATTATGACCAACATTCCTTTAACGAAGAACTTCAGCTTTTGATGTAAGGTCGAAGTGACAGCCCCTGCCACATGGATCCAAGGTCGCCCAAGTAAACATGTATTTGCTAGTTCTATATCCATGACTTGAAAAGTGATATAGAGCATGTAAGGGCCGATCTTGACAGGGAGGCCCACTTCTCTGAATACTGAACTTCAAGAATCGTTAAAATCTTTGACTATCGTGGAACTTGGTCGTATCACAAAACCGTCTAGTGTTAATTTCATCAAGCTGGATTTTAGTAGTACATTGAAGGCAAAACCAATATCACTGAATACCCTGGACAGGCTTGTAGTACGTATCTGAATAAATATGTGCAATGCCTTGTTGTGAGCTCGTCCTTGTGGCGATAACTCTTTGTCGTTAAAACCCGGATATGATCCAGACATCAAATTTTCTACTACATTGTCAAATTGGTTCACAGTAATTTTCTCTGCAACGTGAGTAGAACGTAGAACTTTTATTAGTGAGTCTCGATGTGCCTCTGAATTGATGAGCAGTAAGAGTGTAGAAATTTTTGTTGGGGTTTAGTGAAGCTGATCCACCACCCTATAGTCACTTCTTTTGATTATTTTCAAAAATTCATATTTCTCTTGATCAGTAAAATTCTTGCTCGGAGGCTCTTGTTCTCGATTTGTTTCCACCACTGCTTTTCCTTTGTCCTTTGGCAATACATCATTTTTATTTTTCACCATATCATCGTTCTTATTTAGTGGTTCAGATCCAAAGATTCGACCACTGTGGGTCATGCCCCCCGTTCCTGCTATGTTCCAGATTAGAGGTCCTTGACTAGATTATGGCTCACATTCTTGTTTCAAGCCATTGACGTAAACAGTCGAATCGTAACTCCATGGTACTGCTTTATCACTTTCGTAAGGGGTAGGAGATGGCCCCCTAATTACAATTGTAGTCTTTTGAACTACTGGTATCTTCAGAGTTTGTCTTGTTGTTATTGCATATGCTTTTGTTGATTCTCCCCACGGAATCACATAAGCTTTCTTGTTAAGGTTTGGCCCTTGGCAAAGAATTACCAATGGCTTCTTTGCACTTCCTTCAATTGCAGCTACATATTCTTCTTTAGAGTATGATCCAAATTGGACTATCCCCTGGTCAACCAATTTTTGTAGTGTTTCTTCAAAAGCTACATTATATTTCAAGAGGAACCCACACTCCAATAGACATTCCTTTAAAAAATTTACTGGGGCCTTTACTTGTCTGGTTGCCCCACAGTCAGTGACTACTTTTATTGCATTTATTTTTGGTGCACCATGCGAGGGCATGGTATTTGAATTGATATTTGGTTTCTCTAAAGTGATGTCATGAGGATCCAACAAATCTTGAACTTTATGTTTGAAGGCCCAACATTGTTCTATGGTATGTCCCAGAGAATTGGCGCGATACTCCCATTTGGCGTTGGCATTGTATTTTCATGGGGGAGGCCCGACTGGAAGAGCTAGAGGTTTTAGCTGTACCAAAAATCCCTTGACCAAGTGTTGTAATGATTGACTAGGTAGCATAGGGAGTGGATCAAAATTTCTTTGTGGCCTTTCAAATTTGTTTTGTTGTTGTCCTTGTGGAAGTATTAATGGTTGTTGCACCCTTGATTGTGAGGCTATAACATTAATTTCTCCCTCCTTTCTTTTCGTGAAGTTAGGAACATGTCTTTTTGCATTGTAAGGGATATTTGATGGTCCCTCTTGTATCTTCCCACTCTTTACTCCAGCTTCAATCCTTTCTTCGATAGTCACTAGATCCGAGAATCCTGAAGATATGCTTCCTACCATTTTTTCATAGTATACCCCTTGCAAGGTTCCCATGAACATATCTACTAGTTCTTTCTCCAACAGTGGTGGTTGTACACGAGATACCATCTCTCTCCATCTTTGAGCATACTCTTTAAAGGACTCCTCTTTCTTCTGAGACAAGTTCTAGAGTTGCATGCGGGTAGGCGTCATGTTCAAGTTATATTTGTAATGCTTCAAGAAGGCATTGGCAAGATCTGCCCACGTTCGAATGTGAACTCGTTCTAACTGCATATACCAATCCAGGGATGCCCGACTTAAACTGTCTTGAAAAGGATGAATCATCAGCTTCTGGTCGTGGGTGTAGCGGTAGAAATGTTTATGACTAAGTCATTGGATTGACTAGACTTACACAAATCAAAATAAAAATTGCCACCGCGCTTTATTGTTTCCAAAGGAATGGGAAAAGAGCGAGTAACCCAAAAAGAGGGGGAAAGATTCAAGATAAGGGGGTTGTTTATGAAAAGGGAAGGTATTAGCACCCTAAACATCTACGGTACTCCGCATGGACCTCTTTGTAAAATCTGTATATTTTGGCTATATAAAAAAATGTGTTGTATATAAAATGGATGGTGGAGGTGAGAAAAGAAATATTTTTTTTAATGATTTTTACACCCGCCGCGGTTGCGAACCTTTAGTGCCTACGTACCACCTTTCGTGCAATAGGGGATCAGGGTACACGTAGTTCCTCTTTTAAAAATTTGAAACACAAGTGTGTTGGTTGATTTTAAGAGATAAGACATCATCGTCATTGTCTGTGTGGAAAACATACTTACTACTCACAATCATGAGAAAGGAGAATTTGCATCATCTCAAAGTGGAGGATATGGCTTGGATTTTAAAATCAACAATGCCTCACTCAACACCCAAGTGGAAAATATCTCTCTTCACTACATATTGTAGAAGTATAGTTGTTTGTATCACTACAAGTATTGACAAGAGTCTAATCTTTTTGGGAAAAGTTTTAAAGATAAAAGCCAAAGTGACAAAATGGTTTGAAATGAGATTTGTTGACTTTTAGTCTTCTCACAAAAAAGGTCAAGGTATTATTAAATTGATTGGAGTTTATTTATGAAAAGATTTTGAAAATGCATGGACATAAGTCCAAGTTTATTATGAAAGTGTTTAAGTTTCAAAACAAGAAAGGTTTTCAAAGGAGGGAGAAGATTTTTGAAATTAAAGAAGATGGGAGGAGAAGAAGAGACTATCCTAAAGCATAAGGTAAAAGCTAAGGATAAGAACCATCTAACCAACAAGAAGCCAAAACTTGACATCATGAGCCAAGATAAAATTCCCATTCTTTGGATTGAAACCAAGCAAGCAAAGATACTAGACCTCTTCAAATGTATTAAGTCTTTGCAAAAATTGGGCAGAGTAACGGTTGTATACGGGTGAATTCCATATTACAAACAAAGGATATAATCACAAAAAACCTGCACACAAAAACAAACAAGCAACCCAATGTCTTGAGGTAAACCTCAAGAACTCCAGACAAAATAATAAGATCACAAGGTCTCCAAGATAGGCCAAGGTTTCAAATCCTAAGTCCAAGAAATAGTCCCATGCTCCATAATGCCAGGGATAGTAACCAAATAGTCAAAGTACTATTAAGAGTTTTTTAGGGTTTATGTTGATTATTAAGTATCTTAAGAAAAGAAAAGAAAAGCTCAAGTGAGCAAAGTAAAAATGACAAGAAAATAAATGCTCAAATGAGCAAAGATGAAAATGGCATGAAATGAAAATGCTAAAAAAAAAATAGTACATAAAGCATAAAAATAATAAAAGCATAAGATAAACAAGTCAATAATTAGTGGTTAGTTGGATGACCATCTTGAAACTTTCATTTGGAACTCATTAGAGGATTGGTAGAACCAAAGCCTCCACACAACAAGTTGCATTTGCTTTTTGTCAAGTATATCATCCATTTGGAATTCTCATAAGTACCATTTAATGATCAACGATGTTTAAGTGATCCACGTTGACCAAAGGTGTTGTAGATCCATTAGAGGATTGTTAGAACCAAAGCCTCCACACAATAAATCTCAAGGTTATTGGATCAAAGAGATCAAATTAACATACTTGGGCTTGCAATCATAAGTTTGGGCCACGAATGATCATTTATTCGAATCGGGACAAAATTTAGCGTTATGTTAAGTAATCGTAAGTGGACTTATATAGAAGTCGCACCTATTTTGAGGTCGGTCAATAGCAATCTCTGCACCATTTGTTTCGAGACATGATATAGAGATCATGCTCCAACAATATTTAGTGCAATGAGAAGAGGATGAGATGACGGGGGATTAGGGAAAAAGAGAAACCACATTTGAATTAATATTTAATCAAACTATTATTAAAATCATTCATCCATTTTGGTGGAGTTGAACTCAACACCATGGATCCAATGATGTTAATAAAGTCATGATCAAAAAATCAACCCAAGACAGCCAGAAAATAATCACAAAATAATATCACATTTAATATATATAATAAAGGGTTAAAAATGTTTTAAAAAATAGAAAATAATGAGGAAAATATCAATTATGTTCAAATTATTCAAGAAAGGAAAAATTAGGCCATAGAAAAATCAGAAATGGATCCAATGATTTTTATAAAAAATTTAGTAATTTTTAAAAGTCAGAAACTATTTTTAAACTATTTAAATTTTCTAAAAACAAAAATAAAATAGATCAAAAATAGTAAACCTCAACATAAAATTCCATAAAATTTTCAGAAAGTCAAAAATATGCAAAATAATATTTATGAGTTTTTTCAGAAATAAAAAATGTCAGAAAGTATATTTTAGTAATTAAAAGAAAGCAAATAACATAAAAAAATATAAAAAATACCAAATGTTAAAATAAAAATGTAAAAAAATATTCATGAGATCAGAAATAATTCAAAGTATTTTTGTGAATTTTTTCATAATTTTTGGATAAAAAATAAAAGAGTTATGAATTTTTGAAAATTTAATCAAATAAAATATAAAATCAGAAAATAAAATAAAACCAAAAAGATGTGGACCATCAGATCAAAGTCAAAATGCGTTAGTAAGCTAATCCAATAGACCTGACGCGTTGTGCTTGATATGGACCTTAGTGAAACACACATGTGATCAGAAAAAGGGCAACAAATAAAATTAAAACGCTTGGCACGCTATCATTGGTTGAGACGAGACATGTCATCATCTTCAACCTCCGGACACCCTGCAATGGGGATTTTGTGAAATCCTTCAAATAGAAAAATTAGGATCCCTGGCTAGCATCATTGAACGCGTCTCTTCAAGACGATTCTAACACAACCATTGCGCCAAATTTATATAAAGTATGGAGAGAGATATGAATCAAAAATTCAGAAAATAGCGAGCACATTCAATTTGGGATTTCTCTCTCAATTCTCAATGAATTTAAAAATTGTAAGCAGCATTAGAATCAGACAAAGGAGTAGAACAGATTAGTGCTTGAGTTGGATCCAATTGGTGGATAATTATACCTTTTCGAAGTTCAAGTAAGAAGCTCTGAAACTGGACTTTTGTAGCTTGAATTATGGGTCGTTTTGATTGGTTTAAGTACTGGAGAGTTTGTATGAAGTTCAAGGATGATGAATGCGCAAAGAATTTTGGAAAAGGAAGCTTAAATTTCAAAAACTGAATTCATAAAAAGTGGGTTCGTGTGAGGTTTTGGCAGGGTGTTCTTGGCTCTCTAAGCTTGGGAAATTGAATGAGGGATGACCCTTTATTTATAGGGAAGCAAATGGGATCAAAAGGAAGAGGAAATGATGCGTTTTGGAGGGAATTCGTATGGGTTTGCATCATGAAGAAAGTGTGACTCAAACTTGATCAAAAATCAGCCAAATCGTGTGTTTCATGATGCTAATCACTTCTGACAAGTTGCTAAATATGATTAGAAACAAAAACGCGTGGAAATCCTGTGATTAGAAGCCAAAAAAAAAGATTTCAAAATTCTGACTGTGCAAAATTCAGTTTCAAACTACCAAATTCAAATCTATGGCATTTCCACCTCAATGGGTCTTAGGGCATAATTCTTGATGCTTTGGAAAGATGAGGTTACAAGCTTTGCAATGGAAAAATAATGGAATCAAATGGATGCTTGAGCTGAAAGTTACATGGAGTCAAAGTTGAAGAAAAAGAGTTGACTTTCCATACTTAGAAATATTTCAAATTCTTCTTTAAAAATGACCTATAATCTTTTGCATCCAAACATGGCCTTCCACTTAGAATGTTCTCTTGACCAAAAAATATGGAATGAAATAGACCTCCTGAATGACATTTTGCAATTTGAACCACTCAAGATCTACAAAAATTGAGCAAGTTATAACTTGTTGAAGTTGCCAAAAATCATGAAATGACCTATAATCTTTTGCATTCTTAAGGCAACTTCCATCCATTTTCTTGCTTTTCACATAAAAGAAGGCATGAAGAACACACCCTTAGGATCATCATGCAAAAAGAATGGGCTCAAGGTGATACAATTTGACCAAGTTATGACCATTTTAAGTCACATATGGAAAACTGGGGATTCATCTGGGTGACTTGTAATCTTCTTCTTCACCAAGTTCCTTCCACATGAAAACTCCTTGGAACTTTTGAAGTGATTTGTTGGTAACTTTTTGAAGAGAAGGATGTTTTTGGAATCACTCAAAAATACCAAAAGATGAGCAAGATATGCTTCCTTGAAGTTCAAAACCCTAGCCTCTAGATCAAAAGAATACTTTGAGGAACTTTGCCAAGTTTGAACAAACTTTTTGTGCCAATATTCGTCCTTTGTGAATAGAAATTGTTGAGGATGATGATGAGGACTCATGGCCACCAAAACCACTTCCATACCAATTCTTACAAAACAACTTCAATGGTGAGGTTTGAATTTCTCAAGCTATTGACTAGGGCATGGAAATAAACTCATGAAGCAACTTGCTAAACCTCATTGCCTTTACCTACATTATTAACAAGTAAGACAAACCAATATTGCATTTTGTTAATTAGAGAGAAAATCAAAGCAAAATACCCATGATCACAAAAGAAAACAAGTCAAGGTTCTTGGTAACTCCTCAAAAGAGAAAGGCTAAAGATAGGGAGAAGAACCAAAAACCGTAATGTGATTTTGTTGTGATTGAAACAATATGGTATGGTGCAGAAATCTTAGGGGCAAAAATTGGGGTACAACAGCTGCCCTTATTTAAGTTTCTTCTATCCGGAGATACGAGGGTTAAAAATCTTCGTGTCAACGTGATCGAACATACTTAAATATAAAACAAACCCTATCTTTTGACCTAAGATGCCATGCAAATGCTTATGCATATGAATTCATATGAACAGAACTAAGGAGACGTAAAGTAACATTGGGGATGCAACAAAAAATGAAAAAAACAGAGGAGCAACCCCACCAGGAAAATAAATCACTGGTGAACCTCAAGAACAGAATGAGAGAGGAAGATAACAAGCATTGACGTTCACTGCCGATGTTCTACCAACACTCATTGAAGGTAGAAAGAGAAAATATATCATATCACCGCTGTTCACTGATGATAAACCATCAACATTCACTGAAGATAGCAAAAAGATAACAAACACCAACGTTCACTACCGATGTACTACCAACGTTCACTGTAGGTAGAAAGAGAAAATATAATAGCACCGCCGTTAATTGATGATGAACTACCAACATTCACTGAAGGTAGTAAAAAGATAACAAACACCGACGTTCACTGCCGATGTACTACCAACGTTCACTGTAGGTAGAAAGAGAAAATATATCATATCACGGCCGTTCACTGACGATGAACCATCAACATTCACTGAAGATAGCAAAAAGATAACAAACCCCAACGTTCACTACCGATGTACTACCAACATTCACTGTAGGTAGAAAGAGAAAATATATCATATCACTGTCGTTCACTGACGATGAACCATCAATGTTCACTGAAGATAGCAAAAAGATAACAAACACCGATGTTCACTGCCAATGTACTACCAACGTTCACTGTAGGTAGAAAGAGAAAATATCATAGCACCATCGTTAACTGACGATGAACTACCAACATTCACTAAAGGTAGTAAAAAGATAACAAACACTGACGTTCACTGCCGATGTACTACCAATCTTCATTGTAGGTAGAAAGAGAAAATATATCATATCAACGCCGTTCACTGACGATGAACCATCAACGTTCATTGAAGATAGCAAAAAGATAACAAACACCTACGTTCACTGCTGATGTACTACCAACGTTCAATGTAGGTAGAAAGAGAAAATATATCATATCACGGCCGTTCACTGACGATGAATCATCAACATTCACTGAAGATAGCAAAAAGATAACAAACACCAACGTTCACTGCCGATGTAGTACCAACGTTCACTGTAGGTAGAAAGAGAAAATATATCATATCACCGTCGTTCACTGACGATGAACCATCAATGTTCACTGAAGATATCAAAAAGATAACAAACATCGATGTTCACTATTGATGTACTACCAACGTTCACTGTAGGTAGAAAGAGAAAATATCATAGCACCGCCGTTAACTGACGATGAACTACCAACGTTCACTAAAGGTAGTAAAAAGATAACAAACACCGACGTTCACTGTCGATGTACTACCAATGTTCACTGTAGGTAGAAAGAGAAAATATATCATATACTGCCGTTCACTGACGATGAACCATCAACGTTCACTGAAGATAGCAAAAAGATAACAAACACCGACGTTCAATGCCGATCTACTACCAACGTTCACTGTAGGTAGAAAAAGAAAATATATCATATCACCGTCGTTCACTGATGATGAACTAGCAACGTTTACTGAAGGTAGTAAAAAGATAACAAACACCGACGTTCACTTCCGATGTACTACCAACGTTCACTGTAGGTAGAAAGAGAAAATATCATAGTTGTCCCAAAATTCTAGCGTTTTACCTGAAATGGGTCTCAAATTCTTCTTTAACCAAGGAAATCTGCTTGGAAAGGATCAAACATAAGATGTCTCAAATAAAGAGACTTGTTACTCATTGTCAAGGGGAATTGCCAAGAGAAATGACTTTTTAAGGATAGAAATATGACTTCCCGAGGAAATTCCACGATATTCCTGCTGAGGAGAGAAAGTCTTCCGGTGCAAAATAAATGCACAAAACAAAACTCAAAGTTCTCAGAAGTCCAACACAAATAATATTGCCATGCAACCACAAATCCAATTCAGAAATAAACTGGAGCAAGACGACCAATGAAGATACATCCTTTGAGAAATAAACTCAAGAGGGAAAACCAAATTCAACTAAGAAAAGAGCGTTGCAGGAAGGTCAGAACACAGTGTCAATGCATGATGTATTTATGAATGCATGAGTGATATCATGCATATGCTAATAAAAGGATACATGATCAGTACAATCAAACAAAACCGCCTCAGGTACTAATAACATTGGGCTAAACTTCAACCAGAGAGATCAATCCAAGAAAGGTAAAAGCAATTGTTGGAACCAAACCTATTGCTTTCCCTAACTTCACTGAAGAGAAACATAATCCGGATGTAGCCAAATCAATTAGACACCGGGATAGAACATCTTTCTTCCGGTTTCATCAGAGGAGCAGTTTTTTAAAAGCAACATGCCTACTGGAGATTGCAAGACCAGCCTCAAATAAAGCATACTGACGTCGAAAAAACCAAACCTCATTGGGGGATTCAAGCCTACCTCCCTGGAGAAAAATCTGCGGATTGAAAATTTTCAACACGAACACTAATTCCAACAAGAGATGCCCTGGGATAACCTTCCCGAGAAATTAAGAGGTCAACACTAGTGCCAATATTGCAAAAAGAGCGACATCTCAGCACACCAAGGGAATAAAACCTTTAATTATATGAGGGAAGACTTCGCAGGGGAATCTAGGACGGAGGCTTCTGACCATGCAAACCCAAAGTCAAAAGCGAACTTAGACTTGACTGGGGATAATTGGATCACAAACCTAATACTATACCTTCCACCCACTGATATCGTCTTTAACTATCTGAGAAACACACAAAGATTTCGCACACTGGGAAAATGTCCTGAGAAACCTTTCATAAAGGGAGTAAATCTTATAAAACACCTGGAGTTCGTTCATTCTTGGGATCACCATTCGTGTTGTATTTGTTTCATCACAAATCCCAAAGTAAATTGAATTGTAAAGATCTCTTTTTTTTGAAAAGTTAATTTTGCTTTTTTAATCTTTTTGCTTTAACGGTTATTATCAGTAATAAATGAAGTCTTTGTAAGCTAAATAAAAATAAGAACACAAAGAATTGGATAAAAGCTCGAATTTCATTAATAGAATGGTAGTCTGCGAATGGCGAGACTCCATGGATGATTACAAAGTTTGGGAAATGGTAATACATAATGGAAAAGATACATTGAGATACAATGACCGATATTCCCCCTAACAACTTTTGGAGATCCTGAGCAGCAGCTTTTGTCGAAGTATGATAAGGATCCAAGAAGATTGTTGCTTCAACGATCAAGTCTTGTATGACGTAATTACTTGTCAAGAAAATCCCTAACTTTTGCCTAAGCTGCCCTTGTGGGTTTTCAACTTAGCGGGAAATTTATTCTGTTTATGTCTCTAATTTTTGTCTAGACCGCCCTTTTTGGGTTTTCAGCCTACCGAGACGTTCCTTTTTGCCTAAGCCTCCCTTTCGGGTTTTCAACTTAGCGAGTTGTTCTTTTATTTCTTTAGGCAAAGTATTTCTTAACTGCATCAACATTCAAGGGACGTGGGAACTCCCCGCCATCCATAGTTTCAAGAATTAATGCACCACCAGAGAAGGCTTTCTTAACAACATACGGACCTTCAAAATTGGGAGTCCACTTGCCCCTAGAATCAGTGTTGAAAGACATGATCTTCCTGAGCATGAGGTCGCCTTCTCTGAATTCACGAGGTTTGACCATTTTATCAAATGCTTTCTTCATTCTTTTCTGATATAACTGCCCATGACATAAAGCTGTCATCCTCTTCTCTTTAATCAAATTCAATTGGTAAAACCTATTCTGGACCCATTCAGCCTCTGTCAACTTGGCTTCCATTATCACACGCAACGAGGGAATCTCTACCTCGATAGGGAGTACAACTTCCATTCCATACACTAGGGAGAACGGGGTTGCTCCTGTTGAAGTGCGAACAGATGTTCGATATCCATGCAGAGCAAAAGGGAGCATTTCATGTCAATCCTTATAATTGACAACCATTTTCTGGATAATTCTCTTGATATTCTTATTAGCAGATTCAACAGCCCCATTCATCTTTGGTCTGTATGGAGATGAATTGTGATGAACAATCTTGAATTCTTCGCATAGTTCTGTCATCATCTTGTTGTTCAAATTCGAGCCATTATCAGTGATGATTCTACTCGGCACACCATACCGGCATATAAGATTGTTTTTGATGAAACGCACAACCACCTGTTTGGTAACATTGGCATATGAAGCAGCCTCTACCCATTTGGTAAAGTAGTCAATTGCTACCAAGATAAAACGGTGTCCATTCGAAGCTTTGGGTTCTATCATCCTGATCATGTCAATACCCCACATAGAGAAAGTCCATGGGGAGGAAATCACATTGAGAAGTGTCATAGGCACATGGACCTTATCTGCATAAATCTGGAATTTATGGCACTTCTTTGCAAATTTGTAACAATCAGATTCCATTGTCAACCAATAATAATCTGCCCTTAGCATCTTTTTAGCCATTGAATGTCCATTAGCATGAGTGACAAATGAACCTTCATGAATCTCATGCATCAACATGTCTGCTTCGTGTCTATCCACGCATCTGAGAAAGACCATGTCATAATTTCTCTTGTATAACACATTTTCACTGAGGAAGAAATTGCCTGCCAGTCTTCTTAGTGTCCTTCTATCTTTCTTCGACGCAACAATCGGGTATTCCTGAGTCTGAAGAAAATGCTTGATATCATAATACCAAGGTTTTTCATCTGCTACCTCCTCTGTTGCAAACACATGAGCGGGCATATCTAGCCGTCGAACTATAATTCGGGGTATATCATTCCAAGTATTCACTTGGTACATGGAAGCCAAAGTTTCCAGAGCATCCGCCATTTGATTTTCATCTCTAGGAATGTGATGGAATTCAACTTTACTGAAGAAGGGTAGTAATCTTCTAGCATAATATTTGTAAGGGATCAAGCCAGGGTAACGAGTGTCCCATTCTCCTTTAATATGATTTATTACCAAAGCTGAATCACCATACACATCTAGAATTTTGATTCTGAGATCAATAGCTTCCTCAAGACCCATGATGCAAGCCTCATATTCTTCCATATTATTAGTGCATTCAAATGTTAACCTCGCGGTAAAAGGAATGTGTGATCCATGAGGAGTAACAATCACAACACCAATTCCTTTACCATAAGCATTCACAGCTTCATCAAATATCATACTCCAAGGAGATTCAGGGTCAGGGCCTTCCTCGGGAAAAGGTTCATCACAATATTTCACTTTCAGGAACATCACATCCTCATCGGGGAATTCATCTACAGACTGATGATCCTCCACTGGTTGGTGAGCAAGATAATCTTCCAACACACTGCTTTTAATTGCTTTTTGAGTGTGGTATTCAATGTCATATTCAGATAACAACATATGCCAGCGGGAAATTCTTCCAGTAAGAGCAGGCTTTTCAAAAATGTACTTGATTGGGTCCATTTTGGAGATCAACCAAGTGGTGTAATTCAACATATACTGCCGCAAATTCTTTTCCGCCCAGGCCAAAGCACAACACGTTTTTTCTAGCATGAAATACCGCGACTCACAGTCAGTGAAATTTTTACTGAGATAATAAATGGCGAACTCTTTCTTTCCCGTTTCATCCTGTTGTCCCAGAATACAACCCATGGATTTATCTAACACTGTTAGATACATAATCAACGGTCTTCCTTCTACGGGAGGGATCAAGATAGGAGGTTCAAGAAGATACTCTTTAATACTTTCAATTGCCCTTTGGCAGTCATTCGTCCATACACAACCTTGATCTTTCTTTAACAACTTAAAGATCGGTTCACACGTTGCAGTCATGTGGGAAATAAATCTGGAGATATAATTCAAACGCCCGAGGAAACCCCTGACTTGCTTTTCAGTTCTTGGTGCTAGCATTTCGTGAATTACTTTGACTTTATCAGGGTCAACTTCAATTCCTTTCTGGCTAACAATGAAACCTAACAACTTCTCCGATCGAACACTGGAGGTGCATTTATTTGGATTCAAGCGGAGACGATACTTCCTCAAACGCTGAAACAACTTCAACAAATCTTCTATATGCCCTTCTTCAGTTTGGGATTTGGAAATCATATCATCAACATATACTTCGATTTCTTTGTGCATCAGATCATGGAATAGGTTTGTCATAGCCCTTTGGTACGTTGCACCAGCATTCTTCAACCCGAAGGGCATCACTCTATAACAGAATATTCCCCAGGGCGTGATGAACGTTGTTTTTTCCATGTCCTCTAGAGCCATTCTTATTTGATTATACCCGTAAAATTCGTCCATGAATGAGAATACTTTGAATTTTGCTGTGCTATCCACTAACATATCAATGTGAGGCAATGGAAAATCATCTTTTGGACTAGCTTTATTTAGATCTCTGTAATCTACGCACATGCCGACTTTTCTGTCTTTTTTCGGTACTGGGACAATATTGGAAATCCATTGAGGATACACTGACGTCACAAGAAAACCAGCATTAATCTGCTTTAGGACCTCCTCTTTGATCTTTACTGCCATATCCGGGTGGATTCTTCTCAACTTTTGTTTAACTGGCGGACACTCTGGCTTCAATGGCAAATGATGCTCGACAATGTCTGTATCCAGACCAGGCATATCTTGATAAGACCAAGCAAAAATATCCACATACTCTTTCAACAGCTCAATCAACCAACTCTTTACATCAGGATGCAGTGATGTTCCAATCTTAACTTCCTTCGGATCTTCTTCTGAACCCAAATTAATCACTTCTAAAGGCTCCTTATATGGATTAATGATATTTCCCTCGTGCTCAAGCAACCGTGAGACCTCTTCTGGAATCTCATCATAATCTTCTTCTTCAGCTCCAAACACAGGACAATCAAAGTTGGTAGAGGGTGCAGGGTCATTGTATTCAATAGGTTTTTTAATTATTCTACACGTGTGATTTATGATTGTTTTTAGAAACTGACACATATAACAAGTGATCATGCAGATTAATTTTCAGTTATGATTTATTTTGAAATGGTTTTCTTTTTTGATTACCATTTCCCAAGAAAAAAAGAAAAGAAAATAAAAGACATAATTTTGGAAGCAAAGGCATCTTTTATTAATGATCTTAAAAGTTGTAGCAAACAGATAAGCCCTACAACATTAATACTTCCACCTTGGGCATAGTGAAAGCTTTTCAAACAAAAGAAAAAGATTAACAAAACAAATTACTTTGAAACATGTATGCAAGAAGGAACATCAATGGTGACCCAGTTCTGAACTCGAACTCCATACGTCACATAATTCGGTACTTCCTGCTCTACTTCATCCTCTTCAACAGCATTAATTCCATAATCAGTTGGATGGAGGTAGCCCCCGCTGCGAAAAATATCATGATAACTGTTCATAGAAGACTTTGACTTCAAATTCTCGCCTTTGCCATTCCTCGAAGGGAAACCCAAAACAGCTCTATTTTTGTTCACGGGTGGATCCACAAGTCATCCCCACACTGCATTATGACCATTGTGCACAACCTGCTGCGCGTCCTTCAGGGAAACCACATAATTCTCACTCCTCCTTATGTTGTCAATGGATAGAGCTTGGAACTAGGTTCTAACAGCAGCCTCATCTGCTTCTACAATACTGAAAGAGGAAAGATGAGATATCAACAACGCCTGCTCCCCACTTATGATCACTACCTTCCCTTCACGCATAAATTTTAGCTTCTGATGTAGAGTTGAAGTGACAGTCCCTGCTTCGTGTATCCATGGCCTTCCTAGCAAGCAACTATATGTGGGAATAATGACCATAACCTGGAAAGTTATCAAGAACAAATGTGGTTCTATATGGACGGGTAAGTCCACTTCACCGATGACATATTTTCTTGACCCATCAAAAGCCTTCATAATGATACCACTCGGGCGCATAGGTGTTCCTTGGTACTTTAACTTCATGAGAGCACTCCTTGGTATAACATTCAACACGGATCCATTATCAATTAGCACATTGGACAACGAGTCATTCTTGCAGTTCATGGATATGTGGAGGGCCAGGTTGTGATTCCTCCCTTCATCTGGTAACTCATCATCGCAGAAACTCAAGTTGTTACATGATGTAATGTTTCCAATTACGCTACTGAATTGATCTAATGGCATGTCACTCTCCACAAAAGCTTGGTCTAGTACCCTCATCATTGATTCTCTATGAGCGGAGTAATTCATCCATAAAGCTAGGATGGATATCTTTGAAGGAGTCTGCAGTATCTGATCTACAATTTTTTAGTCGCTCATCTTAATTATCTTCAAGATATCATCCACTTATTTCTCTAATGTAGCTCCACTAGTCTCTCCTGCAGCCTTCTTAGGCTCATCGTTCTCAATAATTTTCTTTCCAGCAACAACATCTCTTCGAATAACCGGCGCAAACACACGACCGCTACGGGTCACCCTGCTATTATCAACTATATTTCCAACATCTGGCATTGGCTGGATGGGAACTTCCTCCCCATCTTCCAAGATTGTAGCGTTGTATTTAGAAGGCACGGCCTTATCTGATTCATAGGGAACAGGACCTGGCAGACTAATTACTAATGGGGTAATAGCTGGTTTGCTATGGTACTCCACCTCAAGATGAGCGGGTGCACCAAAACAAGGTACAATGAAATTTACCCCTTCCTCAACACAATCAGCCATCAAAAGGTTATTTTCGACAAACAAATCTTTGTCTGAAGAGAAATACTCATCCGCTGAGGCATATTGTTCCTCTGATTCCTCTTCCATTAAACAAACCTCAACCATATCAATATCATGATAATCATCTCTCTGACCTGTGATCTTGATAGTTCCATTGTCTAACAGCAATTGAACACCCTCTCTCACAATAGAACATCCTCGGGGGTCTCGACAGCAGACTATGCAAGATCCATATTGGTGTTTCACCTGACCATAAGTACGGTAGAAGGTAGTATGCAACTGCACGAGATCCTCATTCAAATGCTCCACATCAAAAATTTTGAGTTCACCCAGACATCCAGAAACCATATTCACAGCATTCACTCCACCGTGCTTGGGTAGAGGATTGTCTTTCACATTAGGTCCCATGTCCTTGAAAGATAGAACACCAGACTTTACCAACTTTTGCACTTCATTCCTCAAAGGATAACAATTCTTAATACTATGCCCTGGTGCTCCCTGATGAAAGGCACACGTCTGGTCTGCTTTATAATACCAAGGCAATGGTGATGATACGGCTGGAGGTGGTCGTGTCTGGACCAACTTCTTCTGAATCAATACTGGTAGTAGTTCTGCATAACTCATGGGAATAGGGTCATAGTTCTCCCTTCTCTGATTATTCCCTTGGTTCCCCTATTGGGACTGTCTTTGATAAGCAACGGTAGTTGGAGCGGCGTTCATAACCGGATTAACTAAGGCAACTTGTTGGTGACGCTGATAATTCCTTCTAGGAGCGTTTACTCTCCTCTCTTGTATAACAACATTTGTATCCCCCTCTTTCTTCTTTGTAAACCCATAAGCTGGCTTTTTCACACTTTCGGATCCTTCACCCTTTGTCAAACGGCCTTCTCTTACTGCCTCTTCTAGGCGGACACCCATTCCTACCATCTCTGTAAAATCACTTGGGGAACTTGCTACCATTCTTTCATAGTAGAAAGCGCCTAGCGTCTTCAAAAAAAATTTAGTCATTTCCTTCTCCTCCATTGAAGGAATCACTTGTGCAGCCACTTCGTGCCATCTCTGCGCATACTCTTTGAACGATTCTCTGTCTTTCTGAACCATGGCCCTAAGCTGGTCACGGTCGGGCGCCATGTCCACATTGTACTTGTATTGTTTAATGAATGTTTCTCCCAAATCATTAAAAGTATGGATGTTGGCGTTATCTAAACTCATGTACCATTTCAACACTGCGCCGGTTAGACTATCCTGAAAAAAGTGAATTAGCAGACGCTGATCATTGGTGTGGGTAGACATTCTCCTCACGTACATCACCAAGTGAGCACGAGGGCAAGTGTTTCCCTTGTACTTTTCAAACTCCGGAGCCTTGAACTTAGCAGGCACTTTAACATTCGGGACCAAACACAACTCATTCACATTCTGCCCAAATAGCTCTTTTCCCCTAAGAGCCTTCATCTCTCTTTGCATTCTATCAAAATGCTCCTGGAAATCATCCATTCTGTCATAAAGACCCAAGTCTTCACTCGGCGGAGGGAAAGGAAGACACATATCTTCATTAACAAATGGAACCAAATTCACCGAAGGAGGTGCAGCAGGAACAGCATGCACCATAGGAGGTGCTGGAGTAACAACATTTTGAACCACCGGGTCATCTTGGGGGCCCAAATTGAAACCTTCATGTGCAAAGTTCTATGGCATTCCCCACGGATAACCATGAGGCATACGGTTTTAGACAACAACCAGAGTAGTGGATACAGGGACAGTCTGAACTTTAACACTTGCCCTTGTTGGTTGCGGTTGAACACTCGATGGCTGATTCTGAGCAACCACCAGAGCTTCCATCAGAGTAGTCAAGTTGGCCAAGCCAGCCTTCAAAGCAGAAACTTCTTCGCGTAGCTCGTAATTCTCCTGTTCCAAGTTGTCCATCTTCTTTTTGAAGTTAGCCCGAGTGTTGTAGTGATGAGTCAGTTTGCTGAACAAAGTAAAGAAGCTGGGTAAGGCACCTGGATATGCATAACAAGTGCAAGAAATATGTGCAATATGATGCATGATATGCAATGCACATGATTATTTTCACTTTATCATTTAATATTTCAAGGGATTTAACGTTTATAGACATATTGCAAACATCAAAATAATAACGCATTTGAAATACCGAAAAATTTTATTATACTAACTTCAAAATGGATTACAAGTTTCAATGATCCCAAGTACAAGATGAAAATACAATCTAAAAATCATGAGAAAAAGAACTGATGGAGATAAATCTGTACGCTGGCGCTTCCCTGTGAGCCTGGCAATCTGATCCCTCAACCTCTGGTTTTCTTCCACATGCCTGATGGCAACTTCCTTCCAATCATCTGAAGCAGGAAGTGAGTAATCAGCACCTGTTTGAGGCTTAGGGGAAAATAAACCCCCTTGCCTCTCCATAGACTCTACTGCTTGACTCTCAAGGATCTCGATCAAATCATCTTTCTCCTTCAGGTCTGCTCTATAGGAAATCTCTAAAGTTTGGCACTTATTCTTCCAAGCATCCCTTTCTTGTTGCATCCTAACCAAAGAAAGTTGTAGCTCTTCTAGATCATCTAACAAAGAAGGAGTGGTCTTCACAAATAAATCAGGCATGGGTGTCTCCTGAGTATACGGCATCTTCAACTGAATGGCTCTCGATCGGATCCACTGAAGATATGGCTCCAAAGAAACAGCACCCCTGGGTCCCAAATCCTTCCTACTCTTCTTATGAATGTGACGCCTGGCCTTCGCAATTTGCTCCCTAGCTTCCATGTGGTCTTCTCCTTCCGTCAGAAAGAAACTACTCAAATGAATATTGTTTGGCTTATCTCTCATCGGATAACCAAAATGTCGCCGCGCAAGAATAGGGTTATAGTTAATTCCTCCCTTTGTACCAATAAGAGGTACATTGGGGAAACTACCACAACTGTCAATAATCTCTATATCCTGATAAGCTCGATGATACCAATCAATATCCGAGTGAGTAAGTGCCATGATCTTAGGAGCCCAATGGGGTTCCTTCTTGATATCCCAAAAAGCATCAGACTGAGGCATATGAGAGATGAACCATTGGCACAACAAAGGCGTGCAACAGATAATCATTCCCCCATGATAGGAACTCTGAAGATGAACAAAGTAATAAACATCACCCAACAGTGTAGGAACCGGGTTTTCAATCATTAAAATCCTGATAGCATTAATGTCGACAAACTTGTCCACATTAGGGAATAAGAATAATCCATAAGCAAGTAAAGAAAACATGGCCTCAAAAGCAACCATACTCTTCATTCTGGTGAAGTAACGAGCTTTCTCCAATAAGAACTGAGTTTGTAATCTTTTAATCCCTCCTTTGGTAGTCATATGGGATTCCACCTCAGACTTCCCCAGATGAATCAAAGCAGCAATCTCATGTGGTTTTGGCTCACCCTCCAAACCAGTGAAAGGAACACGATTGGTAACAGGTAAATCCAATAGATAAGAATACTCCTCCAGTGTAGGCATCAACTGATAATCGGGAAAATTAAAGCAGTGGTACATCGTATCATAGAACTGGAACAAGGTCGAGAGAACACCCTCCTTCATCTTCAGCTTCATGAGAGGAATAATGGATCCATACTTCTTCCGAAAGTTTGCAGAACATTCGATCTCCGGAATTAGACTGACCAACTCATCTATCTTGGGATCCTTGAAACTGTATTTCCCGGTCTTTCTCTTTCCAGAATCCATGGTTAATAGTACCTGAGATATTCACAAATAGTCAACCTTTAAATCCCTTGAAATATTGTTTTCTTCAAAAGATGTTTATGAGTGCATGGATGCATGATGCAACAATCACACACAAGATCACATATATAGGGTTCATAGGTTCAACGTCACCAGCATGAGGTCGAAGGTACTACCCATAAGGTGTTGGTCTAAGAGTTATCACCTGCCGAACAAGGTTCTAGAGGTTCCCAGAGTCTACATCCTTCCTTCGGATATTACCAACTTCCCGATTAACTCGGCAATTAGTAATATTCTCAAGAAAGACTCATCCGAGCGTAGTATCGCGTAACAACTATTTCCAGATTACTCCGTCAAAGCTTCCGCACTACACCTAAAAGGCCAAGATGGTTTTGGTATTCTACGGTCCTCAGTTTCAGCAGGCTCCCAGGTCAAAAGCAGTACGTCTTCCCGATTACTCGGTAAACGACACTACAGTCAAAGGGGGCTCCACTGAATGGGGAACTCATGCCTCCTTTTTTGGGATTACTCCCTCAAAGTTAACATGACTATACCTCCCGTCCTATCTTAAAGTTTGCCTAAGTACGGGTATAAGACTCATGAGTAATCACCAAGCACCCTGAAAACCAGGAAAATTCAAACAAACATATATACAAAATATAACATATAAACAACAGAAGCACATATACAGATATAAACAAAGATAGGCTTAACCCACTTAGGGATGGACCAACAAGAGGTCAATTTGTCCCCAGTGAAGTCGTCATTTTTCTGTAGCGGTAGAAATATTCAAGACTAAGCCATTGGATTGACTAGACTTTATACAAATAAAAATAAAAATCGCCACCGCGCTTTATTGTTTCCAATGGAATGGGAAAAGAGCGAATAACCCAAAAAGAGGTGGAAAGATTCAAGGTAAGGGGTTTGGTTATGCAAAGGGAAGTTATTAGCACCCTAAACATCTACGGTACTCCGCAGGAACCTCTTTGTAAAATCTATATATTTTGGCTATATAAAAAAAATGTGTTGTATATAAAATGGATGGTGGAGGTGAGAAAAGAAATATATATTTTTTTTTATGACTTTTGCACCCGCCGCGGTTGCGAACCTTTATTGCCTACATACCACCTTTCGTGCAATAGGGGATCAGGGTACACGTAGTTCCTCTTTTAAAAATTTGAAACACAAGTGTGTTGGTTAATTTTAAGAGATAAGACATCATCGTCATTGTCCGTTTGGAAAACATACTTACTACCCACAATCATGAGAAAGGAGAATTTGCATCATCTCGAAGTAGAGGATATAGCTTGGATTTTAAAATCAACAATGCCTCACTCGACACCCAAGTGGAAAATATCTCTCTTCACTACATATTGTAGAAGTATAGTTGTTTGCATCACTACAAGGATGTACAAGAGTCTAATCTTTTTGGGAAAAGTTTTAAAGATAAAAGCCAAAGTGGCAAAATGGTTTGAAATGAGATTGGTTGACTTTTAGTATTCTCACAAAAAAGGTCAAGGTATTATTAAATTGATTGGAGTTTATTTATGAAAAGATTTTGAAAATGCATGGACATAAGTCCAAGTTTATTATGAAAGTGTTTAAGTTTCAAAACAAGAAAGGTTTTCAAAGGAGGGAGAAGATTTTTGAAATTAAAGAAGATGGGAGGAGAAGAAGAGACTATCCTAAAGCATAAGGTAAAAGCTAAGGATAAGAACCATCTAACCAACAAGAAGCCAAAATTTGACATCATGAGCCAAGATAAAATTCCCATTCTTTGGATTGAAATCAAGCAAGCAAAGATACTAGACCTCTTCAAATGTATTAAGTCTTCGTAAAAATTGGGCAGAGTAACGGCTGTATACGGGTGAATTCCAGATTACAAACAAAGGATGTAATCACAAAAAACCTGCACACAAAAACAAACAAGCAACCCAATGTCTTGGGATAAACCTCAAGAACTCTAGACAAAATAATAAGATCACAAGGTCTCCAAGATAGGCCAAGGTTTCTAATCCTAAGTCCAAGAAATAGTCCCATGCTCTATAATGCCAAGGATAGTAACCAAATAGTCCAAGTACCATTAAGAGTTTTTTAGGGTTTATGTTGATTATTAAGTATCTTAAGAAAAGAAAAGAAAAGAAAAGAAAAGCTCAAGTGAGCAAAGTAAAAATGACAAGAAAATAAATGCTCAAATGTGCAAAGATGAAAATGGCATGAAATGAAAATGCTAAAAAAAAAATATTACATAAAGCATAAAAATAATAAAAGCATAAGATAAACAAGTCAATAATTAGTGGTTAGTTGGATGACCATCTTAAAACTTGCATTTGGAACTCATTAGAGGATTGGTAGAACCAAAGCCTCCACACAACAAGTTGCATTTGCTTTTTGTCAAGTATATCATCCATTTGGAATTCTCATAAGTACCATTTAATGATCAACGATGTTTAAGTGATCCGCGTTGCCCAAAGGTGTTGTAGATCCATTAGAGGATTGGTAGAACCAAAGCCTCCACACAATGAATCTCAAGGTTATTGGATCAAAGAGATCAAATTAACATACTTGGGCTTGCAATCATAAGTTTGGGCCACGAATGATCATTTATTTGAATCGGGACAAAATTTAGCGCTATGTTAAGCAATCGTACGTGGACTTATATAGAAGTCGCACCTTTTTTGAGGCCGATCAATAGTAATCTATGCACCATTTGTTTTGAGACATGATATAGAGATCATGCTCCAACAACATTTAGTACAATGAGAAGAGGATGAGATGAAGGAGGATTAGGGAAAAAGAGAAACCACATTTGAATTAATATTTAATCAAACTATTATTAAAATCATCCATCCATTTTGGTGGAGTTGAACTCAACACCATGGATCCAATGATGTTAATAAAGTCATGATCAAAAAATCAACCCAAGACAGCCAGAAAATAATCACAAAATAATATCACATTTAATATATATAATAAAGGGTTAAAAAATGTTTTAAAAAATGGAAATTAATGAGGAAAATATCAATTATGTTCAAATTATTCATGAAATGAAAAATTAGGCCATAGAAAAATCAGAAATGGATCCAATGATTTTTATAAAAATTTTAGTAATTTTTAAAAGTCAGAAACTATTTTTAAACTATTTAAAATTTCTAAAAACAAAAATATCAAAAATAGTAAACCTCAATATAAAATTCCATAAAATTTTCAGAAAGTCAAAAATATGCAAAATAATATTTATGAGTTTTTTCAGAATTAAAAAATGTCAAAAAGTTTTTTTTTTGTAATTAAAAGAAAGCAAATAACACAAAAAATATAAAAAATACCAAATGTTAAATAAAAATGTAAAAAAATATTCATGTGATCAGAAATAATTCAAAGTATTTTTGTGAATTTTTTCATAATTTTTGGATAAAAAATAAAAGAGTTATGAATTTTTGAAAATTTAATCAAATAAAATATAAAATCAGAAAATAAAATAAAACCAAAAAGATGTGGACCATCAGATCAAAGTCAAAACGCGTTAGTAAGCTAATCCAATAGACCTGACGCATTGTGCTTGATATGGACCTTAGTGAAACACACATGTGATCAGAAAAAGGGCAACCAATAAAATTAAAACGCTTGGCACACTATCATTGGTTGAGACGAGACATGTCATCGTCTTCAACCTCCAGACACCCTGCAATGGGGATTTTGTGAGATCCTTCAAATGGAAAAATTAGGATCCCTGGCTAGCATCATTGAACTCGTCTTTTCAAGACGATTCTAACACAACCATCGCGCCAGATTTATATAAAGTATGGAGAGAGATATGAATCAAAAACTCAAAATAGCGAGCACCTTCAATTTGGGATTTCTCTCTCAATTCTCAATGAATTTAAAAATTATAAGCAGCATTAGAATCAGACAAAGGAGTAGAACGGATTAGTGCTTGATTTGGATCCAATTGGTGGAGAATTATACCTTTTCGAAGTTCAAGTAAGAAGCTCTGAAACTGGACTTATGTAGCTTGAATTATGGGTCATTTTGATTGGTTTAAGTACTGGAGAGTTTGTATGAAGTTCAAGGATGATGAATGCGCAAAGAATTTTGGAAAAGGAAGCTTAAATTTCAAAAACTGAATTCAGAAAAAGTGGGTTCGTGTGAGGTTTTGGCAGGGTGTTCTTGGCTCTCTAAGCTTGGGAAATTGAATGGGGGATGACCCTCTATTTATAGGGAAGCAAATGGGATCAAAAGGAATAGAAAATGATGTGTTTTAGAGGGAATTCATGTGGGTTTGCATCATGAAGAAAGTATGACTCAAACTTGATCAAAACTCAGCCAAATCGTGTGTTTCATGATGCTAATCACTTCTGGAAAGTTGCTAAACATGATTAGAAACAAAAACGCATGGAAATCCTGTGATTAGAAGCCAAAACAAAGATTTCAAAATTCTGACTTTGTACAAAATTCAGTTTCAAACTACCAAATTCAAATCTATGGCATTTCCACCTCAAGGGGTCTTAGGGCATAATTCTTGATGCTTTGGAAAGATGAGGTTACAAGCTTTGCAATGGAAAAAGAATGAAATCAAATGGATGCTTGAGCTGAAAGTTACATGGAGTTAAAGTTGAAGAAAAAGAGTTGACTTTCCATACTTAGAAATATTTCAAATTCTTCTTTAAAAATGACCTATAATCTTTTGCATCCAAACATGGCCTTCCACTTAGAATTTGCTCTTGACCAAAAAAGATGGAATGAAGTAGACCTCCTGAATGACATTTTGCAATTTGAACCACTCAAAATCTACAAAAATTAAGAAAGTTATGACTTGTTGAAGTTGGCCAAAAATCATGAAATGACCTATAATCTTTTGCATTCTTAAGGAAACATCCATCCATTTTCTTGTTTGCACATAAAATAAGGCATGAAGCACACATTCTTAGGATCATCATGAAAAAGGAATAGGCTCAAGGTGATACAAATTGACCAAGTTATGACCATTTGAAGTCACATATGGAAAATTGGGGATTCATCTGGGTGACTTGTAATCTTCTTCTTCACCAAGTTCCTTCCACATGAAAACTCCTTGGAACTTTTGAAATGATTTGTTGGTAGATTTTTAAAGAGAAGGATGTTTTTGGAATCACTCAAAAATGCCAAAAGATGAGCAATATATGCTTCTTTGAAGTTCAAAACCCTAGCCTATAGATCAAGAGAATGCTTTAAGGAACTTTGCCAAGTTTGAACAAACTTTTTGTGCCAATATTCTTCCTTTGTGAATAGAAATTGTTGAGGATGATGATGAGCACTCATGGCCACCAAAACCACTTCCATACCAATTCTTCCAAAACAACTTCAATGGTGAGGTTTGAATTTCTCAAGCTATTGACTAGGGAATGGAAATAAACTCATGAACACATGAAGCAACTTGCTAAACCCCATTTCCTTTACCTACATTATTAACAAGTTAGACAAACCAATATTGCATTTTATTAATTAGAGAGAAAATCAAAGCAAAATACCCATGATCACAAAAGAAAACAAGTCAAGGTGCTTGGTAACTCTTCAAAAGAGCAAGGCTAAAGATAGGGAGAAGAACCAAAAACCCTAATGTGATTTTGTTGTGATTGAAACAATATAGTATGATGCAGAAATCTTAGGGGCAAAAATTAGGGTACAACAATGAGCCATAGTGGTGCCCCTGCATTTCATCGAGACATGCAGAGCATTATTATGCTCTGTTCCCTTCGGTGTCAAGTCTGCATCTGAAAAACCCACCCCATTGTCAGCAGTCAGGCTAGCCACGCAATCTTTAAATTGATCAACTGAAGTCTCTTGCGGCACATGCGCAGTTTTGAGGAATGCAATTAAAGCCTTCGCATGGGCCTCGGAGCATAACAGCAGGGATAACATGGATATCTTTGATGGGGTCTTCCCCAGCTGCTCGACCACATTCTTGTCGATATTTTTAAATGTTTTCAATATTTCCTTTATCTCTTGCTTAGAGGCTTCCACAACAATTTTTCTAGGCGCTTCCGTCCGGGCAGGCTCGCCTATGATTTCTTTGCCTCGGGTCTCAGATGACTCGTCGGCGGGAGTGATAATTGGAGTAAACACGGGAGTAGTAGTTGATGTACCAGCAGGAGTAGCAGACGAAATAACAAAAGGCCTCTTGACAGTCTTAGGGGAAATCTCGGGAGATAAGACCCTTCCACTTCGGGTAACCTTGCTGCTCCCGACAATGTTATCAATTTCAGGATCAGCCTCTTCATTTTTCAGATCTTGTTTGATGCCATGATAGTACACATCGGCACCATAATACCAGGGGACAACTTTTTCTGAGGCATACGGGACAGGACCAGGAACAGTGATTATTAGCGGGGCGATCCTTGGAGCAGATGTAATCCTAACAGGTCTTCTAGAGGAGACCTTGGAAGGATTGGCGGAAATGTTTATAATGCAAATGTCTTCAGATGGAGCAACAGGAACCAAAGTTTTTTTGAACAAAATTTATTTGTTGTCCATCAGGCGTTGGACACCTGACTTCGGCAAATAGCAACAAGAAGGCAGAAATGAACACATGTGGCAACCTTCACCACAACCCAGAAATAAATCGGCCAATAGCAAATTCTTCTTCACAGTCATGAGAGGAGTAGAAACTTCATCCACCGAGGTCACAAACAAGTCGGTATCAACAACATTAACTCCACGACCGTGCTTAGGCATAGGAGCAATTATGACATTGGGCTTTTCTGGAGCATCGAACTCAATTTCCTTGGCTTCGATCAGATCTTGTACCTTATTTCTTATAGCCCAGCAGTCATTGGTATCGTCGCCAGAACTCTCAGAATGATAGGCACACCGAGCATTTGGATTATATCGGGGAGATGTGGTGTTTGGATTCTTGGGAGCCTCTTTCAAGTTCGCCAAGTTGGATCTCAGTAGATGGGGTAAAACTTCAGCCAGTGTCATGTTGATTCGGGTAAACTACCGTTGTGGTCTTTCCACCCTTGGTTAATTGTTTCATTGTAGAGCGGCTGTAGACCTATATATCATTACAGCACTTACTGTCTGACAGTGTTCAGCTCTGCTTTGGCCTCTCAAACTATAGATGGCACTGGCTTCCTTCTTACCAGCAAAAGGCATCTTTACCGAACTCGAAGAGGCATCCTTCTGTATTTTACCGCTCCGAATCCAAGTTTCTACTCTCTCTCCAGTTAGGATCAGCTCCGTGAAACCAGATGATGAGCTTCCGATCAAATGATTAAAGAATGGTCCAGATAGCATCCCCAAAAACATATCAACCAACTCCCTATCAGACAACGGGGGTTGGACTCTCCCAGCCAAGTCTCTCCACTTCTGTGCATAGTCCTTAAAGCCTTCACCTCTACCCATGGACATACTCTGGAGTTGAGTACGAGTAGGAGCAAGGTCGGTGTTGTACTGGTACTGCTTATAGAAAGCAACAGCCAGATCTTCCCAATTTCGGACATTGGCTCTCTCCAGTTGGTAGAACCATTAAAGCTAAGTCCCTGACAGACTATCTTGAAAGAAATGAACCCACAAATTTCTATCAGCGGTGTAGGGTTGGATCTTTCTGACATAAGAGTGGAGATTGAGTTTTGGGAAAGACATCCCATCATACTTTGTAAATTGGAGCTTTGAACTTCTGCGGGATGACCACTCCCGACACCAATCCCAATTCTTTGAAATCCAGCATAGTTATCCTCTAGACTTCCATAGCACTCAAGCGATCTTCCAACTACTTTTATATATCCTCAGTGGGAGGATACTGCTCATCATTATAGTTGGTATCATTGTCAGAAACTTCAGGACTGGGATCCTTCTCCCTTGTTTCTTCTTCTTGATTCTCCCCTTCCTTGGATGAAGAGGTCATATCGACTTGTTGCTTCAATGGCCCTCTAAACCTTCTGCCCATATTCAGAATATCGGTAACCTTCTTCTTTTTCTTTTTCTCTTTCAGGATGAGGGCCTTCAGATCCTCCTGCCCTTTTGCCAGACTTATGAACATTTGCTAGAACCGGGCGTTTTATGCCTGAAGATCCTTAATGCTTTGTCCGGAAGACATTTCTACTGAAGTAAACAGAGAAGAAGATGAGAAACCTGTAATGGTGCCTGTACATGTAATGCTATGAATGGGATGCATATGCAATGATTTCAAAGACTTTGGGAAATTTAAATTTGCGAACCAAAATGAAACAAATATTTTATTAGTCAAATTCAAAGTTCAAATGCCTTTTAGGCGTTACAATTAAAAACAAATCTAAAACTAGAAAAGAACTCAAAATTCCCATGGATGCTTCCTCTTCGTGCCGAGATAGATATTGAGTCATCTTTCCTCATGGAGCTGCTTTGTAAGCTCTAAAACCTTCCTCTTTTAGGCATAGAACTGATCCTTGTAAGTATCTCGCTCTTTCTTCAACTGAATCTAAGACCTCTGTAATTCTTCAAGATCAATGGGCATATCAGGATAGAGAATCTTGTAAGGAATACTCCCTTCAGTAGTGGGTTCCATAATCACTGGTAGAACAGACATATAGGTCATTATAAGTTTCTGGGCGCGAGCTCGTACCCGTTGGAGATAGGGTTTCATGGGAATGGAAGCCTTTGGCCCCCAAGCCTTGGCGCCAGATCTGTTTACCATGCCCCAAGCTCGTATGAACCTCTGGCGATACTCTTTAACATCATCCTCATAGTTGAATATAATTCCCTCGATAAGTAACTCATGGGGACCATCTCTTCGAGCGTAACAAAATTGTCGCAGAGCTAAACAAGGATTTTAGGTTATACCCCCTCTGATGCCAAGTAATTGGACATTAGGGTACTCCCCGCAGCGGTCAATAATAGCAGTGTTTTCCATAGCTCGGAAACACCAGAGAATATCCATGTGAGCGAGTGACATTATCCTTTGTGACCAACCCAAACCTGCTTCATTTTTCAGTACAGACTTAGGGAGGTGAGAAATAAACCACCTCGACAGCAATGGCATGCAGCACATAAGAACCCCTCTTCACTTCATAGTACGAGTATGGAGAGTGTATAAAATATCTCCGAGCAAGGCAGGCACAAGGTTGCGAGAGAGGAAGATCTTGATAGCATTCACATCTATGAATGAGTCTGGATTAGGGAATAATACTAACCCATAGATTAGAAGAGCCAAGACCTCCTCAAAAGCTTGAAAATCCATATCATCCCAAAACAGTTGGGCCTTGTCTATCAGGAACTTGGCTAGAAAACCCTTAACGTTGCTTCTTGTTTCCCAATTGGATACCACGTCGGCCCATTTCAGATGCAAAGCTGAGGCAATGACTTCTGGTTTAGGAACTTCTTCTAGACCTGTGAAGGGAAACTGTTCAAGGATGGGTATATCCAACAGCTAAGAGAATTCTTCCATGGTAGGCACCAATTGATAGTCTGGAAAGTTGAAGCAGTGGTGCTTGGGATCGAAGAACTGAAAGAGTACACTCACCATTTTTTCATCAAAGTTGGAATTAACCAGGTTGAGAAGTCGGCCTTGTCTCTAAGTGAACGCAGAAGTTTCAGGAACCTTTGATACTAACTCTTTGAGTTGGACAGGTATCTTCACAAAGCTGACTCGGATAATGTTTCTATGAACGGAAGCCATGATCTGCAAAACAGAACAAAGATAAATTCCCTTGGTCCTTGAAATGGTCAGTGCAATAAGAATGGATGCTATGTTATGATCCATGATATCATGATAAATCACAGGTATAGTGAACACAGACAAATCACACCAAGCTCTTAGGTTTAAGGCTTGCATGAGGTTAAAGGTAAGTACCCTCTTGAAGTTTAGTTGGTTTCAACCTGTCTTAGAAAAGTAATCGGGTTCTAAAGATTCTCAATATCAATGACCATTCTTTATCGGGCATTGTTTCAGCTCAAGCAATCTTTTCTTGCGGCCGAAATATCCTGAAAGTCTGATCTCAATGAGTGTAGCATCGAGTATCAACAAATCCTCATTTCTATACCGAGGTTGGCATCTCACTACTTTCTAATGGCCAAGTTTGTTCAACTAAGGTTCTAAGGTCCATTAGTGTTTCACGACACCACACGGCGGCCCCGTATTCTCATCGTTTCCCAACGAAGGATACCGATACTAACCAAAGTGTCACACCAACACAGCCATCACTTAAACCATATCGGTCTACGCCGTATAGTCTCAATGATCTATTGTTGTTTACCTTAAAAGTGTCCCCAGATCCGGGTGTAGGATCTTTAACAATGCCCAAGCAAAACCCTTTAAGAATAAAGCATACAAAACAAACAAGAAAGCAATTAAAAAATGACCTAGATCCAAAGGTATACCCCACTTATTTAGTCCTCAGCAGAGTCTCCAGTTCTGTGATACGGTGGCAGAATCGACTGTTATACTGGTTTGCATTTTTTGTTCGCAAATGTCGCCGTAAGCAAGAGTCGCCACCGACTTTTATTTTATCCAATCAGGAAAAGGAAAAAGAACGGTAAAAACCTTTTTCGAGAATATTTGAGTACGTGGGGTAGATTATAGAAAGGGAAGGTGTTAGCACCCTTTCTATCTGTGGTTTTCCACAGGCTCTTAGGTACTTGCTCATTTTTGAAATTGCTTGTGTGTGTTTGTTTTAAAAAGTTTTACTTCGTGATAACCCTTGTATCAGTCCTCAAGGGTGTGACGAAGTTGTTTTGAAAAATTGTTTTGAAAAAGTGTTTGTGTGAAAAGTTTTGTTTGATTGATTGAGCAAGTACTTAAGAGTTAATCTACCTACTCCAAAAAGACTGTTCGTTTTCCTTTAGACATCGTTATCCCATTATTAAGGAATAGGTAGCACCGCCGTTGGAGTTTTAAGGGACGTTTGAAGGGACAAATACAGTCACTAAAGAAATGACTAGGAAACCTTAGTAATTACCCTAAAGTCCTAAAGATCTTCCCGTGGCAACATTCAAATGGGTCATTTTTTATCTTTTAGACTGGAGGGCAACCACTAAAATTCCCTATGCTTACTGATTGTTTACCGAAGGCAACGGAAGTGAGGCAAACCCTAGGAGTGAATATGTGCATGTGTTTATGTTTCAGTTAATTTAGTCTTTGCACAATTAGGGTTATCTACCGTATTAATTTTCAAGTATTCTTTCCATATAATCCTATTAGCATACATCTAGGCCGTTTATAATTGCGGAAATTAAAAGTGCGGAAAGTTTAAAGTTCTAGCTATTACATGGCTTTCGCAGATACATAATCATTTTTTACTGAAAATAAAATGCGGAATTAAACCCTAATTAAGTCTATTACAACCTCGGAGCAGTTACAAAACTAAAAAAAAAGTAATTAAAATGTGCGCGACGAATTAAATGCAAGGATAATTATAAAACCTAAAAATCTAATTTAGAAAAATATTTAAGTTATTTTTTGAAGAAAGAATTAATTATATACAAAATTAAACCCTAATTTCTAATTTATTTTAATTACAAAAATAAGATTTAATTGCCCTAATTTAATTAAATTAATTAATTCAAGGAAATAAAATATTTTTTATGAAAAAAGATTTTTGGTGTTTTTTTGTGATTTTTGATTAAATAATAAAAAATGATTTATGTGTTATTTTAAAAAAAGAATAGTTAGAAAAATAATTAAAAAAGAATTGAAAATAAAATAATAGAATGGGCCTGTTTGCTGAATGAAAAGGGGGATGTATTGTTGAAAATGCTTAGGCCCAAAGAGCTGGTAAGCCCAGTCAACGGTTGATCCAGTGGTGCTCCCTCCTGATGGTGTACCATAGTCTCTGGCAGGTGGGGCGTTGGATCGGATTGATGGTGAATCCCATGGCTGGATGTTGATGGCACATGGTGAGCGTTTGAGAGGATGATGCACCTGATCTGTAAAGGAGAAATAAAATGAAGAAAATTGCAAGGACCTGGGATCGAACCCAGGTCCTCACGTTCAACACTAACGGGCCTAGCCATCTAGGCTATCTTGTTTATTTGTTAATACAATAAGAATAAAATATAATATAGGAAATAAAGTGGTTAGCTGGAAACACGCGCGAAATTCAAAATATCCAGTGGTGGCTAGACACGTTGTCGTCTTCCTCCTCATATGTCGCCTTAGGTTCCTGCCTTTTACCTACAGACAAACATTTTAAGCCATAGCCCTGCAAACTTTAAAAACTCATAAAACACATGATAAATGAAACTGAAGACCAGGATTCAACTGGTCTTAATGCCACGATCATCATGGTGCCCTGTTCTTGGTCTAATTTTACTTGTGGATAAAAACACTAAAACGAACACGAAAACCCTAGCAATGGCAAATGCATATATAGGCATCCAAACTTCAATTAAACCATTCAGTCATGTTGCAAACATATCAATAATCATAAATATATCATTCAAATGTGCTAATGATGCAAGAATTACTGTAATCGAATTTGAAAAGGAGGGCAAACTGTATGAGGTCTAGGGAGTGATTCTGTGCGCGAGAGTGCTTGCTACTGATCCTGTTAGCTTCAGAGATGCTCCAGGATATGATTGGGAGTGTTGGAATTCTTTGAATCTTCCTCTAGGGTAGAGATCAGATCACCACTTTTTGCCAAAATTTTGAGTTTTGTGTTGTGCTTTCTACGACTGCCAGCCTCTGTTTTCGTGCTTATTCATGCTCCATATATACCCTTGAGTGAATTAGGGTTATAAAAACAACATGTATCTTTTCAATTTTTGAAGATTTGATCTCATCCTTTCTTTGTATGATTTGTTTCCAAATTAGGCCTAATCATGCCATTCTTGCTCCAATCAACCTTGATACAATTTGATTCTGATATGTCAACATAATTAGCTTGTGATCCTGTCCAAAAACCAGATAAAAACAAATCTTTGCTATTAGTTGTCATTTACTTGATTTAATTGAATTTTTAATTAATAAAAAATCAAAATAAACTGAAAAATGAAGCAAACAATGTGTGGGTGAATATTTGGGTCGTGGACCATGTTATGAGTCAGGTGCAATCATAAAAAGTTAGGCCTATTTGGCAAAAAATGCATCTTCGAGCACATTAGACTTTTGGCAATTTTGCAAAAATGGTCAACTTTGACAAGGCATATCTCTTCCAATTTCAATTGCGTCTTCCATGTTCATGTAAAAAGCTTTGACCCAAAAGGTGTTTTTGTTGACTTTTCAAAAGGACCTATAATGTGGAAATTCATATCTTTTGATGAGTGCATATTTTGAACTTGAGGGATGAAGATGAATTGTAGGTAATTGCATCCTCTTCAAAATGAGCCTTGGATGGAAAATGTCTGATAAAGTATGAGGAAGTTATGCTTGGTCAAAGTTTGGTTGACTTTTTCTAAGAAACCCTAATTTAGCAACTTTTGAGTTTTGATGAATTAGGAGCATTCCTTGAGGTATCATGATCAACCCTTGACCAAATGATGAAATTCACTTCAAAATTTTGATGTTGACCAAAAATCTTGAAGTTTGACTGTATGTGGGCCACAGTTGACTTTTGACCTAGTACAGTTGATTTCCAGACATCTGAGCAGTTGACTGAGCAAAATTCTTGTGCAAGGCATGAAACTTGACATGGATGATCTTTAGAGAATATTAGGACCATGGAAAGCATTTGAGGACTTTGGAGTACACCCATCTTGATGAAAATGGAAACCCTAATTTGAGACACATTGTCTTAGGAGAGAGTTTGTGTGGTCAACTCTTGGGCAAACATGAGCAAATTGAGGATCTCAATGGGCATGTGTTGAGTAAAATGAGAGGGAAAATTTTGGGGTGCAATAGCTGCCCCTGTTCAATCTTCTTAAACCTGAGTATGTAGATTGGCTTGTCTGCCTTTCGTGATCTTAAGGTGGGAGATGATTGAACACTAGAGTGCCCAGAAATTTACACTAGTATGAAGTGAGTGTAAATCGGTGGTATCGGGAATGGGCTTACAGATTCCATTTGGAAGGCGACGGAGAGTTTTTAGGGATGGGCTTAAAGATTCCACCCATAGAAAATATTGGTCGCATAAGAGATTTCTTTGCGAGAATTCCCGTATTAGCCATTGAGGAGGACTTCGTCGGGGCATGTTGACTTATGTTTGGGGCAGTAGTGTATAGGAGCTTCGGTTGTCCATTACTCTATTAGGGAGTTAACTCCTGATTGATGAGGTGGAAGTAAGCTGTATATCTGGTCAGGGTCCGGGTTTCACATGGACTTACTGGGGAAGCGTGAAATTGATCGTATCTGGTCGGGTCCAAGTCTTACAGCATTGTAAACTGTTGTCTGGAGATAAGAGAGAAGGAACCTGGATAGTAGGGTTACTTCGAGATGAAATATTGGATAGTAGGGCTATGAGAAGGAACCTGGATGATAGGGTTACTTCGAAATGAAAGCCTGGATAATAGGGCTATGAGAAGGAACCTGGATAGGAGGGTTATTTTGAAATGAAAGCCTGGATAGTAGGGCTATGAGAAGGAACCTGGGTCGTAGGGTTACTTCGAAATGAGAGCCTGGATAGTAGGGCTATGAGAAGGAACCTGGATAGTAGGGTTACTTCAAAATGAGAGTCTGGATAGTAGGGCTATGAGAAGGAACCTGGATAGTAGGGTTACTTCGAGATGAAAGCCTGGATAGTAGGGCTATGAGAAGGAACCTGGATAATAGGGTTACTTCGAAATGAAATCCTGGATAGTAGGTCTTTAAGAAGGAACCTGGGTCGTAGGGTTACTTCGAAATGAAAGCCTAGATAGTAGGGCTATGAGAAGTAACCTGGATATTACGGTTACTTCGAAATAAAAGACTGGATAGTTGGGCTATGAGAAGGAACCTGGGTCATAGGGTTATGAGAAGGAACCTGGGTCATAGGGTTACTTCAAAATGAGAGCCTGGATAGTAGGGCTATGAGAAGGAACCTAGGCCGTATGGTTACTTCGAAATGAGAGCTTGGATAGTAGGGCTATGAGAAGGAACCTGGATAGTAGAGTTACTTCGAAATGAGAGCCTGGATAGTAGGCCTATGAGAAGGAACCTGGATAGTAGGGTTACTTCGAAATGAAATCCTGGATAGTAGGGCTATGAGAAGGAACCTGGATAGTAGGGTTACTTCGAAATGAGAGCCTGGATAGTAGGGCTATGAGAAGGAACCTGGATAGTAGGGTTACTTCGAAATGAAAGCCTGGATAGTAGGGCTATGAGAAGGAACCCGGGTCGTGGGGTTACTTCGAAATGAAAGCCTGGATAGTAGGGTTATAAGAAGGAACCTGGGTCGTAGGGTTGCTTCGAAATGAAAGCCTGGATAGTAGGGCTATGAGAAGGAACCTGGATAGTAGGGTTACTTCGAAATGAATGTTTAGATAGTAGGGCTATAAGAAGGAACCTGGGTCGTAGGGTTGCTTTGAAATGAAAGCCTGGATAGTAGGGCTATGAGAAGGAACCTGGATAGTAGGGTTACTTCGAAATGAAAGACTGGATAGTAGGGCTATGAGAAGGAACCTGGATAGTAGGTTTATTTCGAAATGAAAGCCTGGATAGTAGGGCTATAAGAAGGAACCTGGATCATAGGGTTACTTCGAAATGAGTTTGGGTAAAATTTCAGAGGGAACCTGGGTAAGGTTACTTTGTGATGAGTCTGAGTAGAACTTCAGGAGGAACCTGGGTAAAGTCGCTTTGATGAGTCCGTGTAGGACCGCATTAGGCCGCGCAGATAATTACTCTGTTTAATTTCAGGAACTCATCTTGGACCTGCTAGAAATTGTTGATGATAACCATCTTTCCTGAAAAGGTACAAGATTAATTATATACGATGCATGAAATGCATTGTGTGAGGATGTTCTCAAAATAAATGAGATTATCCTGTTATGCAATATGTATGCGCATGTCATGATGTATGCACATGAAATGCTATTGTGACATGTCTGAGTCTGGGAAAATAAATCTCTGACTGTTGCTGGAGAATATAGCATTCCTGACTGGGGTAGAGGATTTTGATCCTTCTACTTCCGTCAGGGTTGGTGAACGGAGATGACTATGCTATAGATTCGCTCCTTTTTTGTGAATATTCTTCCGGGGAGAGACTCTTCTTGAGAATAACTCTGCAGGGAATAACTCTATTGGAAGGTGAACTTCCGTATCTGAAGGAATAAACTCTGTCGGGGATTGAGTTTCTGTGTCCAGAGAAATAAACTCTTCTTGGGAGATAAAAATTTATTGATTCACTCGTGACTATGAAATTCGGATGGGGAACATATGTCAGGTTTCTGAATGACCCTGGCTGGGGAAGTTACTTCCTGTTTTGGAAAAGGATGACGCCAATGCCTTTGAAAGCTTTTACTTTGTGGGGTGTACTGATATAACAAGATCGCATGTACTCATGGCTGTGTTCCAAAGCCGTCTCTGCCTCGGTACCTGGTGGACAGAGTAATTGTCGGGTTTGACATTCTTTTAGTTTTTTTTACTCCTGTTTCTTAAGTTACGAGCAATTGTCTTTCTGTTTCCTGTGCAAATATTTGTGAACAGCAATTATATTCAAATGCACATGTCAAGAATAACTCCTTGGACGTTCTCGTAAAAAAACACAGAAAAAGGGAAAACAAACATTTTTGTGTGTAAGAATGACTTGTATTAATTTTGAAGTTGGCCTATGACAGGCATTTTTGTACAAGGAGGCTGACGTTCTAGTAAGAGAACACCCCCGTAAAAATAGAAGCTATACAGAATTGTGTGAAAGTAAAACAGCTATGTGAAACGATCCCATTGAGTTCCAACTCTGCTATTTCCCCTATGTCTTCAAGCGTCTCATCACTTTGCTACTTTGCCGAAGGTTAATTAAATTGATTGGTGTCGTCCGGGCTTGATAATTGATACCGAAGTCTGGTCGCAAGATGATCCAATGAGACATAGTGATACGCTTTATATCCCTAACTTTTTCCTGGACCTCTCTTTCGGGTTTTCAGTCCACCAGGATACCCTTTTTTCTTAAGCCGCCTTTTCAGGTTTTCGACTTGCCGGGTGTACACATTTTTTTCATTTTCATCCCTTATTTTTTCCCGAACCCTTTTGGTTCGCTGGGAAGCCCTTATTTTTGCCTTGGCCAGTCAACCTAGCGGGTCTTTTAATTAGGCGTAGTATATTTTCACTATTTTTGCATTGACAGAGTGAGGAAGGTCGTCACCGTCCATGGTGGTTAGAATCATAGCTCCACCCGAAAAAATGTTCTTAACCACAAATGGCCCTTTGTACGTGGGGGTCCATTTGCCCCTGGGATCACCTTGCGGCAGTATGATGCGCTTGATCACTAGATCCCCGACTTGATATTCTTGACGTCTGACTTTCTTGTTAAAAGCCTTGACCATTCGCTTTTGATACGTCTGACCATGACAGATAGCAGTAAGTCTTTTCTCATCGATTAGATTTAGCTGATCAAGTCAAGTTCGGATCCAGTCGTCTTTGTTCAAACCTAAATCCTTCAGAATCCTGAGAGAAGGTATCTAGACTTCGATGGGTAGGACTGCCTCCATGCCATATACTAGAGAGTAGGGTGTTTCCCATGTCGACATTCGCGCTGAGGTATGGTATCCATGAGGAGAAAATGGTAACATCTTATGCCAGTCTTTGTACGTCACCGTCATCTTCTGTACAATTTTCTTGATGTTCTTAATAGCTACTTCAACAGTGCCATTCATCTTTGGTCGGTAGGGAGAAGAATTATAATTCTGTATCTTGAACTTCTTGCGGAGCTCGGTGATCATCGTGTTATTGAGATTTGTACCATTTTCCGTAATAATTCTCTCTGGCATGCCATACCGACAGTTCAAGTTATGCCTGATAAACCGCGCAACAACGTTCTTGGTCAAGGTAGCAAAAGAGGCCGCCTCAACCCACTTCGTGAAGTAATCAATGGCCACTAGAATGAAGCAATTCCCGTTGAAGGCGGTAGGTCTCACTTCTCCGATCATGTCAATTCCCCACATTGGAAAGGGCCATGCACCTTATCAGCGTAGATTTGGCACTTATGCCAAGTTCGAGAGTGTTGATAACAGTCGGCTTCCATAGTGGACCAATAATATCCTACCCGTAGGATCTTCTTTGCCATGGTATGTCCACTGGAATAAGTACCAAAGGTACCTTCGTGTAGATCTGTCATAATCCTCTCTACTTCGCTCTTGTCTACACACCACAGTAAGGTAGAGTCCTTATTACGCTTGTAGAGGATTCCATTACTAGGGAATAATTTCACGGCGAACCTTCTCAGAAACTTCTTATCGTTGATAGATGCCCCCTTGGGGTATTCTTGAGCCTCGAGATACCTTTTCACCTCATGAAACCAAGGTTTGTCGGCTACCTCCTCAGTATCGATCTCACAGTAGTATGTCGGTTCATCCAACCTCTCAATAGTTATTTAGGGAGCTTCATTATCCCACCTGACCTTGAACATTGACGACATAGTAGATAGTGCGTCCACTAACTGATTCTCTTCTCGTGGGAAATGTTCAAAGGTGATCTCTTCAAAATGCGGCAGCAGTGTCAGTACGTACTATTTGTATGGGATGAGATTCGGCTCCTTTGTATCCTATTCACCTTTGATCTGACTTATTGCCAAGGTTGAATCCCTGAATACACTCAAGAACTTGATCCTTAGGTCAATAGCAGCTCTAAGACCCATGATACATGCTTCATACTCCGCCATGTTGTTGGTACAGTTGAAGCATAATCGGGCCTTGAACATAGTATGACAGCCCTTGGGAGATATGATTACGGTGCCAATACCATTACCCATTGCGTTTGAGGCTCCATCAAAATACATAGACCATCGGGATCCTTCCTCAGGTCCTTCATCCAGTCCAGGTTCTTCGTGGTCAGTCACCAGCATAATATTCTCGTCCGGAAACTCGAAATTCATGGACTGGTAGTCGTCCACAGCCTGATGTTCCAAACGATCTGCTAACACACTTCCCTTGATTGCTTTTTGGGTTGTGTATTGGATGTCGTATTAGGTTAATATCATTTTCCACCTTGCTATCCTTCCGGAGAGAGCGGACTTCTCGAAAATGTACTTGATCGGATCCATCTTCGATATCAACAAGGTAGTGTGGGTCAGCATATATTGTCTTAGTCGGCGAGCAGCCCATGCCAAAGCGCAACAATTTTTCTCGAGCAATGAGTATCTTGTCTCACAGTCGGTAAAATTTTTGCTAAGGTAGTATATTGCGTGCTCTTTTCGACCAGACTCGTCATGTTGCCCCAGCACACACCCCATTGAATTGTCTAGCACTATTAGGTACAAAATCAAAGGTCTTCCTTCAACCAGGGGCATCAGAATTGGTGGTTCTTGAAGGTATTCCTTGATTCTTTCGAGAGCAGTCTGGCATTCATCATTCCACTTTGCCACTTGATCTTTCTTCAGAAGCTTGAAGATTGGCTCACAAGTAGGAGTCAGGTGTGAAATGAACCTGGCAATATAATTCAGGCGTCCCAAGAAAACCTCTAACTTCCTTCTCTATATGGGGAATAGGTATCTCTTGTATGGCTTTTACCTTCGCATGGTCTACCTGAATACCCTTGTCACTGACAATGAACCCCAGAAGCTTACCAGACCTTACCCCGAAGTTGCACTTGTTCGGATTCAACCTCAACTTGTATATATTCAACCTGTCAATCAATTTTTGCAGATGATTAAGGTGCTCTTCTTCGGTTTGAGACCTGGAGATCATTTCATTCACATAAACCTCTACCTCATGGTGAATCATGTCGTGGAACAAAGCGACCATGGCACACTGATAAGTTGCCCTAGCATTCTTTAACCCAAAAGGAGTCACCTTGTAAAAAAAAGTGCCCCATTGTGTAACGAAGGTTGTCTTCTCCATGTCTTCAGAATCCATCTTGATCTGGTTGTAGCCAGAGAAACCATCCATGAAAGAGAAGACTTTATGTTGTGCGGTGTTGTCAACCAGAACATCGATGTGAGAAAGCGGGAAGTCATCCTTGGGGCTTGCCCTGTTCAGGTCTCTGTAATCCACACACATTCGTACTTTACCATCTTTCTTAGGTACTGGAACCACATTAGCAACCCACTGTAGATAGGAGGTGACATCTAAGAACCCGACTTTGAACTGCTTCATAACCTCTGCTTTAATCTTCTCTGACATCTCAGGGTGCATACGACAGACCTTTTACTTTACCGGAGGGCAGTCTTCTTTAGTCAGCAGAAGGACCAGACGAAGATCTCAACATAGTCGTGCAACATCTGTATCAACCTCTGTTTGACACTAAGCTCCAGATTTGCACCTATTTTAACCTCTTTTCTGTCTTCCTCGGTACCCAAGTTCACTGTCTCAACTGGCTCTTTGTGACATTGTATGGCCCTCTCTTCCTGCTGTAGTAGTCTAGCAAGCTCCCCAGGAACCTCACAATCTTCCTCACCTTCGTCCTCGGCTTGGTTGATCAGATTTTCGAAGTCATAATGAGCAGTAGCAGAGATGTTATCAATGGGATCCAGAGTGGATATGGATCTGCAGTTTGATACGTGAGTGTGTGTAAGAGCATAGTTGTATTTTAAAAAGTAGGAAAAGAAAAAACAGAGAGCGCAAAATTTGTATGCAAGAAAGTCCAATGCTTTATTGATGACATGTAAAGATGATATATAATAGCCCTCACAAATAGAACCGTTGTGTCCCTGGAAAAACACAAGGCCATAAAGTTTAAATTGTTTATTACAAGCTAAGAAAACAAATAAGGCAATTACTGCGGAATGAAAGAAACTGGTATAAAATCTCTGGCCGTCCAATTACTAGGTCCACCGTTGGTAGTCGGGTAGACCCAGCTGTCAATGTCACAATCTTCCTCGTTGTCTTGAATGGCGTTAACCCCACGATTGCTGATGTGAAGGGGAGGTCCTCCAGCCCGAGCACGTCGAACAGCCCTTTGAGCCCCTGTAGTAAAGCCCAACCAAATTTGTCAGTTTTTTTAGTGAAATCGGGGAGATGACCCCAATTGGTACACCCACCTTCTTCAACTACGGCCCTGGAGTCCTTGAGAGAAGCCATCTTTAGAGGAGGTTTGTTGCTGGTAGTAGTTTCAGTCAATGCCAAGATCTGAGGGACCTCTTCGAAGTTCTTACAAGATTTTCTATGAATTCCCCGTCCATCTCTACGTACCGAAAAGAATTGAGGTAGCTCACCATATACTCCTCTTCACCCTGCACAGTGACAATCATCCCTTTTACCGGATACTTCAACATTTGGTGTAGTGTGGAAGTAACTTCCCCAGCCTCGTGGATCCAAGGACAACCCAACAAACAAGAATACGACGACCTGATGTCCATCACATAGAAGGCGGACCCAAAGGTCTGAGAACCCACTTTGACAGGGATGTCCACCTCCCCGCGCATCATTCTTTTCGACCCATCAAAATCCCTTACCACAATGTTACTAGGCTTTAAAGTCAAACTCTCGCAATCCAACCGGTCCAACGCCTTCTTGGGCAGAACATTCAGTGAAGATCCAATATCCAGCAACACAGGAGCCATAGTGGTGCCCCTGCATTCAATCGAGACATGTAGAGCATCATTATGCTTCCTTCGCTTTGGTGTCAAGTATGCATCTGAAAAACCCAGCCCATTATCAGCAGTCAGGCTAGCCACACAATCTTTAAATTGATCAGCTGAAGTCTCTTGCGGCACATGTGCAGTTTTGAGAAATGCAATCAAAGCCTTCGCATGGGCCTCGGAGCACAACAGTAGGGATAACATGGATATCTTTGAGGGGTACTGCCCCAGCTGCTCGACCACATTGTAGTCGCTCTTTTTAATTATTTTCAATATTTCCTCTATCTCTTGCTTAATGGCTTCCACAACAATTTTTCTAGGCGCCTCCGTCCGGGCAGGCTCGCCTATGATTTCTTTATCTCGGGTCCCAGATGACTCGTCAGTGGGAGTGATAATTGGAGTAAACACAGGAGTAGTAGTTGATGTACCAGCAGGAGTAGCAGACAGAATAACAATAGGCCTCTTGACAGTCTTAGGGGAAATCTCGGGAGAGAAGACCCTTCCACTTCGGGTAACCTTGCTGGTCCCGACAATGTTATCAATATCAGGATCAAACTCTTCATTTTTCAGATCTTGTTGATGCCATGATAGTACACATCGGCACCATAATGCCAGGGGTCAGCTTTGTCCGAGGCATACGGGACAGGACCAGGAATATTCATCATTAGCGGGGGCGATTCTTAGAGAAGATGTAATACTAACAGGTCTTCTCGAGGAGACCATGGAAGGATTGGCGGAAATGGTTATGATGGCAATGGCTTCAGATGGAGCAACAGGAACCAAAGTTTTTTTGAACAAAATTTATTTGTTGTCCATCAGGCGTTGGACACCTGACTTCAACAAATAGCAACCAGAAGGCAGAAATGAACACATGTGGAAACCTTCACCACAACCCGGAAATAAACTGGCCAATAGCAAATTCTTCTTCACAGTCATGAGAGGAGTAGAATCTTCATCCACCGAGGTCACAAACAAGTCGGTATCAACAGCATTAACTCTACGACCGTGCTTAGGCATGGGAGCAGTTATGACATTGGGCTTTTCTGGAGCATCAAACTCAATTTCCTTGGCTTCGATCAGATCTTGTACCTTATTTCTTAGAGCCCAACAGTCATTGGTATCATGGCCAGGACTCTCATAATTATAGGCACAACGAGCATTTGGATTATATCAGGGAGATGTGGTGTTTGGATTCTTGGAAGCCTCTTTCAAGGTCGCCAAGTTGGATCTCATCAGATGGGGTAAAACTTCAGCCAGTGTCATGTTGATTCGGGTAAACTGCCTTTGTGGTCTTTCCACCCTTGGTTGATTATTGCATCGTGGAGCGGCTGTAGACCTAGGTATCATTACGGCACTTACTGTTTGACGGTGTTCAGCTCTGCTTTGGCCTCTCGAACTATAGATGGCATTGGCTTCCTTCTTACCTGCAAAAGGCTTCTTTACCTAACTCGAATAGGCATCCTTCTGTATTTTACCGCTCTGAATCCCAGCTTCTACTCTCTCTCCAGTTAGGATCATCTCGATGAAACCAGCTGACGAGCTGCCGATAAAATGATTAAAGAATGAACCAGATAGCATCCCCAGAAACATATCAACCAACTCCCTATCAGACAACGGGGGTTGGACTCTCCCAGCCAAGTCTCTCCACTTCTGTGCATAGTCCTTAAAGCCTTCACATGTACCCATGGACATACTCTGGAGTTGAGATCGAGTAAGAGCAAGGTCGGCGTTGTACTGGTACTGCTTATAGAAAGCGGCAGCCAGATCTTCCCAATTTCGGACATTGGCTCTCTCCAGTTGGTAGAACCATTCAAGCTGAGTCCCTGACAGACTATCTTGAAAGAAATGAACCCACAAATTTCTATCAGCGGTGTGAGGCTGGATCTTTCTGACATAAGAGCGGAGATGGAGTTTTTGGCAGGCCGCCCCATCATACTTTGCAAAAATTGGAGCTTTGAACTTCTGCGAGATGACCACTTTCGACACCAATCCCAATTCTTTGAAATCCAGAGCAGGTATCCTCTGGACTTCCATAGCACTCAAGCGATCTTCCAACTGCTTATATCTATCCTGAGTGGGAGGATACTGCTCATCAATGTTGTCGGTATCATTGTCAGAAACTTCAGGACTCGGATCCTTCTCCCTTGTCTCTTCTTCTTGATTCTCCCCTTCCTTGGATGAAGAGGTCAGATCGACTTGTTGCTTCAATGGCTCCCTAAACCTTCTGCCCATATTTAGAATACCGGCAACCTTCTTCTTTTTCTTTTTCTCTTTCAGGATGAGGGCCTTTAGATCCTCCTGCCCTTTTGCCAGATTTATGAACATTTGCTGGAACTGGGCGTTTTGTGCCTGAAGATCCTTAATGCTTTGTTCGGAAGACATTTCTACTTAAATAAACAGCGAAGAAGATGAGAAACCTGTAATGGTACCTGTACATGTAATGCTATGAATGGGATGCGTATGCAATTATTTCAAAGACTTTGGGAAATTTAAATTTGCGAACCAAAATGAAACAAAGATTTTATTAGTCAAATTCAAAGTTCAAATTCCTTTTAGGCGTTACAATTAAAAACAAATCTAAAACTAGAAAAGAACTCAAAATTCCCATGGATGCTTCCTCTTCATGCCGAGATAGATATTGAGTCCTCTTTCCTCATGGGGCTGCTTTGTGAGATCTAAAACCTTGCTCTCCTGGGCATAGAACAGATCCCTGTAAGTATCCTGCTCTTTCTTCAACTGAATCCAAGACCTCTGTAATTCTCCAAGATCAGTGGGCATATCAGGATAGAGAATCTTGTAAGGAATACCCCCCCTTCATTAGTGGGTTCCATAATCACTGGTAGAACGACCATATAGGGCATTATAAGTAACGTTGACTTTTACAGAGAAGTACAAGTTGCTCAAAATAAAGAGACATACTACTTGCTGTTATGGGAAGGATTGTAAAAATGACTTTCTGGGGAAAGCAATATGGCTTCCTGGGAAAAGAAACATGACTTCCTGGGGAATGAATCATGACTTCGTGGGGAATGAATCATGACTTCCTGGGGAAATGCCAATATATTCCTACTGAGGAGGTAAAAATCTTTGTGTCAAGATAAATGCACACTCTCAAACCAAGGCTCGAAGCTTGTAGAAATCCAAAGTAATAATATTGCTGGGAAACAAAGATTCAAACCAGAAATAAACTGGAGTAAAACAGTCAATCGAAATACATCCTTTGAGAAATAAACTCAAGAGAGAAATCCAAATCATCCAGACAAAGAGCTGTACAGGAACGCTAAAGCAAAAGTCTTCCACGAGGGACAACTCAGTGGGGAAATTGAAAGAATATACACTTTATACTTAAGGTTGACACTCTATTGGAGAGAACAACATAACTCTACAAAACAGGGTAATATGCTAACAAAAAATTAATGAGTGCAAATGAGAAATGATTTGCTAAATTCAATTATGTATGACGTATGTATGAATGTATGAGTGTTATTATGTATATGCTAACAAAACATACATATAATACATGGAATAACCAGACAAAACCAACTTGGGTACAGTTAATACTCGGCTAAATCACATCCAAGATGAACATTCCAAGAGAAATTAAGCACCAACCAAGGAAACAAAATCCTATTTCGCGGCTTAACTTCATTGGGAAGGAACATAATCCGGAAGTAATCAAATCATAGCGACAAAACAGTACAGATATAGGGATATAACATCTTTCTCTAGGCTTCACCGGGGAATAGCACACAGACTTCAATGGGGAAAACAAATGTTTCACGGTTCTTACTCCTACTGGGGATTGCAACACAGATCTCAATAAGGCAGATGAAAACCATATCGTCAAAATGTTAACTGAGGATTTCGAGTTGACTTCATTGGGGAAATATCATATAGACTTCACTAGGGGAGATAATGCCTCATCATCAAGATGTCAACTGGGGACCTCGTGTTGACTTCATTGGGGAGGCCAACACCACATCGAAGAGGGGAAACCAAGATACGTTCTTCAATATTGAGAGTAAGTATTGCACCAATTTCTATGGGGAAAAAGTATGAAACCACATGGGGATAACAACTTGGGGAGTTAAGAAGTCAAACATTACAGCAAGAAATCAATCTTATAGGGATTTTAAATCAAACCCAGCACATGGCGGGTGAAAACCCAAAAAACTGACAAATGCCTTAACACTTCTTAAATAAAACATTGTCCATGCATGATTATCGGGCAATCAAACAAAATGCAAGTACTTCCGAAAGGGAGATACTTCTCAAATGAGCCCAACTCAGCATGCACGGGGAGAAAAGACTTTTATCAAATAAGTGAAGCCTTCACTAGGGAATCTCGGATTGAGTCTTCATATCATGCAAACTTATTCCAAAAAAAGATGCCCTGGGATAGCCTTCCTGGGGAATCAAGAAGTCAACATTATAGAAAGAGGTCAAACTCATGGGGGTTTTAAATCAAACCCAACACTTGGCGGGTGAAAACCCAAAGTGTTGACAACTGTCTCAACACTTCTTAGAAAATATATTGGCCTGGTCTAGTTGCCTGGGAAATAAATACCAACAATAATGCCAATACTGCAGAAAGAGAGAAATTTTTTAAATAGTTCCATCTCAGCACACCAAGGGAACAAGACCTTTTGTCATATGAGGGAAGACTTCGCTGGGGAATCTGGGATAGAGGCCTCAGACCATGCAAACCCAAAATCAAAAAAATGAAGCAAGACTTGACTGGGGACAATGGGATCACAAACCCAATACTGCACCTTACGCCAATTGGTATCGTCTTCAATATAAAAAAAATCATGTGCATACTAGCGAAAACGACCTGAGAAAACCTTCCTGAAAAGTTGTCAATTATCTCAACACTTTTTAGAAAAGATATTGCCCTTGTCTAGATACTTAGGGAGCACATAACAACAATAATGTTGTAACTGGAGGGAGAAATACTCTATAAGAGATTTCATATCAATTTTAAATACACAAAAGGGAGAAAGAACTCCATCAAATGAGCAAAGGCTTCATAGCTCTTTTTAACCTCTGTTTGATCACCACCTGGATGGGTAAAGAATCACCCTCAGCTGGAGAAGTCTGCAACAAGACTGGAAAGATGGGATTATAAACCCAACACCATAACACAACCTGTAGGAAACCCTTTAATTGATCAATAACTGTTAGGGGAATCCAGACACACGTCTACAAAACAGATCACAAGAAACAATTCTACTTGAGGAAGATTCTCGGCTTGGGGTAGACATATCAGCTATCTTGACAAAATCTAGATATGCCCTTGGAAACCAATTTGGTGTCTCAAGCTTACCGTGCTGATCAAGGTAACTTTCATAACTTGCCTTTGGCTGCATGCTTTTAAGATAACCTTTCTGATCAAATGGCTTCTAGAGATTTGTCGAATATTGACGTAACTGTCCTAGATTGGCTGAATGTTGCATCCTATTTGCTCTACAACTCTTCTCGAAAACATGCCTTTTACTGATACTCAAATGTAAACTTCCATGATACCAAACAGTTGTTTTACAAGCAGAAAATATTTATTATAAGAATTAAAATTCTAATACAACAATTATGTAAGTCTTGAAGATTTTATTTGAAAAGATGTCGCCAAACCTTGTGAATGAATCACTAGCCAGGATGCGACATGGATTTTTTTGTACGAAAGATAACAAAAGCAATATGATACCAATCACAATAATTTAGCAAAATTAATCGGATTCAGGAAACACTATCTCATTGGAGTATGCTTTCGAAATAAACCCTATTTCAATTAGGACTTTTGAGGGTTGTAACGTGGCCTGGTTCACGGTTTTAGAAAAACAAGATTTAAGGCTAAAAAATATTTGGTTCCCACCCCCTTCATGATGTTCTTCAGTCTTAAGTTCAGTTAACTTGACATGAACATTCATCTTTCAAAAGAAATTTTGAGATGGTTGAGGAATCAAACAAGGTTTTCTTTAGATATGCAAGTCACTCATTCCTGCTTATTTTGGGTTTCTTGTCACGCAAATGTGTTCTTTGCTGAGGATTTCGCACTGTAATCCTTTATCACATTCCAGGCTTTCCATTTCTTCGTTGCTTTCTGGACAAATTCCTTTTGACTTTGACTCTGAAGTGCAACGGGATGCCCTGACTTTTGCCTAAGCGACTTATTTTTTCAAGTTCCGACTTAGCGGGGATTTTTGTCTCTTTGTTTTTCATCATCATTTTTTTATTCATATTATCTTTTTCATTTTATTTTTAAACATGTTGCGTGACTTCGAGTCGTTTTCCACTTGTCGGAAGAATTATGACTGCCTTATTTTTGGGTAGATGAAAGATAACCAATGTTGTAACGTCAAATGTTGATCTTCTGGTGTGCGAGAGATAGCCATTAAGATATCATCAATTGACGCACCCTCCTGATAAGTGAAGATTAACCATTGCGGTTTTGATTTTCCTCAACCTCTTAAAGGATAACCATTATTGTATCCTTAGATGCGTACTCTTGATGAGATCTGAATACTCAATCAGATTAACTGAACACTACCCTACCCCGAGTTAAAAATGAGGGTTTTTTCTGAATAGAAAAAGAGACTCCTACTTCAAGGCTCAAAGAGGTTAACAAAGGTTTCACTCCCTTATATCACCGGTGTTTGAGGATTTGAAACAATGTCTATACATCGTCAACGGGGTTTTGTCCAAAAGCATACAACCAGAAAATTTGCATTTTAATATCATCATCCTCCTCCCAATCTCTACCTAGGCAAGAGAATAGGTAACAAGTTGGTATCATAAAGCAATTTAAAATTGAAAACAAATACGAGTGAAACGAATGAATTTCTTCAAGACAAACATACTCATTGTATTAATATTAAACATTCAAATGCAAACAAGTTCTTACATGCAAACAGTGCAATGATAAACAAGAAAAATTACAAATGAGAAAGCATTAAAAATGCTAATAAACTGAGAAGGCTAATCATCCTTAAACTCTAGGGAATTCTTCAATCACGTTTATTCTTCGACAAAGATTTGACTTGAACCTCAAGACAAATATCCTTAAATGACAAGATACCACTTCGTACCAACCTATGAACTTTGACCTTCAAAGCAAAAAAATCTTCTAAATCGTTCCCAGGAGCATCCTGATGAAAGGCACAGGAAGCGTCAGCCTTATATCCTCTTGGAAATTTTTCAGGAACAACTGGTTGAGCTCGGGTTTGAACCAGATTCTTCTTCAACAAATAAGGATACAACTCTGTGTATGTCATTGGAATTGGATCAAAGCTAATTTTCCTCTAATGACCTTGCCCTTGATTTCCTTGTTGAGGTACCCTCTGATATGCAACAGCAGTCGGAGCTTCAGTAGTAACTATTGTTTGTTGAGGCTGAGCAATCGATGGCTGATTCTGAGCAACCACCAAAGATTCCATCAGAGCAGTGAGATTGGCCATACCTGCCTTCAGAGCAGAAACTTCCTCATGCGGCTCGTGATTCTCTTGTTCTAGATTATCCATCTTCCTTCTGAAATTAGCCTGTGTATTGTACCGGTGAGACAGTTTGATGAACAAAGTAAAGAAGCTTGGTAAGACACCTGGATATGCAAAAAATGCAAGAAGTATGTACAATATGATGCATGATGTGCAATGCACATGATTTATTTATATTATTAATATTTCAAGGGACTTAAAGATTTATAGACACATTGCAAATATCAAAGTAATAACACTTTTGAAATACTGAAAAAATTTATTATAATAACTTCAAAATTGATTACAAGTTTCAATAATCTCAAGTACAAGATGAAAATAAAGTCTAAAACCCTAAGAAGTAAAGCTGGTGGAGATCACTCTATACGCTGACGCTTCCCTGTAAGTCTGTAAGTCTGGAAATCTGAGCCTTCAAAATCTGATTTTCTTCCGGATATCTGGTGGCAACCTCCTTCCAATCATCTGAATCAGGAAGTGATCAACTAGCATCTGACTAAGGCTTAGGAGAAAATAAATCCCCTTTCCTCTCCATCATCTCTACAACTCGACTCTCAAGGATCTCAATCAAGTTGTCCTTCTCCTTCAAGTCTGCTCTATAGGAAATCTCTAAAGTTTGGCACTTGTTCTTCCAAGCTTCCTTTTCTTGCTGCATCCTGACTAAAGCAAGCTGTACCTCTTCCACATCATCCAATAAGCGAGGAGTGGTCTTCACAAACAAATCAGGCATAGGTGCTTCCCGGGAATATGGCATCTTCAACTGAATAGCTCTCTTTTGGACCCACTGAAGATAAGGCTCCAAAGAAACAGCCCCCCTAGGTCCCAAGTCTTTCCTACTCTTTCTATGAATGTGACGCCAGGCCTTCACAATCTGCTCCCTAGCTTCCTTATGGTCCTCTCCCTCCTTTAGGAAGAAACTACTCAAATGAATACTATTTGGTTTATCCCTCATCGGATAACCAAGTTGTCGTCGTGCAAGAATAGGGTTGTAGTTAATTCCCCCCTTTGTACCAAGAAGAGGTACATTGGGGAAACTACCACAATTGTCGATAATCTCTACATCATGGTAAGCCCGGTGATACCAAACAATATCTGAATGAGTAAGTGCCATGATATTAGGAGCCCAACGGGGTTCCTTCCTGACATCCCAGAAAGCATCAAACTGAGGCACATAAGAAGTAAACCACCGGTACAACATAGGCGTGCAACAGATAATCATCCCCTCATGATAAGAATTCTGAAGATGAATAGAGTAATAAGCATCACCCAAAAATGTAGGAATTGGTTTTCCAATCATGAAGATCCTGATAGCATTAATGTTAACAAACTTGTCCACATTAGGAAATAAAAATAACCCGTAAGCAAGTAGAGAAAGAGTGGCCCCAAAAGCGATTGTACTCTTCATCCTGGAAAAGTAACAAGCTTTCTCCAATAAGAACTGAGTTAGTAATCCTCTAACCCCTCCTTTAGTAGTCATATGGGCTTCAACCTCAGACTTCCCCAGATGGATCAAAGCAGCAATCTCGTGTGGTTTTGGCTCACCCTCCAAACCAGTAAAAGGAACACGATCGGTAATAGGTAAACCCAACAGATAAGAATACTCCTCTAGTGTAGGCATCAATCGATAGTTAGGGAAAGTAAAGTAATGATACAACGGATCATAGAACTGGACCAAGGTCGCGAGAATACCCTCCTTCATCCTAAGCTTCATGAGAGAATGATGGACCCATACCTCCTCCGAAAATTTGCAGAACACTCAATCTCAGGAATCAGGCTCATCAACTCATCTATCTTGGGATCTTTGAAACTGTATTTTCCAATCTTTAATTTTACATAATCCATAGTTAAAAATTACCTGAGATATTCGCAAATGGTCAACTTTTAAGTCCCTTGAAATAAAATTTCTTCAAAAGATGCTTATGAGTGCATGGATGCATGATGCAACAATCACACACAAGATCACAAACATAGGGTTCATAGGTTCAACATCACGAGCATGAGGTCGAAGGTACTACCCATAAGGTATGGTCTAAAAGTTATCACCTATCGAACAAGGTTCTAGAGGTTCCCAGAGTCTACATCCTTCCTTCGGATATTACCAACTTCCTGATTAACTCGGTAATTAGTAATGTTCTCAAGAAAAACACGTCCGAGCGTAGTATCGCGTGACAACTATTTCCGGATTACTCCTTCATAGCTTCCCCAATACACCTAAAAGGCCAAGATGGGTTAGGTATTCTACGGTCCTCAGCTTCAGCAGGCTCCCAGATCAAAAGCATCACGTCTTTCCGATTACTCGGTAAACGAAACTACAGTCAAAGGGGCCTCCACTGAGTGGGGGATCTCATGCCTTCTTTTTTGGGATTACTCCCTCAAAGTTAGCATGACTATATCGCCCTTCCTATCTTAGATTTGCCCAAGTCCGGGTATAGGACTTATGTGAAATCACCAAGCACCCTGAAAACCAGGAAAATCTAGACAAATAGATATACAGCATATAATATATAAAAAACAAGTGCACATATATAGATATAAACAAAGATAGATTTAACCCACTTAGGGATGGACCAGAAAGAGGTCAATCTTTCGCCAGTGAAGTCTCCATTTTTTTCTGTAGCGGTAGAAATGTTTAAGACTAAGCCATTGGATTGACTAGACTTACACAGATCAAAATAAAAATCACCGCCGCGCTTTATTGTTTCCAAAGGAATGGGAAAAGAGCGAGTAATCAAAAAAGAGGGGGAAAGATTCTAGGTAAGGGTGTTAGTTATGCAAAGGGAAGGTATTAGCACTCTAAACATCTATGGTACTCTGCAGGAACCTCTTTGAAAAATCTGTATAGTTTGGCTATAAAATGTTGTATAAAAATAGATGGTGGAGGTAAGAAAGGAAGTATTTTTTATGATTTTTGCACCCGCCACAGTTGCAAACCTTTAGTCCCTACGTACCACCTTTCGTGCAATAGGGGATCAAGGTACTCATAGTTCACCTTTAAAAATTTCAAAACACAAGTGTGTTGGTTAATTTTATGAGATAAGACATCATCATCATTGTCCGTGTGGAAAACATACTTACTACCCACAATCATGAGAAAGGAGAATTTGCATCATCTCAAAGTTGAGGATATGGCTTGGATTTTAAAATCAACAACGCCTCACTCAACACCCAAGTGAAAAATATCTCTCTTCACTACATATTGTCGCAACTGGATTTTAATCAAGAGTCGCCACTATTAGTTTTTATCCTAGGGAAGGGAATCTAACAGAAAACCCTAATTCACAGACAGAGATTCTAGGTTTCGGACTCAATTAGACGAAAGGAAGGTGTTAGGCATATTTCATCCACCTTGTTCACAAGGATATTAGACTCTAGGCTTAGGTTTGGGGTAAACTGGATTTTAAATTTTAATTAGAAAGACTCACCACGATCTTTGATCGTATGCCTACGTATCCTCTTATGAGGAATCAGAGTCTCAATTCGTAGTTCGTATGAGTTGGTCTTTTTTAGGGGTTTGCAAACATATTTTGAATCACTTGACACTCGATCGGGAGTAGTGATTGCGGAAATTTTGACTGAGTGCGTAGTAAGTCAAAACTAGTTTGAAACCCTTTTGCAAAAAAACAGTTAATTAGTTTGGTTTATTGCGAAAATAGTTTGATGATTTGTTGAATAATTTTTAGTCATATTATTTGCAAAGATCTTGATTAATGCATGATTAGAAAATAATTTAACGCAAATGATATATAAGAATATGTTCATGAGTTTTTTAAATAAATATAATTTATTTATGATAATAAGTAATATTGACATATAATAAATAATAATACTATAAATAAAAATTACTAGTAATAATTATTATTATTATTACTAATAACAATAAAAATAATAATATAATATAATAATAATAATAAGAAAATAATAATTAGATAAGAAATGTAAAATATAATTAATTAGGCAGGGGGTGCAATCCTAGTTTTTAAGTAAAAATAGGGGGTGAAAAACAATTAGATTAGGCCCGTTATGATTGCTGGGCAGGGGGTGTAATTTGGTTTGGTGTTTAGAAATTAGGGTAAATGGGGGTGCTAAAAGTAAATGGGCTTGGCCCATTAAACGTTTGCAAGGGTTGGTTCAATTATGTGTGGCGAGGGTGCATGCGAGTTACCGTGGACTTGGCCTCACCGCCGTCCACTGATGATCTAAGGGATGACAATGAAGGTACAAGGTGCTTGTTGTGGACGCACGCGTACCAGATATACGCAGAATATAAACTATGTTTTTGTTGTTTTTTTCATTTTCTACAATTGCCCTTCGTGTTACAGTATCCTCCTTGTTCCCTCTCTCTCTCCGCTAGCAGAACAACCCTTTCATCTTCTTTTCTTATCAACCCTAAATTCTCCTTCGGCGGTGCCGCTAACCTAATCCTAACCCTTCTATCCCATCCAAAATACAACAACAACAAAAAGCTAAATCTCTTTTACCCCTTTTGCGATTTCCTTTGATTCTGATTGTTGAGTGTTCGATTGCCACTAATCTCTGTTCCCTTTCTTGTTTCAGGTCCCGGTGAGAGCTTTGAAGTGGACGGCGATGGAGGATGGCCCGGCGGAGGACACGTAATTAGGGTTTCAGAAAAGGAAACCCTAATTACTTCTTCTCTGATCAAACGAGGTGATTCAGCTTCTACGCACTCTTTTTTCCCATATTGCTTCAATTTTGGTTCTTCTCGGTCTATCTCCTCCTCGATTTCTTCTCTCCTTCCTTCCTATTTATACAGTTAGTTTTTAGGGTTTTATTTGTTACAGTTACTTAGATTTAGGACCATTAGATCAATTAGGGATTTTATGTTCAATGTAATTGATTCTGATATTTAATTTGTTCGCTTGTAATTGATTATATCTTCTGAGATTTGATTTTCTGTAATCTTAGATTGAAATTAGTTTTCTGTAATACGCGATTTTGTAAAAGTATTTGATTCTGTATGTGATTCAATTTACTGTAATTGAGATTTTCATTGGGGATTTGATTCGGTTTGATAATGTACTGTAATATATTGGATTCAGCTTTGTAGAAAGATTTTCTGGATTTGATTGAGTAATGATTTGGTTTGATTAGTTTTTTAGATTTCTACAGTATTTGTTTCTGATACCAATTAGTGCGTTAATTTTGTTACGATTGATACAGTATCTGTTTTCAGATTTTGGGCCAGCGTTATTTTCCTTCACAAATCTATGCAAAAAATTATCCTTTGGGCTTGACAATATTACTCAATGGTTTTGGGCTTTCACACAGTTTCTGCAACAACACAACATTAGTCTGGATTGGGACTAGCGGTCCAACAGATTATTTGTTTCCTTTTATTTATTTATCACAAATCAACAAATATTTAATAAAATACTTTATAAAATCTTTTTAATAACAAAAAATAACAATCTCCTAATAATTTTGTAAAAAATATTTTTCCAATTATAATAACTGAGAAGTTTAATGATAGTAACATTTTTTTTGGAAATAAGACAGTAATGACAAAAGCGTCAAATGGGATGGCTAACAAAAACTCAATGGGCTTATGAGTCTATAACCATACCCCTCTTTTTCTATTCAATGACCAAAACGAAAATGGGCCAATACGAATTCTAATGGACTTTAAAATTAAAGTTTCACCTCTTCTAACAACGATAACACTTAATGAACCTTTATGCAGCAATTATTAATTAAAATGTAACTTAAATTTAAGTAGACTTTATAATTTAATAACTTAGTAATAATTTTATTATTTTTCTTTTGAATTGCATTGACCGTGGGCAAACATGTGCCGCGAACGGATTTATCAGTTTTTCCGATTTAGAAAGCCCCATTTTCTTGAATTAAAATACACCATTTTTCTTGGATAAAGATGGGCCATCAGATACTGATGTATCATCCTTAATTAAATTTTTCTTCTATTTTAATCTCGAAGAATGGAATTATCAAGGTAGGATAAATTTGGGGTACGACAGTTGCCCCTATTCAATTATCTTCCAATTGAATAGCGCGAGAAAACGCGGGTCTGGCGCATTCTGATTGGGAGTTTATTGAATACTTGGAATACCAAAATTTGTCCGACAAACATAAGGTTACACTTATATAGCATACCCTTACAAGTCTTAAAGAAGTTGGCAAAGCTGATGATGTATCGCTTACCAGGGTTTGATAACGAGGCAGATGGTTTTAAGAGTGCAATCTTGTAGTCTTGGTTTGGTTTTAATCATTCACCCATTTGGAGAATGAATATAACAATGATTGATGATGCATGGTTTCTTGAAGACTGAGGCCATGGATCATGTTTGTGAATCATTGCGTGAAGTCTGAGGCGATAAGCTAAGTCTTGTATTTTGGAGCACCACCGCGTGAAGTCTGAGGCGATGACCGGTGTTTACGGAATAAAGAAACACATTGCTTCATGAAGTCCGAGGCAATGGGTTAAAGTTTTGTTTTCTTTCGGGAATCACTGCATGGAGTCTGAGGCGATGATTTGTGTCGCGGGATAAGGAAATACATTGTTGCATAAAGTCTGAGGCAATGGGTTAAAGTTTTATTTTCAGACATCGCTGCATGAAGTCTGAGGCGATAGGCTGGATTTTATGGAATAAAGAAATATACGTTGTTGCATGAAGTCTGAGGCAATGAGTTTGGTTCGTAAATCGCTGCGTGAAGTCTGAGACGATAAGCTGGATTTTATGGAATGAAGAAACACATTGATGCATGAAGACTAAGGAAATGGGTTAGGTTCACTAATCACTGCATGAAGTTTGATGGGATAAGACAAATTTTGTTTCGAACATCGCTACATGAAGTCTGAGGCGATGGTCTAGAGTTTGGAACACATTGCTGCATGAAGTCTGAAGCAATGGGTTAGGTTCGCAAATCGCTGAGTGAAGTCTGATATGATAAGCTAAATTTGTTGTTTTGAACATCACTGCATGAAGTCTGAGACGATGATTCTGAACTTGGCATAACGAAACACATTGTTGCATGAAGTATGAGGCAATGGATTAGGTTCGTAAATCGTTGCGTGAAGTCTGAGGCGATAATCTGTATTGTGGAATAAAAGAAACACATTATTGCATGAAGTCTGAGGCAATGGGTTAAGTTCGCAAATCGCTGCGTGAAGTCTGAGGCGATAAGCTAATTTTTGTTTTGAACATCGCTGCATGAAGTCTGAGGCAATGATCTATGATTTGCGAATACATTGCGGCTTAGAGGCAATGTAATGAGTTCGGATAATACATTGCCGCTTAGAGGCAATGTAATGGGTTTTGAGGATACATTGCGGCTTAGAGGCAATGTAATGGGTTTTGAAAATACGTTGCGGCTTAGAGGCAACATATTGAGTTTTGAGAATACATTGTGGCTTAGAGGCAATGTGTTGGGCTTGGATAATATATTGCGGCTTAGAGGCAATGTGTTGAGTTTTGAGAATACATTGCGGCTTAGAGGCGATATGTTGATTTTGCAAATACATTGCGGCTTAGAGGCAATGTACTGGGCTTGTAAGGAATTCATCACTGCAGGAACACTTAGGTGATGGGATGAATGTGTCATGGCATGAAGACCGGGGTGATGGGTTGAATCGTAGGAGAAGTATTGTGTTGGTTGACCCTTAGATATTTGAATCGAGGGTGAGATTATTTTTCTGTTTTCTATGTGATACATGTGTATGCATGCGGATTGAATGTTGTATGTATGTGACACGTATGATGTTTGACATTAATATGGAACCCTGACTATATGCGTATTGTATTCAAGAATGCATAATGTATGTATGCTTGAGATATGCAAAATGTGTGTATATATGAAATGTGTGTGAGATGCGTGTATGCCTTGAAATGTGATGAAGATCATTTATGGCATTCTCTCCTTTAAACCATTGGCTTAGAGTTACCAATTTCGGGCATTGTATGTCGTGTCGTCGTAGAATTGTTGAACTTGAACGCAATGACAATGTTAGCAAAATTTTAACATTGATTTTGTATTATGGGTGCGGGCGTAGACGTAGATGTAGACGTAGTAATGACATATACGTAGATTTATATGTTGTAAGCGCAGGTGTAGACGTGTGTATTGGCGTATGTGTGTCCTTTGTGTTGTAAGCGCAGTCGTAAGCATAGACATAGACGTAGGTAATGGCATATGCGTAGATTTGTATGTTGTAAGCGCAGGCGTAAGCATAGACGTATGTATTGGCATATGTGTATCCTTTTATGTTGTAAGCACAGACGAAGACGTGGACATGTGTATAGACTCTTGTGTTGTTGAGTGCAAGCATAGGCACATACATGTGTATGGACGTAGACTTCGTGTACAGACGCATAGATACAGTCGTAGACATGTGTATAGATTTGCAAGACGTAGGAGTAGCCATGTGCATGGACGTAGACGTGGATTTTCTTTTGATATTTTTCTAACCAAAACATTTTTTCGATGTTTTATCAAATACTTTAATTTTGTTAATTCCCCGAAATGATTTCAAGACAATATTCACAAGTAATGATCGTAGTATTTTGTAAACAAGTATGAGAAAAGAAAAAATGAAATTTGAGTGATGCAAAGAAAGCAACTGTTTTATTAATATGCCTCTGAATAAGACGCAATTCCTAGAAAGACATAATTACAGAAAGTTTTAAAACTGTAAATGGCAATGAAAAATGATAATTTCTACTGTTGTTCCCCAATATCCTTTTAATGATCTTATCTCCTTTGCTTATGAGTTGTATGATTCAGATCTATCTCTCCCTTTGTGGTTCATAGTCGCAATTCTTAGATCACAGTCTTTTTGTTCTTTATTTCTTTGTATGAAATCCCTAACTTTTTCCTGGATTGCCCTTTCGGGTTTTCAATCCACCGAGATATATATATATATATATATATATATATATATATATATATATATATATATATATATATATATATATATATATATATATATATATATATATATATATATATATATATATATATATATATATATATATATATATATATATATATATATATATATATATATATATATATATATATATATATATATATATATATATATATATATATATATATATATATATATATACTATGCCCCTAATTTTTGCCTGGATTGCCCTTTAGGGTTTTCGATCCACCGTGATACTCCTTTTTGCCTAAGTCGACTGTTTAAGGTTCGAGCTTAGCGAGCTTCTTATACATAGTATTTTTTACTGCGCTTGAGTTTTCCGGATGTGGTAGTTCTGCCCCATCCATTGTTGTGGAGATAAGACCACCACCAGAGAGTGTTGTTTACACTATGTATGGACCTTCGTAATTGGGTGTCCATTTACCATGTGAGTCGAGGAGAGGTAGCAGAATCTTCTTGAGTACTAGACCATGTTATGGTTCATCTTGTACAGTATACCGTTACTTTGAAAGAATTTTGCGGCTAATTCTTGTAGGGTTTGTTTGCCAATGCTAGAGGCATTTTCTGGATGTCATGAAACCAAGGCTTGTTATATTGTCGTTTTTTAATAGCAAGGCAATGTGGGCTCTTGATTGTGTCTGTTTGTGATGTGTGATTCGTAGTTTGACCAAGTTACTTTAAATATAAATGATATAGTTATCAGGGAGTCTTTCATTTGATTTCCTTTTCGTGGGACGTGACTGAAAATGATTTTTACGAATTCCGCAGTCAATTTTCAAAATATGATCCCGATATGGAACCCGTTTTGGATGTTTAGCATCTCGTTCACCATTGACTTGGTATATGGCTTATGAGTATTCTTTGGAGAAGTCAATACTTACCCTATATCTTTCCTCGGTGCATTTGAAGCTTCGTCGAACGTGGATACCCAACGTGCCCTGGCTCTGGTTCTTCGTTAGATCTTGGTATTTCGTAGTTGCTTATTTTTACAACACTGTCTGTATTTGGCTTTGGCTTGTTTTTATAGATATTCATAATAACTTGATCAGATTCTTTGTGGCTCCGCTCTAACATTTCCCCTTAGCTTGGTTTCTTCCGAGTCTTCCCATGTGCTCAGATTGATGGTCTTAATAGCCTCTTGATATGGTTGCATATTGTTATCTTTTCTTTTTATTTCCCTCGTCATTTTCTCAGAGAGTTCAAGATCTTTATCATCTTACTCTTTAGCTTCGATTATAGGAGCATCAAAATTATATCGGATCGCAGCAGTAGCATTATTGGTGGCTTTGGGCATGAATTTGCACCTTTATCATGTTTTGGTGCAGATTTAGTATATGAATATTTGAAAATGCATATGCAGAGAAAGTATTGCCATTTTTAAATTTAAGATATAAATGCAAGAGAAAGAAAAGGGTTCTTAATTGAAAACAAAATATTACTTTTATTAATCGTAAATATTGTCTGAAACAAAACGGGAAAATCCTCACAAGCAACCCTTATGTCTCGGGCTTGACATAGGTTCTTTTGAAAACAAGAAAAATTAATTAGGAAAGAAAAAGATCTCAGGAATCTCCATGGTCGTCCATCTTTTGAGTTTTTTCTCCTGGGGCGCATTCTTGGATGAATTCAGTTTCCCCTTTGGTGTTGGCTTTGCTGAATATTTTTCCCCATGTCTGCCATGCACTACTCCATTGTTGACAAAAGTCTCTTGGATTGGAGGAAAATGTGCTTCGCCTTTTAGAATAGCTTTATATTTTTATTCAGGGTATTGTCCGAACTGGACTATCCCCTGGTCCCTTAGCCTTTGTAGAGCTCTTTCGAGAGCTTCATTATGTTCTAGCGGGAGTCCATATCCCAACTGATATTCTTTCAGCGAGTTTATCGGGGTCTTTGCTTGTCTGCTTGCCCCAGAGTCAGTGACTACTTTGATTGCATTTATTGTTAGACCATCATGAAACAGCGTAGGGTATGATGTGATGTCGAGATTCTCGAAAGTGATGTCTTGAGAATCCAACAAATCATGTACCTTGTGCTTGAAATACCAACATTGTTCTATTGTATGTCTAGGAGAATTAGCATAATACTCGCATCTGGCATTGGCATCGTATCTTCGTGGGAGTGGCACGACTGGAGGGGCTAGAGGCTTGAGTTCAACTAAGGATACCTTAACAAGCTGTTGCAATAACTGGCTAGGTGGAATAGGGAGTGGATCAAATTTCCTGGGTGGCCTTCTACCTTGCTGCTACCCCAGGGGGATCACTAATGGTTGTTTAACCCTGGGTTGTGGTGCTACAACATTAATCTCTCCCTCCTTTCCTTTGGTGAAGTTTGAAGCAGACCGCTTTGAATTATAGGGAGCATTTGATGGTCCCCCTGATATCTTCCCACTTTTTATCCCCGTCTCGATTCTTTCTCCGATGGTTACTAGGTTTGAGAACCCCGAAGAGGTTTGATACAGCATGCTGGAAAACAGGCTTAGTGCAATAGAAGGACAGGATACTTGTAGCTTTGATACTTCTACTGTATGTTTGGTTGAAGATGTGGTACTTCCTCCAAAGTTTAAGATGCCAGATTTCAAGAAGTACAAAGGAGTTAGTTATCCTAAAACTCATTTAAAGATGTATGTTAGGAAAATGGCAGCATACCTACGCGACGACAAATTGCTTATTCATTGTTTTCAAGACAATCTTAGTGGAGTATCATTATAATGGTATACGCAATTGGAAAGAAAACACATCCCCACCTGGAATGACTTGGCTTTGGAATTTCAAAGACATTATCAATACAACATCGACATGGCTCCAAGTCACATGCAATTGCAAGATTTATATCAGAGGGGTAACGAATCTTTCAGAGAATACGCGCAGAGATGGAGAGAGTTGGCTGCTCAAGTACAATTTCCATTATTGGATAAGGAGTTGGTAGACGTGTTCATGAGTACCCTACAAGGTCATTACTATGAAAAATGTTGGGCAGTATACCATCACGCTTCTCCGACCTAGTAATAGCTGGGGAACGCATTGAGAACGTCATCAAAACCGGAAAAATTTGAAGCATCTCGAGTAGCTCGGCTAGTGAATCCCTTAGAGATTTCTAAGAGGAAGAAGAAAATGAAACAAATTCTATTTGGGGAACTTACCAAGCTCCAGAAACTTTGTTTCCTGTGCCTTATCATCAATATTCATATACAGTAGATGCTCAATACCAACAACTACCCTCTGGTCTTCAACACCAGTAGCCATGGCCTATACCACAGAACCAGCATGCTAAGTTTTCATCTCAACATCGACGTTTAAATCAACAGGTATGGAATCTAAACCATCACCATTAGCGCCTGAGTCAGCATAGGCGTCCAAATAGCCAAGAAAGGGAAACACGCCAGTTTGACCCGATCCCTATGACATATAATCAATTATGGTCATATCTGGTTCGAAATTCATCAATGACCCCTAGACAAACCAGATTCATGAAGTCTCAATTTCCTCCTTGGTAATGTTCAATGTGAGTTTCATGGCAGAGTGGTGGGGCATTCGATTGAAGAATGCAACTCATTTAAAGAAGCGGTACAAGAGCTGATTGACAATAAGCAATTAACTTTTGAAGAAGATGGCCCGCATATGATGGAAAATCCCTCGCTTTGATTGGTGGATCACTGCAGAAGCTTATCTCCAAGATGATTAGGCTTTATAATTTCAAATTATAATTTATTTCTTTCTAAGTTTCATTTGTTAAAAAATTGTACCTTTTTGTTTATTATTCTAATAAAATAGGCATGAATGTTTTTTTGAAATCGATTCATTTGTATCCACTCTTCTATCGCTTTCCACAGATAATTAACGACTTTCCACTTCAAATCTTCTTTTCCATTATCAAATTTCGATGGAGAATGACGAAAATGCAAAATAATCAAATTTTGCTGACGTATGTTTTTAATAGTAAGGCTTAGATGACGATGTAAGGCATTATTTCACTTCCCAAACAGTGGAGATATAAGGAGGTAATCCGTAGTTAACCCCCTCAAGCCAAGAGTTGGAGTTTTTTCATTTTTAAAAAAAAAACCTTAATCTTAACCAGAGGCAGGGTAGATTTCATTTAATTCGAAGATGCATTCAAATCCCAGGAGAATCGAAGATATTTAAGCAAAGGTTCAAGCATATCTCTTTCCTCGATACATCATTGATAGAACGATCTAAGAAAAGATTCGAGCACATCATCTTCCCCGTGTTCATCATCCAGGGTTGAGGAATCAACGAAGAAAAAATCCACGACATCTTTTTCCTTAGTACATTAATCAAGAAGACGAAGCTTACAATAATCAGCATGACAATCACAAGTGTCGAAATCGAAAGAAAAAAAGAGAAAGCATGTTAAGTCAAAAACAAAAAGCAAAAATTTGTTGACTTAGGCAAAAACTAGGGCATCCGGATGGACCGGAAAATTTAAAAGAATTGGTCCATGCAAAATAAGGGATTGAAAACAAATAAATTGGAGAACAATCTTGTGACTTCCACCTCAAGAATCATCAAGGCTTCTCATCAAACACTTAGATCTTATCAATGTTTTTCATCGGTGCTTGGGCCTTTATCTACGCTTCCCATCATCTACATGACTATGAAATTTCTCTTGAGGATTAAACGCATCTGTTGCATTAATTAAAATTAGGAATGGAGAACATCAAGGAGAAAGGGTGGGATAAATAAATTTTGAGCCTTATATCTTTTGTTTCTTAAACCACGAACCATGGCCATGTTACAACCTTCAAAAGTCCTAATTGAAGCTAGGTTCACTATCAAAGCATACGCAGCAAGAATTTTGTTAAACTGGCTCCTATGTTTGGTAAATTTATTTTTTCACTTCGCTTCTTCAAATATTCATATTTTAATCTTCCATTTATTTTCAAATAATCAATTTTGATTTCAAGAACTTGCATGTGCATCAAACGGAATTACTTTTTCAAAATGTACAATTTTATATACAAATCAATACTTAGCATCAAGGAGATTTCAAAATGGTCTGATCAAAGGCAGCATTTCAAAGGAGCTTCTAACTAGGGGGAAAAACATATAAGAGGATCCCTATAAACAGGGGAAAATACTAATGATCATATGGGTATATCATATAAAGATACTATTGACAAGGGGTGATCACTCCAAAATTCAATCAACTCAGATCAAATTTCAAAGCACTTTTCAATCAGGGGCATACCTTTTGAAGGAGTATTCCTTAATCAATTCATACCACAACAGGGCATGACTTAGTTTTATCATTTTAACAAACCTCTCAAGGCCTAGAAGCAGGGGCAACCTCCCAAGATTCAAATGATGGTGCAGTACGTACCAAGTTGATCCTACTGTATGTAGGGTCCAAATTCCTCTTCAAGCAACTTCAAGTACAAATATTTTCAAGCTTCGAATACTTGGGGAAATCTATGTCAAGTTCGTGGTGAAGTCTGAGTTCTTTCTGAGGGCACCTCCTCCAGATCCTGGAGATTGAGGGACATATCTTTCAAAATTATAATGGTGGGGAAAACCACAGCGAGGCTCGATGAAAGGGAGTTGATTCAAAATAGTCCATCAAAGCCAAGCATTTTCAAGAATCTTTTAATCAGGGGTATAATACAAAATAGTAGGGTCATTCATATTATGACCAAACTATTTCCAAACTCATATCAATGAGAATCTCCTCCAAGACCCTACCAATAAATTAGGAAAAAAACAGTCCACACAGGGGAAAATCTTCGCATACTTTCATAACTTCCAGTGGGTCTTTCTCCTACATCAAGAAATCATCAAGTTCGAATCGAGTATCAGGAAATCATGAAATCACAATACTCTAACACCATGTGACAAGAAACCTTGTTTCATAAGCAAACCTCTAGGTTTTAACCATCCACGACCCATCACAAGGGCACCATTCAAAAAAGCATTCAAGGCATAATCATAAAAGCATAAGGCTACATAAATCATGCATTAGGGCTCTTCGATCCAAAATCCAAGCCATACTATTCATCTCATCCATCTGACAAAGTCTGACAGCATGGGCCGAGCATATCTCAAAAAGCCTAACTACGCATTCGCATTTCAAAATCCAACATCCATTTACATATATCCAAGTCATTCATCACATACATCAATCAATCATTACATTTCATGCATCAATCAAATTTGCACGCATAGCATAAAACCACGTTTTTATGTGAAGACAGTCATTATTATCAATAAAGATATCAATTCTACATTGAATCTCGGTATTGGATTCCCCTGGTTGATCATGCCAGTTGATTATCTAGAAGACCTCGGCAGAAGGTAGTTTCCAATTGAATCCCGGTAGTAGATTCTCCTGGTTGATCATGGCAGTTGATTATCTGGAAGACCTCGCAGAAGGTAGTTTCCAATTGAATCTCGATAGTAGATTCTCCTGGTTGATCACGACCGTTGATTATCCGAAATACCTCGACAGAAGGTAATTCAAATTGAATCTCGGCAGTAGATTCTCCTGATTGGTCATGGCAGTTGATTATCTGGAAGACCTTGGCATAAGGTAGTTTCCAATCTAATCTTGGTAGTAGATTCTCCTGGTTGATCACGGCAGTTGATTATCTGGAAGACCTCAACAGAAGGTAGTTTCCAATTGAATCCTGGCAGTAGATTCACCTGGTTGATCACGGCAATTGATTATCTAGAAGACCTTGGTAGAAGGTAGTTTCCAATTGAATCTCGGCAGTAGATTCTCCTAGTTGATCATGGTAGTTGATTATCTGGAAGACCTCGACAAAAGTTATGGTTGAGGACGACGCAACCGACATCGTCGTGAATTTGGTGTTTTCTTCATGTTGATAGACTTTGTTGAGGACAATACAACCGACTTCATCGTAAATTTGGTGCTTATTTTTCTCATATTGATAGTAATGGTTGAGGACGACGCAACCGACATCATCGTGAATTTGGTGTTTTCTTCATGTTGGTGGCCTTAGTTGAGGATGACGCAACCGGCATCATCATGAATTTGGTGTTCTCTTCATGTTGATAGTTGTGGTTAAGGGCGACACAACCAACTTCGTCGTGAATTTGGTGTTTATTTTCTTCATGATCATAGTTGTGGTTGAGGACGACATAACCGACTTCATCAAGAATTTGGTGCTCTTCATGTTGATAGTTGTGGTTGAGGACAACATAACTGACTTCATCGTAAATTTGGTACTTATTTTTCTCATGTTGATAGTTGTGGTTAAGGACGACGCAACCGACATCATCGTGAATTTAGTGTTTTCTTCATGTTGATAGCCTTGGTTGAGGACGACGCAACCAACATCATCGTGAAGTTGGTGTTCTCCATGTTTATAGTCTTGGTTGAGGACTGATACAACCAAATATCATCAGTGAATTTTGGGTTCCATCGCTTCAAATCTGGCATATTTCCTTTGGTTATGGAGTCTTGGTTGAGGGCTGACACAACCAACGTCGTCTTTCCAAGTTCCAAATATCTGGTTTCAAGCTTGTATTATCTATCCATTAGACTGTGGTAGGTATGTGAAAAATCTTTGGCTCATTGTAGCAATGAATTATCAAGCTTTATGTTATTCATCCCCTAGGTTGTGATAAATGTACAGAATATGCGTCATAAACTTACTATTTTAGTGTCCAAGCATTAGTAAGTCAGCTTTTCAAAACTTGTGTTGTTTTACCTCCTAGGTTATGGTAAAAATGAAAACGATTCCTCCTTAGATACTGACGAGTTATCCGCGTCGTCATGTATAAGTTAAAACAAACTGTGTTTCAAATGCTGGTAGGATGATACATCATCATCTATGCCTATTCTTCACACTCATGGGAATGTTGTACAGTGTATCTTTATAATCTTTCAGACAAATTTTGGGGTCTTCCAATATTTAATAAACTTCTGATCAAATGTGTGAGACTTGCGTATTCTCGCACTATTTAATCGAAAGATGATTAAATAGATGCAGATGTCATACCTCAAATTTACCCTACCCCTATATTTAAGGATCCATTACAATAATCACATTATATAGTTCACTTCTAGATTATGGGCCTTTCTAAAGCTAGAAAGTGCCCATGCATTTCTTACAGTTCATTTCAAGTTTAGAAAAGGAGGTGTTTTGTTTAACCAAGGAGATGAACAAATTGTTAGTAATAAGGCTCATGTAGGATTTGAAATATTGAAAAGAATGAGTGTTTAGAAATAACCTTTTTTTAGAGGCCCAACACAATTAAACAAATTAGACCCATTTAGATTGAGGAGCGTATTAAACAATTCATTTTTTAGGCAAGGCCCCTTTAAGTTTTTTTTGGAAGGGGGTATGAAAGCGATCCGTTTTTGCTGAGGCCGATAGCAAAGTATTTGTGAAAGCCCAAGAATTAACACCCGACCCTTTCCTTTTTTTTGAAAGATTTGTTTGTTGTTATTGATTTTTGATTTGGTTATTTTACTGGCAGGCCCAAAGCAATATGGCCCATTCTGTTTTCTTTTTTTGGTTTGTTTAGAAAGTTTATTTTTGTTTTAATTACCAATATTTTTTATTATACTAATATTATTTTTCAAACATTATAAACTTAATAAATTTGTTTTGTTTTCTAATTAAAAAAACATTTTATGGAAAAGAGAAGTACAAGCCCTTTTTAATTAAAAAAATGTTGTAGTTTCAAAAACACAAACCCAACCCAATTATTACTTCTGTTCCGGATAACAAGAAATTTACCACAGAGCTAGCCCAGAACTGAAGCAAACGACACCGCATGGCCCAAGACTGACAAACAAGTATTGTTTGATCTCAAAACAGAAATTGAATCCATTTATTTTTTTGGTCATTACATAATGATTCATTGCAGAAACAAATCGCATACGGTCCGTAGAAAAAACATAAACAAATCAGTATTTCATAACTCTTAATACAAAATCATACAGAAATGAACAAATTTCCATTCAATACAAAATCAACGCATTTACAGTAAAATCAAATTACAATCAAATAGAGTAATGGACATAATTATATTTACTAATTTACAAACCTAAAAACGCTATAAAACAAAATTACAGTAAAGAGGGAAATGGACAACGAGAAGAAAATAAACAGAGACAGAGGGAAGTTACAGTTACAGAGGATGAAAATTATAGAAAAAATACAGAGAAGTAGAACGGGGGGTTCTTGTCGCTGATGTAGATCTGCCATTCCCAACTTAGGGTTTTAATATCCGAAACCCTAAGTCCACTGTCACCTTTTTCATCATCTGCCGCAGCCTTCACTGTCTCCACCTTTATCATTATACATGTCAAAACGCGAGAAAGAGGAGGTCAGAAGACGGATTACAAGAAAACTCGGGGATCGGAGAGGGAGGTAATATAACTCAACTTTCATTGTTTGTTTATTCTGCGATTCATTTTGGTGGTTAGAGTTGGGGAAGATGTTCGCTGCTGAGGTTGGGTTTGGAGACGGAAAGAACGCCATCACGTGTTGAGATTTGAGTTAGGGTTTGTGTTGTATAAGATAAATGATATGCAGAAAGAGGAAGTTAAGGGTTTGTGTTGTGAGAGAAAAGAGATAGGAGGCGGAGAGAGATAGATAAATGAAAATTTATTTTGATTAATAAAATATATTATGCCTCCTTATTTCATACACGTGCGCTTATAGGTGTTACAGGTGCTCCCTCAATCATGCACGCACGATTACTATCCAACAACATAAAAGCACATGTCCCACCATATTACCGTGTGACTTCCCACACAGAATCCACACGGACACCCTAAACTCTCTTGGGCCTGGCCCATATCTAAACAAACCCCCTTCTTTTATTTTGCTATTTCATTTTTTTTTTAAAAACACCCTCCAGGCCAAACGAGTCAAGTCCAAAATCTGGACTTGGGCCCTTGGTCTGTATACCCCCCAGGTTTTATTTCTTAGTGCAATTATGCACCCCCTTGTCTCTTGGGCCTGAATTCAATATCTGAATTCAGGCCCCTCCTCTTAACACCCCCTTATTTTTCTAGCTTAGTATAATTTGCACCTCCTCTGCGAAAATTAATTTTATTTATTTATTTTTATTTTAGAATTTTATTTATATATTTATTTATTTATTTGATATCATATAAAAATTATTTCTTCACATTAATAAATAATCATAGTATTTTTTATGTATCTAACATATTTTTAATAAAATTATAATGTATTTATTTATTGATTAAATTATTTCTAAAAATACTAACCCTTTTATATTCACATATTTTCCACTTCAAGTGTATTATATATATATATATATATATATATATATATATATATATATATATATATATATATATATATATATATATATATATATATATATATATATATATATATATATATATATATATATATATATATATATATATATATATATATATATATATATATATATATATATATATATATATATATATATATATATATATATATATATATATATATATATATATATATATATATATATATATATATATATATATATATATATATATATATATATATATATATATATATATATATATAATTGCATTATATAATCGAAAATGACTAACCAATAAACATTAACATTCTCCTACTAAAATAATTAAATTTATATTTATTTTCAAAAAGGTTGTACTAATATCTTTTATCGACTGCGAGCTATATCCACGATTCCACAATTTACAAACCCGGATTTGGTTCAAAGAGAAATCAAGGTATTTCTACAACCCATAAAAAACACAAACAAAATCGTGAACTACGAAATGGGACTCTGATTCCTCAAAAGAGGATACGTAGGCATATGATTAAAATTGTGGCGAGTCCCCCTGATTAAAATTAAAATCCTTTCCCCTATAAATATTTAAAATCCTATTTCTGAAAACATGCTTCTAAACTTAGTATCTTTGCTAACAAGGTAGATAAGGGGTGCCTAACACCCTCCCCTTGTCTAGAATCGAGTCCAAATCTAGAATCTCTGAACTTTAGGGTTATTCCTTTATACTCCCTTCCTTTAGGATAAATATTAAGGGTGACGACTCTGATTTAAAAACCAGTTGCAACAGCCAGACCTAGGAGGCTTGGCTTATTTTCTAGGTATGGAGTTTGTAAGTACAAAACATGAAATTTTCTTGCACCAGAAGAAATATGCAGAAGATATCTTGAAGAAATTAAATATGAGTAATTGAAATTGTGCAATTACTCCTGTGGAAATAAGAATCAAATTTAAGAAGGAATCAATGTCTGGTTGATAGAACCTTGTACATGCAAATCATTGGTTCACTAAGGTACATATGTAAAACTAGACATTGTAACGCCCGTTAATTTAATTAATTATTTAATTAAGTATTTTTGAATTATTCGTTGAAGTTGTGAGATGTTGTGAATTGTTGGCGTAAGTTGCTAGATTATTACTAGTTAATTAATTAGTTGATTAATAATAGTAATAATATTAGAATTAGTATAATAATAGAATAATTGTGTTGGGCCTATTTTAATAGTTAGAAGTAGAGATATGGGAGTGTGTTATTAAGCCCACTAAGAATAATAACATTATGAGGTTTTATTTAAATAAAGAATAGGGTTAATTGATAAGAAGGTTGAAATTGGTCGTGAGAAGTTGCAGAAAAGAGGAATAGGGAGAAGAGGAAAAGCAAGGTTTTTGATCGGAGAGTTATAGAGTGACCTTCAATCTAAGGTAAGGGTGGGGTTCTGACACTATAATGGGAATTATGATGGATATTATGTAGGGATTGGGTTATGCAGAATTGTTTCTTTGTGTGTATAATTATTGTAGTTGTATTTGAATTTATTTGTTACTATGTGGTGGCTACTTATGAAATTGTCTGCATAGTTATCATGTGCAATGGATGAAATATATTTGTTAGCAATTGTTTCTTTCTATTGATCTATTTGATGTATACTTCATTGTATCATGTTGTTGTGAATATGCTGATAATCGAAGGAAAATTTTGGAAAATTTTGTGTTAGTATCAGTAACAGACTGAAGTATGTGAGGGGGGATGGAAAACATATTGTGCTGAGGGGCATTGTGTGTGTGTCGATCGACATAGAAGCAAAAAGGGGGGTTCCAGGCGGCGGGGTTATTGTACCAGGTGGCACAGGTGCTTGTGCCGAGCGGTATAAGGTTACAAGGTGTGCCGAGGGGTATGGTGTGGGCCGACCGGCAAAGAGGCAAAAAGGGGGAGTGTCGAGCGGCAGGGTTGTTGTGCCGAGGGGCACATGTATTTCTTTTTCATTTTTTTCTTTTCTCCTTTGCATGCTAATTGGTTAATTATTTCGTTTAATTTTAGAATTTGCTGGTGATGATGAGCTTTTGTTGAGATGCCTCTAAATATTGGTAGATATTAAGTTGTAGGCTCGTGGACAATGTTGAATGGTGTTGAATTATTGTTATTATCATTACTACATTCATACTGTTGTTACATACATAGCATATCAAGTTGAGAGCTCATGCTCGGCAAGTTGGCCTGGATTGACAAATATAAAGTTGAAGGCTTATGCCTTGTTGATGTCTCTATTAACTGGCAGATTATTAAGTTGGGAGTTCTGATCTGTTGGTACCACATGCATGTGCATAAAAACACGTCGCATTTCATGTTGCATCCTGAGTCGTGTGTGGGTGAATTGGTTGTGTTAAATATTGTTAAAGAGCTGTGAAGTGGTGATTTTGTATGAACTGATTCTATTATATTATTTATCATGCGTTCTATTATATTGTTCGATATCTCACCCCTTCAGTTTGAATGTTACCCTTATGTTGGTAACGTGCAGGTAACCCAGAGTGAAGGTTGTTTACCTTCAGTAGTTCGAGTCGGTGTCTTCGCTCTGATACGTAACACTCGGGGGGATGAACACTTGTTGCTTTATTGTTGTGATTACTTTTGTTGCTGAATTTTAAAATGATTTACTAAGTAATTTGTTGTTTCTAAAGTTGTTTTTAGTTGGACAAAGATGTTATGTCATTTGAATTGAAAATTATGATTCCGTTGCTTAATTATAAAAGTTGTTTTATTTGAAAGACTAAATTATGTGGTTAACAGTTCATCCGAGTTTAAGTGTTATATATATGTTTTACATGCGATTCACTGAAGGTGTTTTTAAGTAGTAAGTGTAGCATCCTATTTGTATGTCAAACTCTTGTAACTATGATATTAATATTATTCGCCGGGTAAAAATAGGGTGTTACATTAGTGGTATCAGAACAAGTCGGTCTGTTCGACCAAGTTGTCTAGTCGTAGTTTTTTTAACAATCGAGTATTATTAATTTGAATTCTAACCATTATTTGTGTTAAGATTAGAAGTTTGAGATGGATTTAAGGAACGATGCTGCAATTGTTGATGCTTTGGAAGCAATGGTTGGTGCTTTGCAGAACCAGTTGAACACTGATGAGAATGTTGGATCCCGTAGTTTGGCAACTTTCTAGAGGGAGAATCCGCCTACCTTCAAGGGTAAGTACGATCTTGATGGAGCTTTAGATTGGTTGAAGGAGATCAAGTGTATTTTCCGTGTGATAAACTGCACTCTAGCATAGAAAGTTTGATATGGTACTCATATGCTAGCAGTCGAGGCTTGTGACTGGTGGCTAGAGACTTGTCAGAAATTGGAGGCTACAGGTGAAGATATCACTTGGGTTATGTTCCGTAGGGAATTTATGAGGAAGTATTTACCTGAAGACGTTCGTGGTAAGAAGGAAATTGAGTTTCTTAAGCTGAAGCAAGGGGATATGTCAGTTATAGTATGCTGCAAAGTTTATTGAGTTGGCTAAGTTTTATCCACACTATAGCGAGGAAAATGTTGAGTTTTCGAAGTCCATCAAGTTTCAGAACGGGTTGCGCCCAAAGATCAAGAAGGCAGTTGGATACCAGAAGATTCGTGTCTTTTCTGATTTGGTTGATAGTTGTAGGATTTATGAAGAAGATAATAAAGCTCACTATAATATTATCAATGAGAGAAGGGGTAAATACTAACAAAACTGTGGTAAACCCTACGATGCCCCAGCTGGTAAGGGTAAACAGAAATTTGCTCAGGGTCAGAGAACTAATGGGGGAGATGCTCCTGCTAGTGTGGTTTGTTTCAAATGTGGAAAACCTGAGCATAAGAGTTATGTGTGTACTGCTGAAGTGAATCGGTGTTTACGTTGTGGTAAAACTGGGCATGTTATATCTAAGTGCAAGCATAAAGAGATTATTTGTTTCAACTATGGTGAAGAAGGACACATTGGTAGTCAGTGTCAGAAACCAGAGAAGGTGCAAACCAGTGGAAAAGTGTTCTCTTTGGCTGGGACTCAGACAACTAATAAGGACAGACTCATAGGAGGTACATGTTTCATTAATAGTATTCCTTTAATTACTATTATTGATACTGGTGCTACTCATTGCTTTATTGCTGCTGGTTGTGTTGAAAGATTGGTTCTTATGTTGTCTTCTATGAATGGAGGAGATATGGTCGTCGATACTCCAGCCAAGGGATCCATGACTACTTCTTTTATGTGTTTAAAGTCCCCTTTGTTGATCTTCGACAAAGACATTGTTGCTGATTTAGTTTGTTTGCCTTTTAAGTGGGTTAGATGTGATCTTAGGTATGAACTGGTTAGAGCATAACTATGTTCATATTAACTGTTATAACAAGTTTGTGAGGTTTTCTACTCCTGAAGAAGACGAAGTTGGTTTGTTATCTGCTAGACAGTAGCAACAGTTGATGCAAGAAGAGGCTCAGATGTTCTCGTTAATGGCGTCGCTATCTGTCGAGAATCAAGCTATATTTGAGGAGTTGTAAGTGGTGCACGAATTCCATGAAGTTTTCCCTGATGAAATTCCTTAGGTACTGCCAGAGAGAGAAGTCGAATTTGCTATTGATCTTGTTCCTGGCACCAGACCTCTTTCTATGGCAGCATGCAAGATGTTTGTATCTGAATTGTCAGAATTAAAGAAGCAATTGGAAGATTTACTTGAAAAGAAGTTTGTGAGACCAAGTGTACCATCGTGGGGAGCTCCAGTGTTGCTAGTAAAGAAGAAAGATGGAAGTAAGAGGCTTTTTGTTGATTACACACAATTTAATAAAGTAACGATTAAGAACAAGAATCCACTTCCAAAAACAGATGACTTGATGGATCAATTGGTGGGTGCTCGTGTGTTTAGCAAGATTTATTTGAGGTTGGGCTATCATCAGATTAAACTGAAGGATGAGGATATCTAGAAGATGAATTTCAGGATGCGATATGGACATTATGAGTATTCAATGATGCCTTTCGGTGTTACTAATGTGCTGGGAGTATTCATGGAGTACATGAACCGTATCTTTCATACTTATTTGGATAGTTTTGTGGTGGTTTTCATTGATGACATTTTGATTTACTCTAAATTGGAAGAAGAGCATGCAGAACACTTAAGAATAGTATTGCAAGTTTTGAAAGTGAAGAAGTTGTATGAAAAGTTGTCTAGGTGTGAATTTTGGTTAAAGGAGATTAGTTTTCTCGGCCATGTTATCTCAGGTAGTGGCATTATTGTAGATCCATATAAAGTAGATGATATGTTACAATGGGAAACACCAAAGTCTGCTATCGAGATTAGAAGCTTTTTGGGGTTAGCTAGTTATTATAGAAGGTTTATTGAAGGTTTTTCTAAGTTGGCACTTCTGTTAACTAAGTTGACTTGTAAAGGTGAAGCTTTTGTATGGGACATTCAATGTGAAGAAAGTTTTACGGAATTAAAGAAGAGATTGACGTCGGCTCTTATTTTGACATTACCTAATTCAAGAGAACCTTTTGTTGTATATTGTGATGCTTCTAAATTGGGTTTGGTAGGTGTACTTATGTAGAACAACAAAGTAGTTGCTTATGCGTCAAGGCAGTTGAGAATTCATAAGAAGAACTATCTACACATGATTTAGAACTTGTTGCAGTTGTTTTTGTGCTAAATATTTAGAGGCATTATCTTTATGGTTCTAGATTTGAAGTATTTAGTGACCATAAAAGTTTAAAGTATTTATTTAATCAGAAGGAGTTGAATATGAGACAGCGAAGATGGTTGGAGTTATTAAAAGATTATGATTTCGGTTTGAATTATCATCCAAATAAAGATAACATCGTGGTTAATGCTTTAAGTCGAAAGACCTTACATATGTCGAAGATGATGGTTAAGGAATTGGAATTAATAGAACAGTTCAGAGATATGAGCTTAGTTTACGAGGTGACATCGTAGAGTGTTATGTTGGGAATGTTAAAGATTAATAATGATTTTCTAGATAGTATTAGAGAAGCTCAGAAGTTAGATGTGAAATCGGTAGATATAATGGTTGGAATCGATCAGTCTGAGAATAGTAATTTCAAGTTAGATGCACAAGGTGTATTGAGATTTCATAATCGAGTTTGTAATTCTAGAGATACAGAGATGAAAAGAACGATTCTTGAGGAAAGTCATAGAAATAATTTGAGTATTCATCTAGGAGCTACAAAAATGTATCAAGATTTAAAGAATTTGTTTTGGTGGCCTGGGATTAAGCGTGATGTAGCACAATTTGTGTATGCATGTTTGACTTGTCAGAAGTCGAAAGTTGAACATCAAAATCCTGGAGGGTTGATGCAGCCATTAAAAGTTCCAGAATGGAAATGGGATAACATTCCAATGGACTTTGTAACAGGATTACCTAATACTCAGAGAGGACATGATTTGATTGAGGTGATTGTCGATAGGCTTACAAAGTCGGCTCATTTTATTCCTATTAACGTCAGTTTTCTGGTGTCGGAGCTGGGAGAGATTTATACTAGTGTAATTGTAAAGTTGCATGGTATTCCTTTGTGTATTGTGTCGGATAGAGATTTGAGGTTTACTTATGATTTTTTGAAGAGTCTGCAAGAGGCGGTGGATTCTAAGTTGAGGTTGAGTTTGGCGTATCATCCTCAGATGGATGGTCAGACTGAAAGGACTATTCAGTCGTTAGAAGATTTGTTGAGCGCATGTTTTCTTGAACAGGGAGGTTTATGGGACACTTATATTCCATTAATAGAGTTCACTTATAATAACAGTTACCATTATAGTACTGGAATGGCACCTTTAGAAGTGTAGGAAACATTTAGAATTTCAAGAGGGTGACCATGTGTTTTTGAGAGTTACGCTTGTGACCGGTGTTGGGAGATGTGATACGGTGGGAAGAGAATTGACTGTTTTGGATATGCTGGTTTGCGTTATGCGTTTGTTTTTGCAAAATGTCGCGGTAAGCAAGAGTCTCCACCGTCTTTTATTTTATCCAACAAGGAAAGGAAAAAAGCACAGAAATATTCCTTTTTCGAGATGTTTCTCGGGTCCAGGGGTAGATTATAGAAAGGGAAGGTGTTAGCACCCTTTCTATTCGTGGTTATCCACGGGCTCTTAGGTACTTGCTCAAAGTGTTTTCAAAATTTTCTTTTCTTTGTGTTTGTGGGTTTGAAAAGAGTTTTTTGTTTGAAAGGTGTAAATGCGAAAAGTTTTGTTTTGTTTTAGAATGAGCAAGTACTTAAGAACCATCTACCTACTCGAAAAAGGAATCAATATGTGCTAATGTCCTTTGGACAATGCTATCCCACTATTGATGAGTAGGTAGCGTCGTCGTTGGAGTTTTAAGGGTCAATTCGATTAAGGGACGTGTGGTCACTAAAGCAAAGTTAGGACGCCTTAGCGGTAACCCTAATGTCTTAGATCATTTTTCCGAGGCAACCGTTTCGAGGCAACTATGATCTTTGGACAAGAGGGAGACCTCTAGAACTTCCTATACTCAATGACCACGTTCAAAGGCAACCAAGTGAGGTGTACCCTAAGAGTGCGCATGTGCGAGTTTCTTAGTTCGGTTAATTTTATCTTTGTACATGTCATGGGTGAGCTATGTTGATTTTAAGTTCATACATTTGATCTTATCATGCGTTCCCTATTACCAAACATCTAACAGTTTATAGATTGCGGAAATTAAATTTGCGGAAATTAAATCTAACTATTACAAGGCGTCGGGTATTTACATCGCCAAAAGCAACCCTTTGATTTAAAATGCGGAAAATAAAAGAAAGCGATAAAATAAAGTCCTAATTAAAAGCTATTACATTCCGGAAGCAATTACAATATTGGTAAAATGGATCGCGTACGAGAAATTAAAACGGCGCATTTTTAGGGTTTTGACCCTTTTTTGAAAGAAAGCATTTTTTTGTTATCTTTTGAATTAAAAGGAATTAAATCTAAATTAACAATTAAGTTAATTAATTAATGAAAATATTTTTGAATTTTGAGTATTTAAAGAAATAAAATAAATTGATTAAAAGTTAGTAAAAACCTAATTTTTCTACATTAATTTTAATTATTGCAAAAATATTGAAATTATACCTAATTAAAGCTAAATCAATTAAATTAATTTATTTACAAAAATAAAGTGAGGAAATTAATTTTAATAAATAAAATATTTTTTGTGTTTTTTATTTTATGAGGAAAAAATTTAATCGGTTAGTGATAATAAAAATAATAATTAACAAAACAATTAAATAGAAAGAAATATAAAAAGGAAAAGAAATAACCCAATGGGGGGGGTTTGGGCCCAGATCAGGGTGTGTGATCAGCATTTTCCAAGCCCAATTATGCTAGCCTGCGTTTGACCTTTGCAATTCCCTGTGACAACGTTGACTGGGCACCATGGTACACGCTCCATCTGGGCCATCAGATTTGGCCTGAAGGCCATCTGGCAGATGATCAAGTGATGATGCATGGTGTACTGCGCCTTGGGAATCACATAGAATCACCTGAAGAAAAATGAAACAAATGCATTGGGGGACCTGGGATTCGAACCCAGGTCCCATTGGATTTTTGTATAACACACTTGACAACTCAACCACTGCACTCAATTGTTATTATAATGGATAAACAATATTATAAGAGAAAAACAAATAATATGCTGGAATTAAAAAAAGAAAACGCGCGAGATTTGAATCATCCAATGGGAGGGGGACGTGTCATCGTCTTCCTCATTGAAAAGCCTGGTTATTTACCTGCGGATTTCATCCGTAGCTAAATTCATGGCTCGTTCCTAAAATCAACTGTAGGCCATATAAATTGATGCTAAGACCATGGTTCGCTTCATCTCTTCCTCCTGATTTCATTTATGTCCATGGTTTGTTCCAATTTTGCCTGAAACTCAAGCGCCTAAAAAACAAGAACCAAAACCCTAGTTTCGGGTACAGGGTTACAGGATACCAAAACAAAATCAAATATTGCAGAAAGTTTCGAAATCACACAAGGATCATAACCATGCCAATATTTTGTCAAAAAAATGCTAGAATGAGAGATTTCGATTTCATGTACAGGGCGGTGTTCAAGGAGACTTACAGCGCGAGTTAAGAGGTTTCAGAGCTTGCTTTTGGTTCCAATAGATTCAGTGGATGTCTAGAAAGAGAACCACGTTGAGTTTTGGCCTTGAATTTGCCTCTAACCAAGATTTTAGTTTCCAACTTTTTCAAGCTTTTTTCAAGTTTTGGTTTTCCAGATTGTGCAGTCTCTAGGTCTCAAATCGTGTGCCTTTGGTTTGTATATGTATAAGGCAATGCATTAGGTCAAGTTTTGTGGATCCAATCTTTATGCATTGATGATTTTGGATTTGATATGATCCTCCATTACAAAGCTTCCAAAAATGTCCCAAATCCAATATTTTTTGCATGATATGGCTTGGTACGAGTTTGATCTTGTCCATGATGATAATTGAAAGTTGTATCAATCAAAAAGATCCTATTTCATCAATATTTGGATTTTATTTGGATTTAAATTGATTTAAAATGAATTAAATTAATAAAAATCAAATAAAATAGAAAAATCAATGATTGGACACAAGACTGAAGATAGGACACGTTTGTGGTGTGACAAGATCAAATCAAGTGGAAAAAAGTGGGGCCATTTGATAAAATTTGAAGTTTTGGGGATAGTTGACTTTTGGCAATTTTGGAAAAATGGACAACTTCAACAATGCATAACTTCTTCAATTTTGAACTTTTGGAGGTGTTCTTGGACTATTTAGAAACCTTGAGATGTCCTATAACCAACCGTTTTAGTCTCATCTCATTTTGATATTCCATGATCAAGTTATAAGCTTTGGCAAAAAAGGTGTTTTTGTTGACTTTCAAAAATGACCTATAATGACCAAATTTGTAACTTTTTGTGAGTGCATTTCTTGATCTTGGGGTATGAAGATGGATTGTAGGAAATTTCATCCTATTAAAAATGAGCTTTGGATGGGTCATTTCTCATAAAGTATGAGAAAGTTATGCTTGGTCAAAGTTGAGTTGAGTTTTCCTACAAAACCCTAATTTAGCAACTTTTGAATCTTAATGAATCTTGAGCAATCCTTGATGAATCATGATCAACCCTTGATAAAATGATGAATTATCCTTAAAAATGAGAATGTTGACAAAAAATCTTGAGGTTTGACTGTTCATAGGTCACAGTTGACTTTTGCCCTAGCACAGTCGATTTTTGGACCTCTTGAGCAATTGATTGACCAAACTTCCTCTGTAAGGCTTGAAATTTGGCATGGATGAACTGGAGAACATATTAGGAGATTGGGGAGCACTTGAGGTCATTTATATGTAAGGACCTTGATGCAACACAAAACCCTAATTTTGAGATTGACTGCCTTAGGAGATGATTTGACTGTCCAACTCTTGAGCAATCTTGAGCCACTTGGGGGTTCTTCTTGCCATGTCTTAAGAAATATGGGAGGGAAAATTTTGGGGTACAACAATTGCCCCTGTTCAATCTTCTTAAACCTGAGGATATAGATTGGTTTTCGGGCCTTTCGTGATCCGAATGTGGAAGATGATTGAACACTAGAGTGCCCAGAAATTTGCACTCGCATGAAGTGGTATCAGCATTGTGATGTCGGGAATGGGCTTACAGATGCCATTTGGAGATTGTTGGTAGGTGGTTTTGTCTTCTTTGATGGGATTGGCATCAGAAAAATCTTTAGGAATCGATTTAACTGGACCAGGGGAGGTTTTATCTTCTTTGACTGGATTTGCGTCAGAAAAATCTTTAGGAATCAATTTAACTGGTCTTGTCTCTTTTGACTGGGTTGGCATCAGAAAAATCTTTAGGAATCGATTTAACTGGTCTTGTCTCTTTTGACTAGGTTGCCATCAGAAAAATCTTTAGGAATCGATTTAACTGGTTTTGTCTCTTTTGACTGGGTTGCCATCAGAAAAATCTTTAGGACTTTAACTGGTTTTGTCTCCTTTGACTTGATTGCCTCAGAAAAATCTTTAGGAATCGATTTAACTGGTTTTGTCTCCTTTGACTGGCTTGGCCTCAGAAAAATCTTTAGGAATCGAATTAACTGGTTTTGTCTCCTTTGACTGGCTTGGCCTCAGAAAAATCTTTAGGAATCAATTTAACTGGTTTTGTCTCCTTTGACTGGCTTGGCCTTAGAAAAATCTTTAGGAATCAATTTAACTGGTTTTGTCTCCTTTTACTGGCTTGGCCTCAGAAAAATCTTTAGGAATCGATTTAACTTGTTTTGTCTCCTTTGACTGGCTTGGCCTCAGAAAAATCTTTAGGAATCGATTAAACTGGTTTTGTCTCCTTTGACTGGCTTGGCCTCAGAAAAATCTTTAGGAATCGATTTAACTGGTTTTGTCTCCTTTGACTGGCTTGCCATCAGAAAAATCTTTAGGAATCGATTTAACTGGTTTTGTCTCCTTTGACTGGCTTGGCCTCAGAAAAATCTTTAGGAATCGATTTAACTGGTTTTGTCTCCTTTGACTGGCTTGCCATCAGAAAAATCTTTAAGAATCGATTTAACTGGTTTTGTCTCCTTTGACTTGATTAGCATCAAAAAAATCTTTAGGAATCGATTTAACTGGTTTTCTCTTCTTTGACTGCTGAGAACTTTAACGGTATCTTTCCTGAAAAGCAAAGGTCAGTCATATGCAATGCATGATATGGATCAAGCAATGATGTTCTCAATAAACGAGATTATATTGTATGATGCGTATATGCATGTATCATGATGTATGGAAATGTAATGTTTTAGCTGGGGAAAATAAATCCCAGGTAGCTGCTGGAGAATAGAGTTGAATTCTTCGTTTCCGCTGAGGATGATGAACGAAGGTGATTGCAAGAATAAAACTGCAGGAGAAGATAACTTCGTTGGGGAATAAACTGATGAAGAGATTACTCTGTGGGGAAGAGATGCTCTACTGAGGATTTTAACGATGAACTCCGCTGGGGATTCCACTGATAAACTCCGCTGGGGATGGATTACTGTTGCTGGTGATACTGAATCTGTTGAGGATTGAATTCCTGCTTGTGAAAGGAAAGGACTCCGATGGGGACGATCTTTCAGTTGCAACTTACTGGGGATAAACCTGTCAGACTTTTGTGGGGATAACCCTCTGAGTTCTGCTGGGAATGATCCTCTGAACTTGGCTGGGAGATTTATTGTTGTACTCCGCTGGTGGATAAACTTCCAGAGTCTACTTGGGAAGATGTTTCAACTCTGTTGGGGAAGCTTTTTTAGACTGCGCTGGGGGAAATATTGACTCCACTGAGGGTATCTTGTATTCTGCCGGGGAACATTCTTATACTCCATTTGAGGAATATTAAGACTTCCGAGGATACTCTTATACTCGCTGGAGAATATTCTTATACTCCGCTGGGGAATATTAAGACCTTTTTAGTGCTGATGGTAGACCAACTCTGCTTGGGGAGAGTATTGTTGATTTGTTCATAGTTGCCAGTCTCAGCTGGGGAGAGCTACCATTACTGTCTTTCACTGCGGGGAGTGAAAGTACTCTAGCCATGTTCTTCAGATGAATTTACCTTGTACCTGGTGGACAAAGCAAACTACACAACTCGGACAATTCTTATTGCCCTTGTTTCTGATATTACCAGTAATCCATCTTTTATTTCGCATGTAAATATTTATGAGCAGCAATTAATGTCAAATGCATATACCAAAAATGAATATTGGACGTTCTTTGCAAAACAAAACAGATAAAGGAAAAAACAGTTTGAAATTTGTCTGAAAATGAATTGTATTGATTTTGAAGTTTGGCCTGTAAATAGGCGTTTTTGTACAAGGGACTGACTTCCTAGTAAGAGAACGCTGCCGAATAATAGAATTTACATATTTGTGAAAAGAAAACAAATCAGTTATGTGAATGATCCCACTGGGTTCCAACTCTGCTATTGTCTTTATGTCCTCGAGCATCTCATCACTTTGCTACTGGTTGAAGATGAATCTGATTGATTAGTGTCGTCCGAGCTTGATAGTCGATACCGAAGTCTGGATGCAAGGTGATCCAATGAGACATAGTGGCACGCTTTGATCCCTAATTTTTGCCTGGACTGCCCTTTCGGGTTTTCAGTCCACCGGTATACCCTTTTTTGCCCAAGCCGCCTTTTCAGGTTTTCGACTTGTCGGGTGTACATATTTTTTCATTTTCATCCCTTATTTTTGCCCGAACCCTTTTGGTTCGCCGGGAAGCCCTTATTTTTGCCTAGTCCAGTCAACCTAGCGGGTCTTTGATTATGCGTAGTATCTTTTCACTATGTCTTCATTGACGGGGTGAGGAAGGTCGTCACCATCCATGGTGGTTAGAATCATAGCTCCTCCTAAGAAAATGTTCTTAGCCACAAATGGCCCTTCGTAAGTAGGGGTCCATTTGACCCTGGGATCACCTTGAGGTAAGATAATACGCTTGATTACCAGATCCCCAACTTGATACTCTTGTCGTCTGACTTTCTTGTTAAATGCCTTGATCATCCATTTTTGGTACGTCTGACCATGACAAATAGAAGTAAGTCTCTTTTCGTTGATTAGGTTTAGCTGATCAAGCCGGGTCTGAATCCAGTCATCTTCATACAAACCTGCATCCTTCATGATCCGAAGTGAGGGTATCTGAACTTCAATGGGCAAGACTGCTTCCATGCCATATACCAAGGAGTAGGGTGTTACCCTTGTTGAAGTCCGCGCTGAGGTACGGTACCCATGAAGAGCAAATGGTAACATCTCGTGCCAGTCTTTGTATGTCACTGTCATCTTCTGCACAATCTTCTTAATGTTCTTATTAGCCGCTTCGACAGCCCCATTCATCTTCGGCTGGTAGGGAGAAGAGTTGTGATGCTGTATCTTGAATTGCTCGCAGAGCTCAGTGATCATCTTGTTGTTAAGATTGGTACCATTGTTCGTAATGATCCTCTCTGGTACACCGTATCGACAGATCAGATTGTGCCGAATGAACCGTGCCACGACGTTCTTGGTTACAGTAGCAAAGGAAGCTGCTCCGACCCACTTCGTAAAGTAATCATTCACTACCAGGATGAAACGATGCCCGTTGGATGCCATAGGTCTGATCTCGCCGATCATATCAATGCCCCACATTGCAAAAGGCCAAGGTGCCGTCAAGACGTTCATAGGAATAGGAGGTATATGCACCTTATCAGCATAGACTTGGCACTTGTGACATGTCCGAGAATGCTGATAACAATCGTCTTCCATTGTGGACCAATAATATCCTGCCCGAAGGATTTTCTTTGCCATGGTATGTCCACTGGAATGAGTTCCGAAAGTACCTTCATGTAACTCCGCCATGATCCTTTCTGCCTTGTTCTTATCCACACAACGCAGTAAGGTCGAATCGTGGTTACGCTTGTAAAGAATGCTATTGCTGATGAAGAACTTTGCCGCGAACCTCCTCAGAAATTTCTTGTCATTAACAGATGCGCCCTCGGGATATTCTTGAGCTTCAAGATACCTTTTCACCTCATGATACCAGGGTTTTTATGTTACCTCTTCAGTCTCAATGTTGCAGAAATGTGCAGGTTCGTCCAGTCTTTCAATGATAATCCGGGGAGCTTCATTGTCCCAATTGACTTTGAACATAGAAGAAATCGTAGCCAGCGCGTCCGCCAACTGATTCTCCTCTCTCGGGAAGTGTTCAAAGGTTATCTCCTCGAAATGGGGAAGTAATGTTAACACATACTTCTTGTAAGGAATAAGATTTGGGTGTTTCGTATCCCACTCGCCTTTGATCTGACTGATCACGAGAGCGGAATCTCCGAAGACACTTAGAAACTTAATCCTTAGGTCAATTGCTGCTCGAAGACCCATGATGCACGCTTCATACTCCGCCATGTTGTTGGTGCAGTTGAAACATAATCGGGCAGTAAACGGAGTATGAGAGCCTTTAAGGGATATGATCATGGTGCCAATGCCATTACCCAAAGCGTTTGAAGCTCCATCAAAGTACATAGACCATCGGGATCCTTCCGCAGGTCCTTCATCCGGTCCAGGTGTCTCACAATCAGTTACCAACATGATATTCTCGTCCGGGAATTCAAAGCTCATAGACTGGTAATCGTCCACTGCCTGATGTGCCAAATGGTCTGCCAACACACTTCCCTTGATTGCCTTTTGAGTCGTGTATTGGATGTCATACTCAGTCAAGATCATCTGCCATCTTGCTGTTCTTCCGTACAAGGAAGGCTTTTCGAAGATATACTTGATTGGATCCATCTTTGATATCAACATAGTAGTGTGAGTCAACATATACTGTCTTAGACGACGAGCAGCCCATGCCAAAGCGCAGCAAGTTTTCTCGAGAAGTGAGTATCGGGTCTCACAGTCGATAAACTTTTTGCTAAGGTAATAAATAGCATGCTCTTTTCGGCCAGACTCGTCATGCTGACCCAGCACACACCCCATTGAGTTGTCGAGTACTGTCAAGTATAAGATCAGAGGTCTCCCTTCAACTGGTGGCATCAGAATAGGTGGCTCTTGGAGATACTCTTTGATCTTTTCGAAAGCAGCCTAGCATTCATCATTCCAACGTACTACTTGATCTTTCTTCAGCAGCTTGAAGATTGGTTCACAAGTAGCAGTTAGGTGCGAGATGAATCGGGAAATGTAGTTTAGTCGTCCCAGAAAGCCTCTGACTTCTTTCTCCATTCTGGGAGTTGGCATCTCTTGTATAGCCTTCACCTTTGCGGGATCCACCTGAATACCTTTATCGCTTACGACGAAACCCAGCAGTTTACCAGATCTCACCCCGAAGGTGCACTTGATCAGGTTTAACCTCAGCTTGTACAACTTCAGCCTGTCAAATAGCTTCTGCAGATGGTCGAGGTGTTCCTCCTTAGTTTGGGATCTTGCAATCATATCGTCGACATATACTTCAATCTTATGATGGATCATGTCATGAAACAAAGCAACCATGGCACGCTGATACGTTGCCCTAACATTCTTCAATCCAAAGGGTATGACCTTGTAGCAAAAGGTACCCCACTGAGTAACAAAGGTTGTCTTCTCCATGTCTTCGGGAGCCATCTTGATCTGATTATAACCGGAGAAACCATCCATAAAGGAGAATACTTTATGCTGTGCGGTGTTGTCAACCAGAACGTCAATGTGAGGCAGAGGGAAATCATCCTTGGGGCTTGCCCTGTTCAGATCCCTATAGTCAATACACATTCGAACCTTACCATCTTTCTTTGGTACCGGAACCACATTGGCCACCCACTGAGGGTAAGAAGTAACTGCTAGAAAACCGGCGTCAAACTGTTTCATAACTTCAGCCTTGATTTTCTCAGACATTTCTGGGCGCATTCGGCGGACCTTCTATTTTACTGGGAGACAGTCTTCCTTGGTAGGAAATCGGTGAACCACAATATCGGTATCCAACCCAGGCATATCTTCGTAAGACCAAGAAAATATCTCAATGTAGTCATGCAGCATTTGAATCAACCATTGTTTCACACTAGCTTCCAGATTTGCACCGATCTTGACTTCCTTCTTGTCTATCTCAGTACCCAGATTCACTGATTCCACCGGCTCCTCGTGTGGCTGAATGGCCCTCTCTTCTTGGAGTAACAGTCTTGCAAGTTCACCAGGCACTTCGCAATCATCTTCACCTTCATCTTCGGCTAAGTTGATCATATTTTCGAAGTCATAATTGGCCGTAGCAGAGTCGTTACCAGTGAGATCCAGAGTGGATGTAGACCTGTATATGTGAGTGTGTGTAAAATAGTTGTTTTGCAATATATAAAAAGAAAAACAAGGAGCGCAAAATTTGAAATGCAAGAACGTCCAATGCTTTTATTAATGATATATGAAAATGACACACATAAAGCCCTCACAAATGAAGCCACGGTGCCCCGGGTAAGACACCAGACCATAAAGTTTAAAACATTGTCTGTTACATATTCAAAACAAAAGTTTCATTACTGGGTGATAACAGAAACGGGCATAGAGTCCTTCGTTTTCCAGTTGCTTAATCCACCATTGACAGTCGGGTAGATCCAACTGTCGATATCAAACTCTTCATCATCGTCATTCCTGATAGCATTCACCCCTGCATATTGTTTAGGCTTGTCTGGTGCTTCGAACTCGATCTATTTTGCATCAATCAAATCATGTACCTTGTTCTTCAAAACCCAACAATCATCTGTATTATACCCCAGGCTATCAGAGTGAAAAGCACAGCGGGCATTAGGGTTGTACTTTGGTGACGTTGTATTAGGATTCTTCGGGGCTTCCTTTAGAATCACCAGATTGGTCTTCAGCAACTGTGGCATAATCTGAGATAAGGTCATGCTGAGACGAGTGAATTTCCTTCGAGGTCTTTCATCCTTTTGTTGATTGTTGTGCTGAGGTGCACCAGCAGGTTTTGAAATAACAACCGCATTAACAGCTTGGCAGCGTTCAGGTCTACTTTGGTTTCTTGAACTATAGACAGCACTGGACTCTTTCTTAAATGGCTTCTTCTCGTTGCTTGATGAGGCACCCTTTTGTATTTTACCAGCCTTAATACCATCCTTAATCCTTTCACCGGTCAAAATAAGCTTTGTAAACCCAGGCGAAGAGCTTCCAATCAGGTGGTTGAAAAATGGACCAGACAGGGTCCCCAGAAACAAATCCATAAGCTCCCGATCAGCCAAGGGTGGTTGCATTCTTCCAGCGAGGTCCCTCCACTTCTGAGCATAATCTTTGAATCCCTCACCCGTTCCCATTGACATACCCTGGAGTTGGGTACGCGTGGGAGCAAGGTCGGAGTTGTACTGGTACTGCCGGTAGAAAGCAGTGGCCAAATCTTCCCAACTGCGGATAGTGGCTCCGTCCAACTGATAAAACCACTCAAGCTGAGTCCCTGAGAGACTGTCTTGAAAGAAATGGATCCATAAGTTCTTATCAACGGTGTAAGGCTGAATCTTCCTTACATATGACCGGAGGTGCAGCTTCGGACAAGAAACTCCGTCATACTTAGCAAAGGTTGGTGCCTTGAATTTGTGGGGAATCACTACCCCTGATGACAGACCTAGATCACCAAAGTCCATACCAGGAACTTTCTGAACTTCCATAGCACTCAACCGGTCTTCCAGTTGTTTGTATTTGTCCTCGGCCAGAGGATACTGTTCTTCATCGACGTCTGTCTCGTTTTCAGAGACCATAGGGCTAGGAGCCCTCCTTTCTTCCTGACTATCTTTCCCTCCAGATGAGGTGGTCAAATCAACTTCATTTTGAAGCCTGTTTCCAAATCTGTGCCCTGTGTTAAACAGGATTGTCCTCTTCTTCTTCTTCTTCTTTTCTCTTTCAGAATCAGGGTCTTCAGATCTTGCTGACCCTTAGCTAGATTCATGAACAACTCTTGGAATTGGGCATTCTGGGCCTGAAGGGCCTTGATGGCTTGATCAGTTGAAGGTTCAGCAAACATGATGAGTGCTGAAATAAACAGCGAAGAAGATAAGAGACCTGTGATGGGTACCTGTTTATGAAGTGCATGGGATGAAATGCGTATGACATGATTTCTAAGACAATCGAGAGATTCAAATTTGTAAACAAGAAAGGAACCACACTTTATTAGATAAAACTTTAGAATTCAAATTGTTCAACTGATGCCATTAAGGCGTTACATGAAAGGAAATACTGAAAAGTAAATAAAACTGAAATGGAAATAAACAAGGCCCAATCAATGCTCCCATGGTCTCTTCTTCTCAGTACGGACATAGTCATTAAGAATCCGCTCGTTCTCCAGCTGCCTAGTCAACTTCTGGATCTTATGCTCTTGCTCGTTGAACTTTTCTCGGTAAGAATCTCGTTCTTCCCTCAGCTGCATCCAAGATCTTTTCAGTGCCCCAATTTTAGTGGGCATATAAGGATGGAGGATGGTTGGAAGAACCCCTTCTTCATTAGCAACTTCAAGAATGACAGGCCGGACGGCTTCATACGGCATACCCAGCTTTTGGGCACGGATACGGACCCATCTGAGATATGGCTCCATTGGGAGTGAAGTCTTTGGACCCAGCTCATGTGGATGAGATTGGTGAACTTTATCCCAAGCCCTTATGAATCTGCGACGTTGCTCGTCGCTATCCCCTTGAAAATCAAAGATGATACTAGGCATTAGCAGCTCGTGAGGTCCTTCTCTTCTGGCTCTTCCAAACTAACGGAGAGCTAAGCATGGGTTGTAAGAAATTCCTCCATAGGTTCCTATCAATGGAACATTGGGTTATTCCCCACAACAATCAATGATAGTCACCTCGTCCATACCCTTGAGATTCCAGATAATGTCATTATGCGAGAGAGACATAACCCTATAGGCCCAGCCCATGCCTTCTTTGTTCTTCAGCACTGACTTGTGAAGAAGTGAAAAACACAAGAAGGGGGGTTGAATTGTTAAAACTTGAAATCAAATGCAGACAACACGTTATTTTTATCCTGGTTCGTTTGATCTCAAACTACTTCAGTCCACCCGTCAAGGTGATTTCGCCTCTCTCCAACGAGGTCTTAATCCACTATATTCAACTGAATATTACAACTTGCTTTAACAACTGCTAAAGCCTTCTTGAGTCAAAACCACAAGCCGGTTTCTCAAGGAAATACTTTCTTACAAGGAAGTGAAATCTAAGTGTGTTGAATGTTTTCTACAAACTGTTTATCACAACTGTGATATTACACAAATTAAGCTTATGAGAACTAGAATGCTAAAAACAATAGAATAGGTAATTGAGAGCTTTAGCAAACTGGGAATGAGGATGAATATGAATAGCTTTAGGCGTGTAGAGAGTTGTAGAGCATTAGCCATTTCATTCCTCACTTGCTTGTTTATATAGCATTGAAAAATGGTACGTTGGAGTCAGTTATTCCGTTTCAATGCTAATAACATTCTTTCCATATTAAGCAGATCTTTGTCTGGAATAATGTCGTTGATAATAAAGAGTCTTGAATGCACAGTACCGTTGGCAATTAAGCGTGTTCTGGCTTTGGCTTATTCTGACGTTGCTAGGTGCTGATGAATTGTTGTTGTCTTGATCAGAGTTTAGATTGTTACGCGCAGATCTGTTCATCAAGCTTCAATGTAAGCACATGCTTTGATCTTCTGATTCTGGCATCTGATATAACATCTTCTGATGCTGATGTTGATAATTCATCTTCTGATGCTGATGATGATATTCTTATGCTGATACTCATCAGAGTTTCTATAAAACAAAACATAATTTTTAGGTAGCATATATGTCTTACATGAATCATACAATTTATATATTCTTGCATTTTGTTATCATCAAAACTTTAACTTAGGGTAGTAGATTCAAACTTTGTTCTAACAATCTCCCCCTTTTTGATGATGACAAAAACTAGAATTTTTCAATTGAAAATTAGCGAGAAAAGTAGCAGAGATAACCAAATAATAAATTGTATCAGAATTAAATAGTATCAAAGATAAGGAGGAATAAAAGGTATCAGAGCTAAAGGGGATAAGAAAACAACTATCAGGGTTATGATCGGAAAAAAACTCCCCCTGAGTTTATTACTTCCCTTTTTAATTCCTTGAATCCTTTAGCATCAGATCTTTCTTGAACTTTCTTTGAGCATCAGATCTTTCTTTTACTCGAGCAGAGCTTCAGTGTATCAGAGATAATTAACTTCTTGTACCTGTAAGCTTATGCAAAACAAGGAAACATTCAAGAATATCAGAGTGTTAGAATGTTTGAGACTTTTGTCTCAGTAATCCGTTATTGAAAATATCATTCTTTTTCTCCCCCTTTTTGTCAGCAATCAAAAAGTGCAAGTAATATAAGCTAAAACGATCAGAGCAGAAAAACTGTTATATTTAATTCAAAGCTTAGAAGATAGTACAGAAAACATGGAAAGAAAACAATGAAAACATCATGAATGAAAATCTAAGGTTGGGGTGGAAAGCGTGTGAACAGAGCTTCTAGCATGTTCTTGATCTGATCAGCAGTTTCCTTCTGCTGATGCACCATGCTGACTACTATATCAATCTTGCCATCTTGCACATCCATCCTTTCCTTCATTCTTTGATCATTCTCATCCATTCTTTACTGCAGACGAATATCATTCTGCGTCAGCTCTTCAAGAGTCTGCCTGTCCAAAGCAGCTTGAGAGACGTCAGAAACAGGATGCTTCTGAGATCTTTCTGCAACATCTTAAGCTTGACTAACATCTTCAGCTTGAATTGTCTGATCTTCTGCTGGCTAAACTTTTGAAGTTGGACGCTTTTCAGACCATGGCTCATTATCCAGAAAGAGCACTTCCTCCTTCAGCAGCTGACTCATGACTGGACCTTCAACTTCTTTCAGCAGTTTGCTGAAGTTCTATTGAGCCTGTTCATAGTTTATGTCTTGCAGCTTGAGGGCTTCAGCGCGTACCCACATTCTGAATTGTGTCCAGAGTTGGTCTGAGGCAGCAGGATCAATCATTCCAGGACAAACCTGCTTTAGAGAAGCAATCCAATTCTATATTCCTGATTCAAAATTCAAAATACCAGAACCAACATCTGGTTGTTTGGGTTTTGGAATGGCGGTTTTATTGATAATGGCAGCAAAACGGTCAAGGACTGTGAGATCGATGAAGGTTTTGTTGTGGTCTTCTGTATTTTGTTTGGGAGATGGAGTGGGGGAATCAGAAATGATTATTGGACTGTTTGGAGTATTAGGAGGGGTAGTTTCTGGTGAGGATGGCAGTTGGGGAATGCTTACAGTTGTACCACAAGGCAGTTGAATTGCCAAGGGTTGTGGTTCAGAGGATTGAGGTGAATGAGGTTCAGGGGTTTGAGGTGAATGAGGTTCAGGGGTTTGAGCCTCAGAGTGGTGAGACTCAGAGTGTTGAGACTCAGGTTGTGGAGATGATGGTTGAGGTGAAGGTGGATTAAGTTCTGGTTGTGGAGAGGGAGGTAGAGTTTCTGGTTGTGGAGAGGGAGGTTGTGGAATTTCTGGTATGGGTGAGAGTGTATGTTCTGGTTGAGGTGAGTGGGCAGTTTCTGGTTGGGTGTTTGGATTTTCTGAGAGGGGAGCGGAAAAACGTTGATCAATTTCAGAAAGAACTTTATCAAGTTCTGATTCTGTTGATGTTGTGGGTTTTGGATTTTTGGTGCGGGATCTCCTGAGAGTTAGTGACTCAGAAGGGTCAAACTCTGGTTCGGTGTCATCAATGGTTGGTATGGGAATTGGGAGTTCATATGAAGCTGGGGTAGGAATCAATGTTGGAACAGCAGATGAATTTAAAACATTAACAGCAGATAGATTACCTCTCTTCTTTGGTGTCTGCTGGGATGGTCCTTCTGAAGCATCCTTTCTCTTCTTATTCTTCTTCAAAGTGACCTCTGGAGTTTGCTGGTGCAGATCTTTGATGTTCAGATCAGGATCTGTGCCATCAGCTTTGCATGCATCCAAGTATCTGAGAACGATGATTGGTTTGGAGTCAATCTCAGAGAATATGGGAAAGTCGCTCAGAGGGACTCTTCTGCTGGTGATGTCAGCAAGAGGAGTGACGCTGGGCTCCTTTCTAATATTCTCTATCAGTTTCATCTTTTTCAGATTCTTGGCGTTCAGCTGCTTGCCAACCGCTGGTTCCAGAGAACTTATTTCCTGTGCTTCTGTAAGGTGTTCTATCAGCCTATTCTCAGTTAGAATATCTGATATTAATCTTCCGAAGGGTATCCAATCCCTTTTAGTCTTCTCTTCTTCTCTTATCTCCTTGACGTTGGTCTTCAAGTGATTGAATAGAAGATGGGCAAGGTTGATCTTGGTCTTCTTAGCAATGAAATAGAGCAGATATTGCTGATCTATGTTGATGTAGTCAGGAGAGCTTGTGGGCTTCCTGTGGTTGAAGCAGCCCAAGATGATCTTTGCCCAGATTCTGTGCTGATCCTTCAAATCTCTGATTTTGCTGCTGGGAACTCCATGAGTGAAAATCTGTCTAGCAACTAAACCAGTGTTTCCAGATCTTTCTACCATGTCAATACAGCGGATGCCACCACCGTTGTATACAATCAGCCTAGCAATGTGATCCTCAGTGATCATTATCTTCTTCCCCATGATGTATGATGTAACCTGATGCGTTGAAGCAGATGCATGAATCCAGAACTCCTTAACCAGGATGGGGAATGTTAGCCCCACCAACCTATCAAAATACTTCTCCCATCCTTGTGCCCTAATTTCTTCAGTCAAATCGAAGCCATTATCTTTCAAACTGGTGAAATCAACGATCAGTTCAGACAGAACTTCCAAGTTCTTCACCGGAGTAAGTAGAGTTCTGAAGGGAATCTGGTATTGCTCAGATAAAGCGTCTTGCTGGGAACCTGCAGAAACATTGCTAGAAGTTTCCATGTTCACACTTAGGGTTTCTTTGAGAAAAGCTTGAAAAGGGGTTTTCTTTTGAAAAAGATGAACACACAAGTAAGAATGCAGAGAAAATATTTGGATGATTATAAGAAACGGTAAAAATTTAATGAATGATGTTAAGGCGCTTAAATAGATTTCAAAAGATGTTTTGAAAATGTAAACGGTTTTAAGAGAGAGAATTAACTCATGATTACAATTTAACTCATGATTACGTGCATTTAATGCTTGTTGATTTTGGGGGATTTGAGAAAGATATTTGGAACGGTTACCAGACATGTGTTTCAATGCATCCAATCAGCGTTTTGCCTTCTCAGAAGCGTGCACGCGTGTTCTGCTTCAGTGATTGGTTGATGACTGGATGACACTTGTTTGATTTGGTGAACAGCACATCTATCCTTGAAATGAGACGCTCAGATCTTTATGGATAGACTGATACAATCTGCATGTCTAACTTTCTGAAAGAAGATTGATCAGAAGTTCACAGTAAAATAAAACACATTCTTAAGGTTAATATATAAAATTAAAACATTTTCACTCTGGACAGAGCTTCATGCTGAGATGTTTCAGAATGAAGTTGAACCTATCTTCAGAAAGTGGTTTAGTGAAGATATCAGCCCATTGATGGTCTGTATCAATAAATTTTAAGTTCAAAATTCCTTTCTGAATATAGTCCCTAATGAAATGGTGTTTTATTTCTATATGCTTAGCCCTAGAATGAAAAATAGGATTTTTACTTAAGCAGATGGCAGAAGTATTGTCACAGAGTATAGGGATGTTACTCTCAAAAATCTGGAAGTCTTCAAGTTGACTTTTCATCCAGAGCATTTGTGTGCTGCATCCAGCTGCTACTATGTACTCAGCTTCTGCTGTTGATAGCGCAATTGTGGATTTCCTTTTGTTGGACCAAGAGATCAGATTTTCTCCCAGAAACTGGCAGCTTCCAGAAGTACTTTTACACTCTACTGTGTCTCCAGCAAAGTCAGCATCACAGTAACCTACTAAGTTGTAATCACTAGATTTCTTATAAAATAAACCCAGATTAGTAGTACCTTTCAGATACTTGAAAATTCTCTTAACAGCTGTTAAGTGAGATTCTCTAGGATCTGATTGGAATCTTGCACAGATGCATACGCTGAATAAAATATCAGGCCTTGAAGCCGTCAGATAAAGAAGAGAACCAATCATACCTCTGTAGACCTTCTGTTCTACCTTGTTGCTTACCTCTTCTCTTTCCAGAACGCACGTGGGATGCATTGGAATCTTTGATGAATTACATTCTGAGAGATCAAATTTCTTCAGAAGTTCTCTGACATATTTGCTCTGATGAATGTAAGTTCCCTCTGGATTTTGATTGATCTGAATTCCCAGAAAGAATTTCAGTTCTCCCATGAGGCTCGTCTCAAATTCTTCCTGCATACACTTAGCAAATTTTCTTCCAAGAGAAGGATTAGTAGATCCAAAAATAATATCGTCAACATAAATTTGACAAACTAAGATGTCATTCTTAACTGACTTACAGAATAAGGTAGTGTCCACCTTCCCTCTGGTGAATTCTTTTTCTAACAGAAAGTTACTTAGTCTTTCATACCAAGCTCTGGGAGCTTGTTTCAGACCATATAGTGACTTCTTTAGTTTGAAAACATATTCTGGATGTTTTGTACTTTCAAAGCCAGGGGGTTGGTTCACATAAACCTCTTCTTCTATATATTTAAGAATTCACTCTTGACATCCATCTGATACAGAGTGATGCCTTTATTAACAGCAAACGAAATTAAAAGTCTGATAGATTCTAACCTGGCGACTGGGGCAAAGGTTTCTGTATAGTTTATCCCCTCTTGCTGACTATAACCTTGTGCTACCAGTCGTGCCTTGTTTCTGATGACTTCACCTTGTTCGTTTAGTTTGTTTCTGAACACCCATCTTGTTCCAATGACGTTGAATCCTTTTGGTCTGGGAACTAGATCCCACACGTCATTTCTGGTGAATTGATTCAGCTCTTCTTGCATTGCTAGAATCCAGTCGTTGTCCAGAAGTGCTTCATCAATAGAAGAAGGTTCAATCAGAGACACAAGTCCCATGAGGGATTCTTCAGAGTTTCTGAAGCTGGCTCTTGTTCTGATTGGATCTTCCTTTCTTCCTAAGATAGTTTCTTCTGGGTGATCCAAGCTGCTTCTGGGTAGTCTTTTCTGAGGTTGATCAGCAGCTGTTGCTGGATTGCTTGCAGTGCTCCTTTCTGATGTTGAAGGAGTGTCTTTATTTAGAGCTTCTGATGACTTGTCTTCAGAACCTGTAAATTCAACTTCCATACCTGCAAATACTTCATTTTGCTTTGACTTTTCAGAGTCAAGCTTATCATCAAAATGAACACTGATTGATTCTTCCACAATCTGTGTTTCTGTATTGTATACTCTGTACCCTCTTGAGCGTTCAGAGTATCCTAACATAATACACTTCTGTGCTTTAGAGTCAAACTTGTTCAAATAATTTTTTGTATTTAATATAAAACAAGTACATCAAAATGGATGAAAATATGAAATGTTGGGCTTTCTGTTCTTCCACATTTCATATGGAGTCTTTTCCAGAATAGGTCTTATGGAGATTCTATTCTGAATGTAGCACGATGTGTTTATTGCCTCTGCCCAGAAGATCTTAGCAACGTTTGTCTCATTGATCATGGTTCTGGCCATTTCTTGCAATGTTCTGTTCTTTCGTTCTACAACTCCATTTTGCTGGGGAGTTCTAGGACAAGAGAAATCATGCATAATGCCTTTGTCATTAAAGAATGACTCAAAATCTTTGTTTTTAAACTCTCCACCATGATCACTTCTGACTTTAACAATTCTAAGATCCTTTTCATTCTGAACTTGGTTACAGAAGGTGACAAACACAGAGTGTGACTCGTCCTTGTGTCTTAAGAACTTTACCCATGTCCATCTGCTATAGTCATCTACGATTACTAACCCATACTTCTTGCCACTGACTGAAGCAGTTTTAACTGGTCCAAATAAGTCAATGTGTAGAAGTTCTAATGGCTTAGAGGTAGAAACAACATTTTTAGATTTGAAAGAAGGTTTTGCAAACTTGCCTTTCTGACATGCTTCACACAGAGCATCTGAATTGAACTTCAGATTAGGAAGTCCTCTGACCAGATTGAGTTTGTTAATCTGAGATATTCTTCTCATACTAACATGCCCCAATCTTCTGTGCCAGATCCATTGCTCGTTGTTAACAGACAGGAGACACTTTACATTCTGACTTTTCAGTTCAGAAAGTTTGGTTTTATAAATGTTGTTTTTCCTCTTTCCATTAAATAGGATAGTCCCATCTTTCTGACTAACAGCTTTACATGATTTTTGATTAAAGATTATATCATAACCGTTATCACTTAATTGACTTACGGATAACAGATTATGCATTAATCCATCTACTAACAGAACATTGTTTATAGAGGGAAGATTTCCATTACCTACAGTTCCAGAGCCAATGATCTTTCCCCTCTGATTGCCTCCAAAACCTACGTGGCCTCCAGGCTTAAGTACCAGGCTTTGGAACATATGCCTTCTTCCCGTCATGTTTCGTGAGCAGCCAGAGTCCAGGTACCATGACTGGTGTTTCTGATTTGCTGCTAAAGATATCTGCAACATGTATTATTTTATCCTTAGGTACCCATATTTTCTTGGGTCCTGATTTGTTAGCTTTACCAAAACTCTGGTTGAATTTTGGTTTCACAGAATAAATACTACTAGTATATTTAATGTCATGTGTGTGACCATACACAAAGTGTGAATTCAGAGGAGTGTGTTTAATAGTTAAATCCATGGCATTCTTTGGTGTAGGAACCTTACCTTGGTATCCTATTCCCTTTCTGCCGTTTCTGCTAACTCCATAGATCATTGAAGCCATTTTGCTTTTATCTATGCTTTTAGCAAGGAACTTCTGAAAGCTATGATCATACTCCTTGATGATCTCATCAGCGCTGCTGGGAGTTTCAGAAATTGTTTCCTTCTGAGAGTTTTGTAAAACATTTTCTAATTTTGAAATTTTATTTTTCAACTCAGAATTTTCCAATTTGAGACTCTCAGTTTTATCAGAGTCAGATTCAAGATTCCTTTTCAGGTTTCTGAATTTAACTCTGATCTGCTGGTACCTTTCCAGAATTTCGTTAAGGCTTTCAACAAGTTCAGCCTTAGTAAAATTAATTGCAAAGTCTGGAAATACCTCTTCGGTGTCTGATTCTGAGTCTGATTCAGAAGCTTCACTGTCTTCTGATATGTTGGCCATGAGAGCTATGTTTGCTCTCTCATCATCTGATTCTGAGTCAGCTTTAGACGAGTCAGAGTCATCCCATATAGCCATGAGACTTTTCTTCTTTTCTCTTCCAAACTTCTTTTTGGGCTTTTCCCTCTGAAGCTTTGGACAGTCACTCTTATAGTGTCCTTGCTCGTTGCATTCATAGCAAGTGATGTCCTTGGTGTTTGGCTTTCTGCTTTCTGAAGAGCCTTCAGATCTTCTGTATCCAGAAGAAGAGTTTGACCTTCTGTATCTGGAAGAGGACTCATTCTGATCAGATCTTCTGGGATTCCTGAACTTCCTTTGCCTCTGCTTCTATAGTTGGTTCACTCTTCTGGAGAGGAGGGAGAGTTCGTATTCTTCTGATGAGGACCCATCAGATGTTTCTTCAACTGCCTGCAAAACTTTAGAGTCAGATTTTTTGTTAGATTTTAATGCTAAAGGCTTACCTTACTTCTGAGGTTCATCAGCTTCTAGCTCTATCTCGTGACTTCTGAGGGAGCTGATAAGTTCCTCCAGAGAAATTTTGTTGAAATCTTTAGCTAACTTCAGCGCTGTAACCATTGGCCTCCACTGTTTTGGCAAGCTTCTGATGATCTTCTTGACATGATCAGCAGTAGAGTATCCTATGTCCAGAACCTTGAGACCAGCCACCAGAATTTGGAATCTTGAGAACATTGTTTCAATGGATTCACTTTCTTCCATTTTGAATGCCTCATATTTCTGAATGAGCGCGAGAGCTTTAGTTTCTTTGACCTGAACATTGCCTTCATGCGTCATTCTGAGTGAGTCAAACATGTTCTTTGCTGTGTCTCTGTTGGATATCTTTTCATATTCAGCGTAAGAGATGGCGCTGAGAAGAATGGTTCTGGCCTTGTGGTGATTCTTGAAGTCACGCTTTTGTTGATCAGACATTGCCTTCCTGTCAATCTTCTGACCACTAGCATTCACTGGGTGCGTGTATCCATATGTCACCATGTCCCACAGATCAGCATCATGTTCCAGAAAGAAGCTTTCAATTTTGTCTTTCCAGTAATCAAAATTCTCTCCATCAAAGACTGGAGGTTTTCCGCTGAATCTGTCTCTATCTTCATTGTTGTCATTGCTGTTGTGTTGATATGTTCCTGCCATTGTGTTTTTCTGACGCTGGATCTTGTACTGACACGGTTAAGTGTTTTAGCTCAGAACCATGCGCTCTTATACCAATTGAAGAAGTGAAAAACACAAGAAGGGGGGTTGAATTGTTAAAACTTGAAATCAAATGCAGACAACACGTTGTTTTTATCCTGGTTAGTTTGATCTCAAACTACTCCAGTCCACCCGTCAAGGTGATTTCGCCTCTCTCCAATGAGGTCTTAATCCACTATATTCAACTGAATATTACAACTTGCTTTAACAACTGCTAAAGCCTTCTTGAGTCAAAACCACAAGCCAGTTTCTCAAGGAAATACTTTCTTACAAGGAAGTGAAATCTAAGTGTGTTGAATGTTTTCTACAAATTGTTTATCACAACTGTGATATTACACAAATTAAGCTTATGAGAACTATAATGCTAAAAACAATAGAATAGGTAATTGAGAGCTTTAGCAAACTGGGAATGAGGATGAATATGAATAGCTTTAGGCATGTAGAGAGTTGTAGAGCATTAGCCGTTTCATTCCTCACTTGCTTGTTTATATAGCATTGAAAAATGGTACGTTGGAGTCAGTTATTCTGTTTCAATGCCAATAACATTCTTTCCATATTAAGCAGATCTTTGTCTGGAATAATGCCGTTGATAATAAAGAGTCTTGAATGCACAGTACCGTTGGTAATTAAGCGTGTTCTGGCTTTGGCTTATTCTGACGCTGCTAGGTGCTGATGAATTGTTGTTGTCTTGATCAGAGTTTAGATTGTTACGCGCAGATCTGTTCATCAAGCTTCAGCGTAAGCACATGCTTTGATCTTCTGATTCTGGCATCTGATATAACATCTTCTGATGTTGATGTTGATAATTCATCTTCTGATGTTGATGATGATATTCTTATGCTGATACTCATCAGAGTTTCTGTAAAACAAAACAGAATTTTTAGGTAGCATATATGTCTTACATGAATCATACAATTTATATATTCTTGCATTTTGTTATCATCAAAACTTTAACTTAGGGTAGTAGATTCAAACTTTGTTCTAACAACTTGGGGAGGTGCGAAATAAACCACCTCGACAATAACGGAGCACAGCACATCAAGGTTCCCCGCTTTCGGGCAGTACGGGCATAAAGCTGATGAAGCATGTCACCCAAGAGAGTGGGTACAGGATTGTGAGAGATGAAGATCTTTACCGCATTAACATCAACAAAGGAGTCAGAGTTCGGAAACAATACCAAGCCATATATCAAAAGAGCTAGAATATCCTCGAATGCCTTGAAGTCTAGACTATCCCAGAAATAGTTAGCCTTACCGACCAAGAACTTAGTCAGAAAGCCCTTTGCTCCACTTCTAGTCTCCCAGTTAGCCATTACCTCTTCTGTGGTCATATGAAGGGCTGCAGCAATCTCTTCGGGCCTAAGGGTCTTCTCCCAACCAGTAAATGGGGTCTGCTCCAGAATAGAGATATCGAGCAGCTCAGAGAACTCTTCTAGGGTGGGAACCAGCTGATAGTCCTGAAAAGTGAAGCAATGGTACAACGGATCATAAAACTGGACTAGAACACTCATCATCTGCTCGTCCAATTTGGAGGTAACCAGACTGAGAAGATAACCATGTCTCCTGAGAAAGGAAGTAGTATCGGGCATCTTTGCAACCAAATCTTTAAGCAAAGTGGGAACTTGAACAAAGTTGATCCGGATGGTATTCTTACGCATGGGCATCATGATGACCTACAAAACAGAACAAAGATGAATCTCTCCTGTCTTTGAAATAGGTTAGTCCAATGCAAGATGTATGCAATGTTATGATGTCATGATGTCATGATAGTAAGCACACCACAAGTATCCACAAACAGCAAACATGGTAAAGGCACACAAGTCACACTGAGAGTCCTTAGATTTCAGGCTGGCAAGGAGCTTAGGTACTACCCTCTTTCAGTTCAGTTGGTTTAAACCTGCCCTAAAAATAGTAATCGGGTTCTAGAGGATCTCAATATCACTGACTACCCTCAATCGGACATAATTCCAGTTTAGCAACCTTTTCTTGCGGCCGGAATCATCGCGAGAGTTTAGTCTCAATGAGTGTAGCATATTGCTACTGTTCTATGGCCAAGTTGGTCAATTTAAAGGTTCTAAGGTCAGTTGGTGCTTAATGACCCCTTAGAAGACCCATATTCTCCTTGTTCCAACACAAGGGATATCGGTACAGACTAAAGTGCCACACTAACGTAGCTACTGCTTCAACCGTATCGGTCTATGTCGTACAGTTCCCTCACAGTTTATTGCTACTTACCTAAAGGGTGTCCCCAGATCCGGGTTAGGATCTATAGTAACTCTGATACAAGCCCACAAATATAAATCATACAAAGCATACAATTGAAAACACAATGATCTAATCTTAAGGTACACCCCACTTATTAAATCCCCAGCAGAGTCGCCAGTTTTGTGATACGGTAGGAAGAGAACTGACTGTTTTGGATATGCTGGTTTGCGTTTTGCATTTGTTTTTGCAAAATGTCGTGGTAAGTAAGAGTCGCCACCGTATTTTATTTTATCCAACAAGGAAAGGAAAAAATCACAGAAAAATTCCTTTTTCAAGATGTTTCTCGGGTCCGGGGGTAGATTATAGAAAGGGAAGGTGTTAGCACCCTTTCTATCTGTGGTTATCCACGGGCTCTTAGGTACTTGCTCAAAGTGTTTTCAAAATTTGCTTTTCTTTGTGTTTGTAGGTTTGAAAAGAGTTTTTTGTTTGAAAGGTGTAAGTGCGAAAAGTTTTGTTTTGTTTTAGAATGAGCAAGTACTTAAGAACCATCTACCTACTCGAAAAAGGAATCAATATATGATAATGTCCTTTGGACAATGCTATCCCACTATTGATGAGTAGGTAGCATCGTCGTTGGAGTTTTAAGGGTCAATTCGATTAAGGGACGTGTGGTCACTAAAACAATGTTAGGACGCCTTAGCGGTAACCCTAATGTCTTAGATCATTTTTCCGAGGCAACCGTTTCGAGGCAACTATGATCTTTGGACAAGAGGGCGGCCTCTAAAACTTCATATACTCAATGACCACGTTCGAAGGCAACCAAGTGAGGTGTATCCTAAGAGTGCGCATGTGCGAGTGTGTTAGTTCGGTTAATTTTATCTTTGTACATGTCATGGGTGAGCTATGTTGATTTTAAGTTCATAGAATTGATCTTGTCATGCATTCCCTATTACCAAACATCTAACAGTTTATAGATTGCGGAAATTAAATTTGCGGAAATTAAATCTAACCATTACAAGGCGTCGGGTATTTACATCGCCAAAAGCAACCCTTTGATTTAAAATGCGGAAAATAAAAGAAAGCGATAAAATAAAGTCCTAATTAAAATTTATTACATTCCGGGAGCAATTACAATATTGGTAAAATGGATCGCGTACGAGAAATTAAAATGGTGCATTTTTAGGGTTTTGACCCTTTTTTGAAAGAAAGCATTTTTTTGTTATTTTTTGAATTAAAAGGAATTAAATCTAAATTAACAATTAAGTTAATTAATTAATGAAAATAATTTTGAGTATTTAAAAATTTAAAATAAATTGATTAAAAGTTAGTAAAAACCTAATTTTTCTACATTAATTTTAATTATTGCAAAAATATTGAAATTATACCTAATTAAAGCTAAATCAATTAAATTAATTTATTTACAAAAATAAAGTGAGGAAATTAATTTTAATAAATAAAATATTTTTTGTGTTTTTTATTTTATGAGGAAAAAATTTAATCGGTTAGTGATAATAAAAATAATAATTAACAAAACAATTAAATAGAAAGAAATATAAAAAGGAAAAGAAATAACCCAATGGGGGGTTTGGGCCCAGATCAGGGTGTGTGATCAGCATTTTCCAAGCCCAATTATGCTAGCCTGCGTTTGACCTTTGCAATTCCCTGTGACAACGTTGACTGGGCACCATGGTACACGCTCCATCTGGGCCATCAGATTTGGCCTGGAGGCCATCTGGCAAATGATCAAGTGATGATGCATGGTGTACTACGCCTTGGGAATCACATAGAATCACCTGAAGAAAAATGAAACAAATGCATTGGGGGACCTGGGATTCGAACCCTAGTCCCATTGGATTTTTGTATAACACGCTTGCCAACTCAACCACTGCACTCAATTGTTATTATAATGGATAAACAATATTATAAGAGAAAAACAAATAATATGCTGGAATTAAAAAAAAACAAAACGCGCGAGATTTGAATCATCCAATGGGAGGGGGACGTGTCATCGTCTTCCTCATTGAAAAGCCTGGTTATTTACCTGCGGATTTCATCCGCAGCTAAATTCATGGCTCGTTCCTAAAACCAACTGTAGGCCATATAAATTTATGTTAAGACCATGGTTCGCTTCGTCTCTTCCTCCTGATTTCATTTATGTCCATGGTTTGTTCCAATTTTGCCTGAAACTCAAACGCCTAAAAAATAAGAACCAAAACCCTAGTTTCGGGTACAGGGTTACAGGCTACCAAAACAAAATCAAATATTGTAGAAAGTTTCGAAATCACACAAGGATCATAACCATGTCAATATTTTGTCAAAACAATGCTAGAATGAGAGATTTCGATTTCATGTACAAGGCGGTGTTCAAGGAGACTTACAGCGCGAGTTAAGAGGTTTCAGAGCTTGCTTTTGGTTCCAATAGATTCAGTGGATGTCTAGAAAGAGAACCACGTTGAGTTTTGGCCTTGAATTTGCCTCTAACCAAGATTTCAGTTTCCAACTTTTTCAAGCTTTTTTCAAGTTTTGGTTTTCCAGATTGTGCAGTCTCTAGGTCTCAAATCGTGTGCCTTTGGTTTGTATATGTATAAGGCAATGCATTAGGTCAAGTTTTGTGGATCCAATCTTTATGCATTGATGATTTTGGATTTGATATGATCCTCCATTACAAAGCTTCCAAAAATGTCCCAAATCCAATATTTTGTGCATGATATGGCTTGGTACGAGTTTGATCTTGTCCATGATGATAATTGAAAGCTGTATCAATCAAAAAGATCCTATTTCATCAATATTTGGATTTTATTTGGATTTAAATTGATTTAAAATGAATTAAATTAATAAAAATCAAATAAAATAGAAAAATCAATGAATGGACACAAGAATGAAGATAGGACACGTGTGTGGTGTGACAAGATCAAATCAAGTGGAAAAAAGTGGGCCCATTTGACAAAATTTGAAGTTTTGGGGATAGTTGACTTTTGGCAATTTTGGAAAAATTCCCAACTTCAACAATGCATAACTTCTTCAATTTTGAACTTTTGGAGGTGTTCTTGGACTTTTTAGAAACCTTGAGATGTCCTATAACCAACCCTTTTGGTCTCATCGCATTTTGATATTCCATGCTCAAGTTATAAGCTTTGGAAAAAAGGTGTTTTTGTTGACTTTCAAAAATGACCTATAATGTCCAAATTTTTAACTTTTTGTGAGTGCATTTCTTGATATTTGGGTATGAAGATGGATTGTAGGAAATTGCATCCTATTAAAAATGATATTTGGATGGGTCATTTCTCAAAAAGTATGAGAAAGTTATGCTTGGTCAAAGTTGAGTTGACTTTTCCTACAAAACCCTAATTTAGCAACTTTTGAATCTTGATGAACCTTGAGAAATCCTTGTTGAATCATGATCAAACCTTTATCAAATGATGAATTATCCTTAAAAATGAGAATGTTGGCAAAAAATCTTGAGGTTTGACTGTTCATAGGTCACAGTTGACTTTTGCCCTAGCACAGTCGATTTTTGGACCTCTTGAGCAATTGACTGACCAAACTTCCTCTGCAAGGCTTGAAATTTGGCATGGATGAACTTGATAACATATTATGACATTGGGGAGAACTTGAGGTCATTTGGATGTAAGGACCTTGATGCAACACAAAACCCTAATTTTGAGATTGACTGCCTTAGGAGATGATTTGACTGTCCAACTCTTGAGAAATCTTGAGCCACTTGGGGGTTCTTCTTGCCATGTCTTGAGAAATATGGGAGGGAAAATTTTTGGGTACAACAGGAGAGCATTGAATTATAATAAGCTCACTCCTTGTTTTATTAGTCTGTATCATATTTTGGACAGAGTTGGGAATTTTGCTTATAGAGTGGCTTTACCGCCTAACCTTTAAAATTTGCATGATGTGTTTCATGTGTCACAACTCCGGAAGTATATTTCATATCCATCTCATGTGATTCATATGGATGACTTGCAAGTACGGGATAATCTCACTATGGAAATGATGCTTGTACGGATCGCGGATCATGAAATGAAGACTCTAAGAGGCAAAGAGATTACTTTGGTGAAAGTAGTTTGGCTAGGAGCTTCCGAAGAAAGTATGACGTGGGAGTTGGAGAGCAAGATGCAGGAATCCTATCCTGAGCTGTTTGAACAAGGTAAATTTTTTAGGACGAAAATATTCTAAGTGGAGGAGAGTTGTAACGCCCGTTAATTTAATTAATTATTTAATTAAATATTTTTGAATTATTCGTTGAAGTTGTGAGATGTTGTGAATTGTTGGCGTAAGTTGCTAAATTATTACTAGTTAATTAATTAGTTGATTAATAATAGTAATAATACTAGAATTAGTATAATAATAGAATAATTGTGTTGGGCCTATTTTAATAGTTAGAAGTAGAGATATGGGAGTGTGTTGTTAAGCCCACTAAGAATAATAATATTATGAGGTTTTATTTAAATAAAGAATAGGGTTAATTGATAAGGAGTTGGAAATTGATCGTGAAAAGTTGCAGAGAAGAGGAATAGGGAGAAGAGGAAAACCAAGGTTTTCGATCGGAGAGTTATAGAGCAACTTTAAATCCAAGGTAAGGGTGGGGTTCTGACTCTATAATGGGAATTATGATAGATATTATGTAGGGATTGGGTTGTGCATAATTGTTTCTTTGTGCGTATAAGTATTGTAGCTGTATATGAATTTGCTTGTTATTATGTGGTGGCTACTTATGAAATTGCCTGCATAGTTATCCTGTGTAATTGATGAAATATCTTTGTTGGAAATTGTTTCTTTCTATTGATCTATTTGAAGTATACTTCATTGTATCATGTTGTTGTGAATTTGCTGATAATCGAAGGAAAATTTGGAAAATATTGTGTTAGTATCAGTAACAGACTGAAGTCTGTGAGGGGGGCTGGAAAACATGTTGTGCCGAGGGGCATGGTGTGTGTACTAATCGGCATAGAGGCAAAAAAGGGGGTTCCGAGCGGCAGGGTTATTATGCCAGGAGGCGCAGGTGCTTGTGCCGAGCGACACAAGGTTGCAAGGTGTGCCAAGGGGCATGGTGTGTGTCGACCGACACAGAGACAAAAAGGGGAAATACTGAGCGATATGGTTGTTGTGTCGAGGGGCACGTGTATTTCTTATTCTTTTTTTCTTTGATCATGTGCATGCTAATTGGTTAATTATTTCGTTTAACATTATTAGCATGCTAATTAGAGTTCTTAAGGTAATTTATTCCTCTAAATGATTAATGGGTTACTAATAGATATAAGTTAGTAGAAGGAGAGATAATATAACTAATAATTGACTAGCAGTGAACTGTATGAAATTGGAGATAGTAGTACAGAATCGAAAACATTATTATTTTTAGCAGAAAACTATTCAGCCAGATATAGTCGAATTGCCTGAATAATTACGCAGGACATCGTAGTATATTTTGGTTGATACGGTGTATTGTATACTTGTTATAATTTGAGAATTTGCAGGTGATGATGAACTTTTGTTGAGATGCCTCTAATTATTGGCATATATTAAGTTGTAGGCTCATGGCCAATGTCGAATGGTGTTGAATTATTGTTGTTGTCATTACTACATTCATATTATTGTTACATACATAGTATATCAAGTTGAGAGCTCATGCTCGACAAGTTGGTCTGGATTGATAAATATAAAGTTGAAGGCTAATGCCTTTTTTATACCTCTATTACTGGAAGATTATTAAGTTTGGAGTTCTGCTCCGTTGGTACTACATGAATGTGCATAAAAACACGTCGCATTTCATGTTGCATCTTGAGTCGTGTGTGAGTGAGTTGATTGTGTTAAATATTGTTAAAGAGATGTGAAGTGGTGATTTTGTATGAACTGATTCTATTATATTATTTATCATGTGTTCTATTATATTGTTTGATATCTCATCCCTTCTGTTTAAATGTTGCCCCTATGTTGATAACGTGTAGGTAACCCAGAATGAAGGTTGTTTACCTTCAGTAGTTTGAGTCGGTGTCGTCGCTCTGATACGTAACACTCAGGGGATGAACCTTTGTTGCTTTATTGTTGTGATTACTTCCGTTGCTAAAATTTAAATTGATTTTATAAGTACTTTTTTGTTTCTAAAGTTGTTTTCAGTTGGACAAAGATGTTATGTCATTTGAATTGAAAATTGTGATTCTGCTGCTTAATTATAAAAATTGTTTTATTTTAAAGACTAAATTATGTTGTTCACTGTTCATCCGAGTTTAAGTGTTATGTATTTGTTTTACATGCGATTCACTGAAGGTGTTTTTAAGTAGTAAGTGTAGCGTCCTATTTGTATGTCGAACTCTTGTAACTCTAATTTTAATATTATTCGCCGGATAGAAATGGGGTGTTACACACATCATATTTGTCGTACTGTGGACATGGTAAGTAGATTCATGGAGGAACCAAGATCATGTGATTTGCTTGCAACTAAAAGAGTCCTCATATACATCAAATACACTATAGACCATGGAGAACTCAATAAGGGAGGTAAAAACATATGGCTATTATGATTCAGATTAGGAAGAAAACCAACGTGACAAGAAAAGTACAACTAGTTACTTGTTCATGATTGGAGAAGCTCAAATCTCACGGGTCTTAAAGAAATAATGGATAATAGCCCTATCATCTTGTGAAGCAGAGTACGACAAGATTCATAATATATTTAAAATATCTCTTTAAAGGAGACATTGCGATAACTTGTAGATATTTTAACCAAGTTAGTTTAAACAACAAAATTTAAAGGTCTCAAAAGATTAATAAGAATAACAAGATTAGTTGATATAAATTAAGAGGAATATTAACAATGTAATTCATCTAAAATTACAGTTTAAATATACTGCAAATAAATGACTTACAACTCAAATAAACTGTCACTAAGTAAATGACTTACAATACAAATAAACTGTTACAATTTAACAGTTTTGAATTTCAATTCACTGGTTAATTTTCTAATTTTCCTCCCTCTAATTTATCTATTCTTCTTTAAGTCAATTATCTTGAGAAACAAATTAGTTTATCTATTCTTCTTAAAGTCAATTATCTTGAGAAACAAACTATTTCAACATTTTTTTAATAAATATGTATGATATCCAACTAATTACCTAGGAATCTAAGTTTGAATCCTAATTTCCTAATTTAATATCCAACTATATATGTCTCAAATAGATTACCTCCTTTTGAGGAAAATATAAGAAACCAACAATAACTAATATTGGGATCTCTATTTAAACAGGTAACCTTCCCATACCTAAAATTGTAATATCGACCCCTCTTTGTAAACTTAGCTCAAGATATTTTTGTGCATGACATTGACAATTGACATGGTAAGCAATGCCCTCTGGTAGCTGCACAAAATAATTACGATTAAAAATCTCTAATCTTATGTGTGTTATTATGAAAACATATATTATCAATCCTTAAATATGGTTTGCACAATGAGCAACAAAGTTAACCATGGTTAGGACATTAATCAAATACTAAAATGAATAATTAGTCCAAAAAAGAGGATAGAAGTTGTGTGGGTCCCATATAGTGGATGTCACCTATTTGCATTACACCTAATCTAAGAAGTGGACCCAATCTAGGTGTGCTTCCTTTCTACTTAGCAATAACAATTTTGACAATCCCCTACTTCCTCCACCTTGACCCCTAACCTACAGACAAAAATTTCCATTTATTTAATCAATCAATATTCTTTTTTTATTTTATTTTATGTGGTTGGCATTTCGGTTTGATTAATTGCTTAATTAATTGTGTTTGTTGGCTTGTTAATCTTACTAACAAAGGTGGACAGCTGGTTGTGAATAAAATGGGAAGAAGAATATGTTATAGTGGATATACCTTTTAGAAAGTTAACGTGGATGGACACCGTCTTATAAAAAAAAAAAAGTTATCATGGGCATGCATGGATATATTTAAATTGTATTGTCTTTGTCAAAAGTTTTTTCTTTGTTGTTAAATATTTTAGGTGTCCAATATTGTGTGACATCTCTTAAATCTTAATAATGTGGTCATGAAATTAATCTTTTATTATTATGATTGATTATTTTTTAACTCTCTCGTTTAATTATTTTTACATTCTCTCTTTATAATTCTCTTTATATTTTATGGAATTAGAAATTGTAATGGTAGATAAGAGTTTTGACGCGGTGGAGATGAGATTAATTTGCAAGGTTAACAATCCAACACTCAAGTCAGTAATATGAGGAAAAAAAGTGAATTGAAATTGAGTTTAAAATTTAATACCTGAATTTAATATCTTCTTTATATATATTAGAGAGGAAATAACACGCTCGATATTCGTTGTGAGTAAATTGCGAAGAACTGTTGGATGTACTTGTAATTTAGATCCTTTGTGCTCATCAGGAAGAGGGTCCTCGTGGTCTGAGAAGATTCTAGAAGGATTGCAACTTCTTCATAGTGGTCGGTCATGGTTGTTATGGTCGGCCTAGAACAATTTCCCCTCAAGCTTGTGTCTATGCATAGCAAGGCAAGAGTTTGTTTCTTTAGCCTCGACTAACGACCACTCTTGCATTTATGTTTGGAAGATAAAAATGAAATATTTCAGTTTCTTGAGGATTCACGTCTTTATTACTCCATACTTCAACATCTTTTCAGAGGTATCATCATTATAACCCTTGGGAATCGAAACACTCGAGTCTTACATGCAAGTGATTTGACATGTTTGATCGAGTTTACTTCCTTTCACATGCTAGAGTGTAGTTCTTGAAGAGTCGATGTTGCTTTTCTTTGATTCATTTTCACAGTTTAGCAATTATCTTCCTTTTTTGACATTTCACATTCCTGATCTGAAAGGTTGGTACATAATGGGTAAAACAATCACAAAAGAATGCTAAAAAATTTCTAGAAGAATGCTCAATCTCCTTGTGTGAACCTTGTTTATTCTTCAACCATTTCTATCTATGCTAAAGATGGTAATCTTGACAGAGCCTTTCTTTAAGTTTTCTTATCTTCGAATTGGGGCGTTTTAACCCCTAGCGAGAATGACATAATGTGTGGTGATTATGGTATTGCGCCATTCCTTTATATGAATGCACCTCCGCGATTCTGAACCTTTGGATTCCCTTTAACAATTTCGAGGTGGAAGTTATTAATCATCTAGCAGTGGCTCTGTCACAACTTCATCCTGCGAGTTGGGCGTATGTGAAGGTCTTTCAACATTGATGTGAATATCTGAAAGGAAACCTTCTTTAACACTTTTCTTTCATATATTTTTAGAGTTCATCGTGGCCTTGTGGCCTTACAATGGGGAAGAGGCTTAGTTTCACTAGTGCTAACCATCCAAAGCTTCGAGGATTTCTCGAAGGGTTTGCATCACTCTGAAGATCATTTCTTCCTGGTTGCCCCCGTTGGTCCGGAGGCTCATGCAGCGGTATGCTTTATTGAGAATGTAGTAGAGGAGAAGTGCGTTGAGTTTTTCCTTGATTACTGGACCGAGCACCATTTCCTCATGGGGAATATGGTCTATGTGTATAAAAAGGAAGATCTTTTTAAGGAGGATTTATACCAGAAGAAGTGGTTGAGGAGTCTCTTCAAAGATCTAGGCTATCTCAGTGGCGGCATTCCCTAGGAGGAGGCCGATCAAAAACGCCTGAAGTGCCTCATCGATACTCGTCTGTTGGTGAAGGCCCGCAATAGGGAAGAAAGGAAACTAATCTTTTGTAAGTTCTAAAACTATTGGCTTCTACACTTTCAATTTTCTTGGTCACAGTGTGTTTAATTTAATAATGATTGTGTTTCCTTGCTTGTTATCGATGTCGGGCAGATATAATGACGGATAGAGTAAAGATCTGGCTTTTGATGCGGGGAATCTGGTTGGCGGGTGTTGCACCCCAAAATTTTCCCTCCTAAATTTCTTCTATCTGGCTTAGATTCTTGCATTCATATGCATCATTCCAGTAGGTCATGTGCGTAGCATGCATTTTCATAAAAAAGGACAGAGCACCTGAGGTTCAAAAAAAATCAGTAGTTATAGAATTAGGGTTCACAGCCGATTTGAGTCGTATATGTTAAATAAGACTGATCATTTTGTGGGAGACGGTGGAATTAGGGTTTTGGTTCATAATTCAGTTTGGACTTATTCCCCATCAAGCAACAAAGATATTCTCTTCGTCTGATTGTCAAGCTGCATGGTCTTTCTTGTCAAGAATTCAGGGATGTGACCTAGCATACATACTCTTTGAATCAAGACGTCTTCTCATATGAGCGTGTTTTTGATCAGGCTTAATGACTATGGCATGGCATTCATCTATTCCCCAGTTAACCAATTCAGGTTTGGTCGAAATAGGGTTTTAAGATGCTTCATCTGGACGTTTTCTCTATCCATTTGAATTGAGGAACCAAAGTCGTGAGGTGTGGTTATCAGGATTTCTTTCTCTTCAAGATATAATTGTTTATCCGGTCTCAGCAAGTAATGGGGTTTTCATTATGTGCGGCTAAGGTTTCATGTCAAACAACTTCTTCCGTGTCTCAACCCTTATGGCCCATCCTTAAGATGTTCTTCAGGACATTAATTTTGAGTTGAGATAACCAGTCATTAAGGGTTGAGGGTTGAATTGTAAAGCGTGGTTTATGGCATAAGATATGAATTTTTGGACTTATTCTCGATCAAGGCGATTATCGTTCTTATCATTGTCATTCGTTGCCCATAATATGAGTGAATTTGAATAGAAGTAGGCTTTTATTGAAGGATTCATACAAAGTGACTCAGGGTTTATTCATGATTCGATTCAGGATTTTTCAAGTACTCAACACAAGTTCAATTCATTCATCTTATATCACGGTTCGTTTTATATGATAAGTTAAGGAATTCTCCGAATTTAAGTACTAAGGGGAAAGTAAGACCCGTTCAAAATCCATTCAAGTGGTTACGTTGGTTGAATCAATTTTCATTGAGGCACGAGTGTGTGGTTTGTTTGGAGTTCAAGTATTAGGCATAAGGATCATTCATCATCCAATATTCATCATTTGGAAGTCATTAGGATTCAAGTACCATTTTTAAGTTCTTATCACAAGAATGTTACATCAAGGAAAAAGTTAAAATACATAAGTAACATTCATCCAAGTTCATTACAATTGCTGTTATTCGTCGCATCACATTAAGAATCCGCAAAGAAAACAATTACAAAAAGTCTTAAATTTAAGTTCTTAAAGTCCAATGCATAAGATTCTATGATATGCTCCAAGACTTCTAAATCTTAGTCATGCTTGAGCCAATTCAGTTTTATCCATGACCTGCAATACATGCTTGAGGCCATGTCGTGCCAAGGCTCAAAATTCCAACGAACACCGTGACAGGCTGTAGCATATGTGAAGGCTACTTGACAGAACAGATGCTTTTGTTGCGGCAAAGAAAGCTGGTCGTTGCAAACAAATTAAGCATAGTAAAGGAGTCTCTAGTACGGATGTCGTAGGAAGAATATAATTCGACAATCAATCTCAGCCCTGCATCAAAAAGAAAAAAATCAAGAAAGGAATATACCAGTTCAGCCCTGTATTAAAATTAATAAAACCAAGCTAGAAAAACCACCTGTTCAAGAAGATAGCCCTACAAGCTGTCATAACAGAAAAACCATAACAGAATTTTTATTAACTACCAACTCAAAATCTCCTAACAATTTATAGCAGCACTTCCTAATTCCTAACAAAACTAACAGATGACTAACTGAGTTTTCTAATAGAAAATACCATAATATTCCATTTAATTGTAACAGAGAAGATAACAGGGGGAAAATTGGCTAATATCTAATTAACTGTTACAGAAAACAGCAGCATAAATGGCATTCTGGGTCAACGCAGTTGTTTCGCCTTTGTTTGCCCGATGTCATACGAGCCAAGATAAGCATATGGACGAGATTCAACATGATATTTCTCTTTTTTCCTTCTAATAAAACGGGTGTTACCATTCTATTCATTCACCCTGTTCTGCATAATTCTTCCCGTAACAATGTTCGTACCAGAGGCCGAAATTCCTGCATGGTTGTTTGTTATATCCCAGCAATCATGTCATTTCTCAACATTCTTCCAGCACCAAAAGCTTTTCCCTTCATTATACTGTATCTCCTATTCGAGAACACCATGTCAGTTACAAAATTCAATGCCATGATCTCAGGCTTATTCTAGCTTGGAAGCGCATACGAATGGGTCATCACTAAGAAATCCGGTCGTTTGCCAGAGGGCGATCTAGCTTCTTTGATCGATAAACCAAAGCATCAAAGGGGGTCGTTCGTCCCTCATCTCGAGGAAATGAAAGAAGAATTTAGGAAACAAGAAGAAAATGTGACAAAGAGAAAGAAGAAAAATATAATAAAATGTATATGAAGGAACTTGCTTTGACTTGTTTACTCTTAACAGCTTCATCAAGAAGTCTTCTTTCAGCTCAAGGAATTCACTTCTACTTTATTCTAGGGAGTATCAGTCCTTCTGGTGGGTCTAGGTTTGATTGGTGAACAAGTAGATTGAGAAGAAAAAAAGCAACAACAAAATCAGAGTAATAACTGGAATCTGTACAATGTAGAGAGAAACCTGCATGAGGAGTTAGTTAGTTATATAAGAAGAAAAAGCAAAGGGCCACTACAGTTGGGAAGGTATTGCTAGCTTGTCATGTTAAAATCAGTCCGAACCTGCTCCAAAATCAGTCCTGCACAGAAATTTGGAAAACAGAAAATCAGTAAGAGCTAACAGTTCTAACAAATTCTATACCAATTTCCAACAGAGATAACTAAAAAAAAAGGGGGAAATATAAGAAAGAGAGTTCCAACTAAAGCCTCTAATCAAATCATAACAGAATTTCGGAATAAAACTGATTGTAACTAACTATTAACAGTTTCTAACTAACCAATTCATCAAACAAACTAACAGAATCACAACTACCTGCTAACTGAATCCATCTACACCCTTCATCTCATAACAAACTCCTTCAGATCCAAGGGCTCTCAATGCTTCTCAATCTAACTACCTTCAAGCTTCAACATCTATATATTCAGTTTCAGAAAACCGCCATTTTCCATGAGTCTTAGAAATACTCACACACTCTTTTCTTTTCTGGTTTATCCACCTTCATCCTCTCTGTAACTTCTTATGCATCTTCACCATAACCACCTTCCTCTTCAAGATCACTTCAATTCACCATAACCACCTTCTTCTTCATCACAAAGCTTTCATCAATCCTTCAGCTACAAACCTGTAAAAACAAGAACGCAACAATAACATCAACATAACTTCAGATAATAATCAGAGAAGAGAAGAAGAGTTGATGTCAAGGAAGCGAGAAATTGTAAGGCATACCTGAGAATCATGCTCATGGCTTTGTCTTCAACTTCGTCTTTGCTTTCATAACAAACACCGAAGCAAATCTCGGCTTCACAGGTTAGTGTATCGTACACCTCTGATCGCTTTCTTCGCGTTACTCGACTGTATAAAGATCCCAAGGCATTATCACCATATGAGCAACTTGGATTCTTGGCTAAGAATGTCTAATTTTGGTACCTCGTGAGATTAGGTCTAGCTTTCCTGTTAGATTCGAAAAGAAGGTTAAAATCTGTGAAGATGAGATTCTGATTCTCAATCGATGAGGAGGTTATAGGAGAAGGAGGAGTTTCAGGTGTCGTTTGGATTATGAGACGGCAAAGAGTAGACTGGGGAAGGGGAAATCAAGAACGACACCGTCAAAGAGAGAGGGAGAAATATCCTTGTTGTTCAAAGCAAGATGAAGAGCCACTGTAACCCTAATTTCACGTTTTATTCCCTTTCGAATTTTTTTTATTCAAATAAATATTAATAAAAAATGTGATAAGGATGAACTCAAGCAAGCTGGGCCGCGTTAATTTAGGGTCCATGACCGTTCTTTTTTTTTAGTTTTCTGAAGTCCGTTGGACAAAAATTGCTTCTGGACTCAATGTTATGGGCCTAGCACCCAGGGCCTTAGTACCTCAATACATCGCGCCCCTGTATTCCGATTAGCACCACCCTATAATACTCTTTTTCTAGTTAAGATTTAGGATCCTTTTTAGTTCTTTTTAGGTCTTTGTTACGATAAAAACAATATAAAACATTTATATAAAAAATTTAGTAGAATATATTATAAATTTCTTAGGAATTAATTATTTAGTTTTTTTATATAATTCTCTTCACATAAAAAGCTAGTTAAAAAATACTTTTTCTTTCTTGTTTTCATCCTTATTTTCATACCGCTTCGCCATGTTATTTTTGACATGTTTGTTCATTGTGCGAGGAACTTCTAATTATGCATTGCATTCGAAACACGCGTTTGCCTTTATCTTAGTTGAATATTGTTTCTGACTCTGTTTGTTTCTTGGTGAAGCTTGCTCGACGCGTACTCCCTGCCTTTTCAGTACTTTCGTCTTCTCTTGACGACTTACTCACTTTGGTAGCCTCTGCTACTACCCTTGTACTTCTTTGCACTTTATTGTATTTCGTTATCGCTTTCTAGAAATCATGAGAAGTAGGGCTTCACGGAAAGCTATGCATGCTAAGATTAGGTAGAATTCCCTCAAAATTCCAATTTTAGGTCCATGATGCATAATAACATTAGGTTTAGAAATAGGCTAGTCTCCCTTTGACTTTTCTTTCTCCTTTTGCATATGCATTTAAAACAAAAAATTCCTTTTTACAAACTTCAAAATATTAAAAATTTACTGACGAGAATCATATCTTCGTTAAGTATGTGAGACGATAAGCGGGTTTCTTCTCGACCTTATTATTCTCTTATTATAAGCTTTGGTATGGTTCAAGTCTCAAAGACTCATTTCATGAATAAGTAGAGAAATGGCTAAAATCTCTCTCTCTTGAGGTCAACTAGCTGTTATCTACAAGCAAAAACACCAACCAATACAAACTCTTTTTGCCTTCGGGCCTTTCTTTCAAAACCTTTTCAAAAGAGCATGTTAATTCACTTCTGTGTTGATGCGTAAGTCTCCAAAGGTCGAGTTGTGGAAGAAGGCGAAATTAATATTGTTCATTAAAAAATACAAACCAACAAAAACATGTAAGCCGAACTACGACTGCTCTGATTCCCTAAAAGGGATATGTAGGCATTGGGGTAGGGCCCAAGCGAGCACAACTTTTATTTTCCCTACATTCTTTTCTCCTTTTCTTTTGCATGCATTCTCCCTTTAACAGTAGTAAACAATAAGTATAGATTAAACACACCCATAAGATAGATAATAAGAGTGGATACCGTAGAGTACTACGGGCGTGTGGGGTGCTAATACCTTCCCCTCGTATAACAGACTCCCTTACCCTTATCTCTCGGTCGCAAGACCGTGACTTCTCCCTTCTCAGGTTTTCTCGATGTTTCCCTTTCCCTACACATGGGATAAAAGATGTTCGATGGCGACTTCATTATTTGATGATTTTCAGCCGGTTGTTTCAGCTGGCGGCTTCACTGGGGATAGGTCGACCAAATGCTGGTCTATCCCGGAGTCACTCCTAGCTCTTGCTTTCTTTTCTTTGGGTGTTTATTTTTATGCTTTCAGTTTATTCACTCATTTTTGCACATACTTGAGCATATGTATGCATTACACTTTACTGTCTTCCATGTACTGCTGTTGTACTGGATCTGCTTCTTGTTTGGGTGGGGATGTTACTATTGAGGTAAAATGCCCAGTACCCAGGCCAGAGTGCACTAGGACACCTAGGAATAGAGTGGGGGCATGAAGGCTATAGGACGTAGTCCGATTAGTGCAGTCATGTCATATACCATGCTCGGATGAGGTTCAATTGGAGGTACTTTCATCATACACGTCTGTGTTGCGATGATTATACTTTCAGGCGAACCCGTGATTTTCGAGTTACCATTATCTCACCCTGACCTAGTCTTCACCCGTGAGCGGGGAGGGAAATTTTATCACAAGTACAGTTGGTGACTATATTCAGACGGTTACTTTTGGTTATATCCTGGATTTCTGCTAACAATTATGAGTTTCTCAGATTTATTTTTTGAGGATCCAACTATGTTCTTCATGGATTTCTTCCGGTTAAATTTTAGACCTGTAATCTCGGTATTAACATAATGTGAAGAGGCAGAACAACAGGAATCAGTATCATGGAAGTAGTAACCTCATGATCATTTGCACACACATCATAGCATATTTACTTTTCAAAAAAGTGTATATATATATATATATATATATATATATATATATATATATATATATATATATATATATATATATATATATATATATATATATATATATATATATATATATATATATATATATATATATATATATATATATATATATATATATATATATATATATATATATATATATATATATATATATATATATATATATATATATATATATATATATATATATGTCTATAATTAATTCGCATGCGCATTGTCATTTCCAGGATCTCTCTAGGGTTTCCTTTTCCTCTAAAGAATGGAAAACAACATTGATATCATCCTAAAGACAAAGAGGGATAACTTCAGCTATCAGTTTCGTCCTAGTATTTGGCCCTCTCTTGAAGAGCTCAGAGACCTCATGAATTGTCAACAAATGGGCGTTTTTGGTGAAAGATATGGGAATCTCCTATCTTTATTGGATGCCCGGGTTGACGACAAGGTGTACAGACTTTGTTACAATTTTATGATCTAGAGTTACGTTGTTTCACATTTCAAGATTACCAGTTAGCACCTACTCTTGAGGAGTATGATCATCTTCTCCACATTAAGCTCACCAGTCATGTTCCATTTGTTCGAGTCCCTATTGAGCCTGGCTTCGAGGCCATTGCTAAGGTTCTTTATTTGAGCCTTAACGATGTAAAAGGGAAATGGAGACGTAACAAAGTCACTTGTGGTCTTCCTGTAGATTTCTTGGTAAGTAAGGCCAAGGAAATGGCGAACGTTGGAAATTGAGATGCTTATTATGCTCTGTTGGCTGCTATCATTTACGGAGTTGTCTTATTCCCTGAGATTAAAGAAATCATAGACTTGGCTTCTCTTTGCGTCTTCATGAATAAGAATCCTATACCCACGCTATTAGCAGATACTTACTACGCCATCCACTCCAGGCATGGAAAGAAAGGAGTAGTGGTATGTTGTACACCTATGCTTTACAAATGGTTCATGGTACAATTACCCACCAAAGGGCCATTCAAAGAAGATCCTCATTCATGGGCATCCAAAGTGATGACACTCACCTCTTTAGATATCCAATGGTACAAACTTAAGGTGGATAGCTCCGAAGTCATCTCTCACTGTACAAGATTCTCTAATGTTCCGCTCATAGGAACAAAAGGGGTTATAAACTATAATCCAGTACTCTCTCTTCGCCAATCAGGTTATGCCATAAGGCGTCCACCCATGACCAAGGAGGTCGAACCTATGTATTTCAAAAAAGGAGAAGATCCAGAATTACTGAAGAAAGCGGAGATTTCTTGGGCACATGTTGGAAGGAAGGGAAAAGAATTCTTCGGGCTAAAAGAGGTATTAGCTTTCGATCCTTACATGGTTTGGTTGAAGAAAAGAGTCAAAACTCTTATGTTGCCTTTTGAAAAGGAAATCTCCTTGTATCTTCAACCCATGGAGTTACAGCACGATGTTCCTAAGGAATGCTTCTATCAAGTGCAATTGGAGAATAGGGACCTTTGCCAGAATTTGGAAGACAAAAAATGGAAATATATTTCTTAATAGAAAAGAAAAGAGACTTGGACCGTCATTTAAAAGAGTGCGAAAGGGAAAATAGTTCTAAGAAACGACCCAGAGCTGAAGATTCTTTTGTGTCTATGGAAGAATATCAGATAGCCTTCGCTGATGCAGAAAGGAATCGTCAAGAAACTTTGAAATTTCAGATGGCCAACAATAGAAACAAAGCCAAAGTCAAGGAATTAGGAAACCAATTCAAAATTTCTAGGATGGAGTTGGAAGCAAAAGAAGATCAAATGACCGAAGTGCTGAAAGAGAATGCAAGACTCCGAGATAAGATCAAGGAAATGGAAGAAGCACATATGCCTATACCTTTACCAGAATGTAAAGAATGTGATCGCTTCCTAGAGCAATGTGTGTACTTAGAGGGACAACTGTATCGGAAAGATGTGGTGATCGATAGCTTCGCTCGTGGACGGGATCGTGAAAAGAAAAAGAAATTATTTGAAGAAACTAAAGAATGGAGTGAGGAGTACTTCCGGCGAGGACGGCCGTTGTACTACACAGATATTAGAGATCCCCCGCGTTGATTATCTTGTTCTCCCCTTTTATTTTATTTTTGTCTTTTGATCACAACCAATCTTGTTGGATGGGGTCATTTAGATTTCATTGCAATTTCTGAATCATGCTTGTAAGAAGTTACCATTGGATCATACGAATGATGTTTTTAATGAGATCAATTATTAATCAAAATTTATTCCCACCATTTGTCTTTCTTATCATGTTGTTTAAAATTCATAGGGGTAATAAAACTTTGGATGTCCTGGAAATGATATAACATCACATACACAATCACGCATTCATGCATATCATAATACGAGAAATAATTATGGCAGGTCTTCTTATTCCTTGATTTGGGCCTCCCCTTTGCAGAAGATAGCCACTATGAATTCCCATCGTTATAATACTCGAAGCACCGCCAAAATACAGATGGAACAAATTCAAGAATATGTTGTGGCTATGGGAACCAGGATGGATACTCGAGTCGATCAACTGATGGAGATTATTCAGAACATGGCTCGTCAACAGGAGGAAATGAGGGCTATGATTGTGAGGCCTGCTGGAGCATTGAATAATGGGGGTGAAAATCTGAACGCTGGTCCACCAGGGGTCGTGATCAATAATCCCAACAGTATTCCAGGGGCTGAGAATGCAGTGGAGAATACGAGAGGAACTTGGAACGTGAATATCGGTTTGAATACCCAAAATGGTCAGCATGCGAATTTCAGCAACCTTACAGGTAACCAAGGCATCCTTGGGAATCAAGCTATGGGAACCCCCCCCCCACTCCTGCTCATCAGAACACCGAACAACCTACTATGCTACCAAGGCCTGTTCGCATTCCTGTTAGGCCAGTGGAAGAAGATAATTGGGAAGACTGGATGACTAATGTGGAAGAACTAACTGAAGATAGAAAGAAGTTGCATATGCTTGAAGAACGGATGCGTAAGTTTGAAATCCAAGGTACAATAGGCTTTGACATGTATGACTTAGGCTTGGTTCCCGAAGTAAAGATTCCCCAAAAATTCAAGGTGCCTGATTTCGTAAAGTATAAAGCCACTTCCTATCCAAAAACCCATGTTAAGTTTTTCTATTGGAAGATGTCTGCATATTCCAATGACGAGAAACTGTTGATGCACTACTTTCAAGATAGTTTGATAGGTGGTCCGCTCGAATGGTACATGCAGCTGGAAAGTAGTCGTATCCGCACATGGAGAGAATTGATTAAAGCATTTGTTTTGCACTATCGGTATAACACTGACATGGAGCCCACAAGAACCCAACTGCATAACTTATCCTAGAAACGAGATGAGTCTTTCAAAGAGTACGCCCAGAGGTGGCGAGAGATGGCTGCAAAAGTGCAACCACCCATGTTAGAACGAGAAATGGTAGAGATGTTTAGTAGTACGCTGCAAGGCCAGTATTACACAACCTGTAGCATATCAGGTGCTTTTGCTGAGATGGTAACACACGGGGAGCGGATTGAGATCAGAATTAAATTGGGGAAAATCCAAGATGTCCCTGTTGGGAATAGTGTTGGCAATACTAAGAAGTCTTTCGGGGGCCACTCAAAGAAAAAGGAAGGAGAATCAAGTGCAATCTATCCTCAGAAGAGGAAGGGCAGATATCGAGATTACGACCACCAGACTACTGTTGTAACAATTCCAATAGCTCCCCCTTAACGTCCAACATATACACCCTAGCAGAGTATTCAACAAAAACCAAAACTCCCCTTTAGGAAGTTTGATGTGCTTCCGATGACATACACTGAATTGTTTCCCCAGTTACTCAAGCTAAAATTGATTGAGTTACGTACATTGAAAGTTGACCCCGAAAGGTTGTCGATTCACTTTGACGCTAATTCCCGGTGTGATTTCCACTCTGGAGGACAAGGGCATACTGTCGAGAATTACTATGCTTTCAAGCATAAGGTCCAAGACCTGTTAGACTCTCAAGCTATTAATTTTGGGCCAGCACCTAATATTACGAATCAACCACTACCAACTCACGAAGGTTCCACTATCAATGCCATCATTATAGAAGAAAGCCTAGATCTGGTCATGGATGTTGATCAATTAACTACCCCCATGTTATTCGTGAAAGAGAAATTGATGGGTAAAGGTGTATTCTTGGGCTGCGGAATGGACTGTACTGCTTGTTTAAAACATCCAGAGGGTTGTCATTTGTTGAGAAATGCAGTTCAAGATTTGATTACAAAGGGGTTTCTTCAGTTTAATCGCAAGATCATGAAGCCTGAGATCGATAAGAATGAAGTCAATGTAATAACCATTCCGTTCAAACAAAAAGCTTCCCGAGTACTTGTAACAATCTTGGTACCTGCTAAGAAATCTCCACTACTTATCACTACGCCTGGTCCGGTACCGTACGTTAGTGACAAGGCAGTACCTTGGAATTATGGTGGTGAAATTTACTATCAAGGGAAGAAGTTTACTACTCAGAGGTCTAAGGAAGACAAGGTTAAAGAATAGAAACCTGCAGTGCTCGATATTGTCAGTGAAAGCAGAATTACTCGCAGCGGTCGAATTTTCTCCTTGCCAGAGCAGCCTGAAGGTAGTACATATGCTACAGCTAAGGCTAAAATCAAACAAATCATGGTCAATAGCGATAATCCGGGGCTGAGTCCCCCTATTCCTATTTTTGATGATGAAATATCTAAGGATGCATCCGAGTTAATGTGGTACATCAAGAAGAGTGACTATAAGATCATTGACCAGTTAAGTCAAACACCCTCAAAGATATCCATCATCGCCTTGCTTAGAGACTCAGAATCCCATAGAAATGCACTGTTGAAGCTGTTAGAAACCTATTTTGTTCCCCAAGAAATATCAGTGAATCAGTTTGAGGGAATTGTGAATAGTATTTCTGCAAGTAATGGGTTGGGTTTCACGGACTTCGATCTACCCCCTGAGGGGAGGAAACATAACAAAGCATTACACATCTCCATGGAAATTGAAAAAACTACTTTATCTCGTGTGTTGTTTGATACAGGTTCCTCTATCAACGTATTACCTAAGTCCACTCTTTTGAAGTAGGATTATGAGGGGATTTCATTAAGGCCAAGTGATTTGGTTGTTAAGGTTTTTGATGGATCGAGAAGGGTTGTGTTTGGGGAAGTCGACCTGCCAATCAAGATAGGACCTCAAGTGTTTGAAGCAACCCTATTTATCATGGATATAAACCCTTCCTATTTCCGTTTGCTGGGACGGCCATGGATCCACGGGGCTGGCGCTGTTACCTCCACTCTACACCAGAAGCTGAAATTTTTACTGAATGGAAAAGTGGTCACTGTCTGCGGAGAAGAAGATTACATTGTCAGTCACCTGAGTTCTTTCCGCTATGTTGAAGTAGAAGGATAAATCCATGAGACTTCGTGTCAAGATTTCGAAACTATACAGGTTGTTAGGGATCCTCATCAAGAAGACAAGAGGCCAGAAGTCCCCATGTCATCCTATCGCCAGGCACAAGCAATTATTCAGTCTGGTCATCCAGAAGGCTGGGGAAGAGTGTTGGATCTCCCTACTCAGAAAGACAGGAAATGTTTAGGCTTCATCGCTAATCAAGGAAATTCAGTCCTCACTCCTGAAGTTCAAAGTATTTCTCCACCAATTCGATTCGTCAGCGGCGGAACCATCCAGGAAGAAGCTCATGCAGTAAGTGAGGGAGATGACAGCGATTGTGAGATGGATAGGTGGGTTCGTCCGACCAGGCCGAATGAAAAGCTTACCAACTGGTTCACCAAAGACATCATCGAAGTCACCTATTTTTAAGAGTAACTTTCTTTTATTTCTGTTATCATGCAATAATCCCTATGTCCTGCCTAAGACATAGAAGACGTGCTGTAAGGCCATAATGTTTTTCATTTACAAATTTATTCGTCAATAAAGAACGTCTTTTGTTTTCAAATGTTTCACTTTTTGTCTTTCCGAAATTCTTTTTTTACAAGATTCAAGACTTTGTTTTCTTTTACATCTAAAACTAAAAATAACCATGCAGATTGTGTCCCTCATTAATCCCAGAAAATGTCAGAAATGATTCTGCTATGACTCTCTACGACTTTGAAAAACCAATATATCAAGCTGAAGAAGAAACTGGGGAAGACTGCGAACTTTTCGAAGAGTTAGCTAGGTTATTAAGGCAAGAATAAAAGGTTATTCAACCACACCAAGAGACCACTGAGTTGATCAACTTAGGAACAGAAGAGGTCCAGAGAGAAGTTAAGATTGGGGTTGCTCTAGAAGACAGTATCAAGCACAAATTAATCACAATGCTCCGCGAGTATGTGGATATCTTTGCTTGGTCCTATGAAGACATGCATGGGTTAGACACGGACATCGTTATGCACAAACTACCTCTCAGAGAAGAGTGTCTTCCTATTAAACAAAAACTTCGAAGGACTCATCCCGAGATGCCTAAGAAGATCAAAGAAGAAGTTCAGAAACAGTTTGATGTTGGGTTTTTAAAAGTAACATCTTACCCGCCGTGGATCGCAAATTTGTGCTAGTACCTAAGATGGATGGAAAGGTCAGGGTGTGTGTGGACTATAGGGACTTGAACAGAGCAAGTCCTAAAGATGACTTCCCGTTACCACATATTGATGTGCTAGTTGACAATACAGCTCAAGCAAAAGTGTTTTCCTTCATGGATGGTTTTTCTGGCTATAATCAGATTAAGATGGCACCAGAAGACATGGAGAAGACTACTTTTATTACTCCTTGGGGAACATTTTGTTATAAGGTAATGCCATTTGGCCTAAAAAATGTCGGGGCAACTTATCAACGTACGATGGTCACTTTCTTTCATGACATGATGCATAAAGAGATTGAGGTATACGTCGACGATATGATTGAAAAATCTCAGACAAAAGAGGAACATCTGGTTCATTTGTTGAAATTGTTTGAAAGGTTAAGGAAGTTCAGGCTAAGGCTGAATCCAAATAAGTGCACATTCGGAGTAAGATCAGGGAAATTATTAGGGTTCATTGTAAGCGAGAAAGGAATTGAAGTCGACCCTAGTAAGATAAAGGCTATACAAGAAATGCCTGTGCTGGAAACAAAAAAGGAGGTTCGCGGCTTTCTCGGAAGATTGAACTACATTTCTAGATTTATCTCCCGCCTTATAGCCACTTATGAACCAATCTTTAGATTGTTAAAAAAGAGTCAGACAGACAGGTGGAATAACGATTTCCAGGCAGCGTTCGGTAAAATTAAAGAGTATTTGATAGAACCTCCAATTCTCTCGCCCCCGGTGGAAGGTAGGCCCTTAATAATGTACCTAACGGTATTAGAGAACTCAATGGGGTGTGTATTAGGACAGCATGATGCGGCTGGTCGAAAAGAGCATGCTATATATTACCTTAGCAAAAAGTTTACCGACTGTGAGGTAAGATACTCACTACTTGAGAAAACTTGATGCGCTTTGGTATGGGCTGCTCGCCGACTAAGGCAATACATGTTGACTCATACCACCTTACTGATCTCTAAGATGGACCCAATCAAGTACATCTTCGAAAAACCAGCCCTCACGGGAAGGATAGCTCGTTGGCAAATGATTTTGACTGAATATGACATCCAATATACCACTCAAAAGGCTATCAAGGGTAGTGTATTGGCATATCATCTTTCCCACCAACCTGTGAAAGATGACTACCAGCCAATGAAGTTTGAGTTCCCCGATGAAGACATCGTGTACATACGAGATTGTAACATCTCGAGCCCAGAGGAGGGACCTGAACCAGGATCGCGATGGACGATGGTGTTCGATGGTGCCTCCAATGCATTAGGTAATGGTGTCGGTGCGATGATTACTTCTCCTGAAGGTTTTCATACTCCTCTTACCTCCAGGTTTTCTTTGATTGTACGAACAATATGGCTGAGTATGAAGCTTGCATTTTTGGGTTAGAAGTCGCCATTGATTTAAGAATCAAAATATTGGAAGTATATGGAGATTCTACTCTAGTAATTAGCCAAATCAATGGAGATTGGTAGACTCGCCACCCATATTTGATTTCGTATCACGATCATGTGTTAAAACTAACCCCTTATTTTGATGAGATTACTTTTAATCATATTCCAAGAGAGGAGAACAACTTGGCAGACGCTTTGGCTACCCTTTCATCCATGTTTAGGGTTAAATGGGCGAATGAAGCTCCTTCTATCACCATCCTAAGGTTAGATGAACCAGCATTTTGTTATGGAGTTGGAGAAAATGACGTTGACGAGAAGCCATGGTTCTATGACATCAAAAAGTATCTTAAAACCCAGGAGTATCCAGAAGGTGCTTCTATCATAGATAAGAAGAATTTACGGAAGTTTGCCGCCAAATTCTTCCTCAACGGCGATATTCTGTATAAGACAAATTATGATTCCATTCTGCTTAGATGTGTGGATAGACACGAAGCAAGTAGGATCATAGAAGAAGTGCACGAAGGTTATTTTGGGACACATTCTGGAGGGCATACTATGGCCAAGAAAATCTTGAGGGCAGGTTATTACTGGTCAACGATGGAAAATGATTGCTACAAGCATTCCAGGATCTGCTACTAGTGTCAAATCTATGCTGACAAGATTCATGTGTCGCCCAATCCCCTGAATGTCCTAACTTCACCTTGGCCTTTCGCGATGTAGGGAATTGATATGATAGGCCGGATTGAACCAACTGCTTCCAATGGACACCGTTTCATCTTGGTGGCTATCGACTAATTTACTAAGTGGGTTGAAGCAGCGTCTTATGCCAATGTCACTAAACAGGTGGTAGCATGTTTCATCAACCATAACATAATATGTCGATACAGAATTCCCGAAAAGATTATTACTGATAATGGGCCGAACCTCAATAATAAGATGATGAAAGAGTTGTGCGAAAACTTTAAGATAAAACATCACAATTCCTCTCCTTACCGTCCGTAGATAAATGGCGCGGTTGAAGAAGCAAACAAAAATATTAAGAAGATTGTGCAGAAAATGGTCGTCACTTATAAAGATTGGCATGAGATGCTACCATTCGCTTTACATGGTTATCGTACCACCATGCGTACCTCAACCGGGGCAACCCCTTTTTCGCTTGTTTACGACATGGAAACAGTCCTACCAGTGGAAGTGGAAATCCCTTCTTTGAGGATAATGACAGATGCACAATTAGATGAGACCGAATGGGTCCAGAATAGATTCGATCAGCTGAATCTCATTGAGGAGAAAAGATTAACGTCGATTTGCCACGGACAGTTATACCAAAAGAGGATGAAGAAAGCCTTAGACAAGAGGGTACGTCTGCGAAATTTTCAAGTTGGTGATCTGGTGTTAAAAAGGATCTTACCTCCTAACAACACAGACGCTAGAGGTAAATGGGCTCCCAATTATGAAGGACCTTTTGTTGTAAAGAAAGTTTTCTCGGGAAGGTCTATGATGCTCGCAACCATGGATGGAGAGGATTTTCCTCACCCTATCAATGCAGATGCGATAAAAAAATATTTTGCATAAGAAGTCATTGGTTTGGTCGGAACAGGACGAAGGTTTGGTCCAACCAAGTCATTCGGAAGGCAAGTATTAAAGAATTCAGGGGTCATGAGAGTTGTAGTAGAGTTGTATTTGACAAAATCTGTATTCATTTTCTTTTCTTTCTCTTCCCCCCCCCCCATATATGTTTCACGTGCAATTGTTCCTTTTCGATAGTTACTTTTCATTGTAAATGCTTATTTACAGGCTAATCATTCAATAAAAGTGTTTGTTCAAATTACGCCAAGTTGTTTTTCGTTATTACTGTTTTAATAAACAAAATACGTTCAATATTTTCAAATAAAACAATTCAAAAAGAAAAACATTAAAGTTTTACAGCACGTGGCATCAGATCACTCAAATATCAGGTACGGAAACCAGTCCATGCTCAAGACGCTGTTATAAGGTTCACTTCCGCAGAATAGGATCTCACGACCTAAGGATTTTCTTATTAAAGATATGGTGGATAATCATTCTCAACTCAAGAGTACAAAGCATCCATAGATAAGAAGTAAGGTTACCAAGCGTACTTTCTGAAGTAACAAGTCCATACGGAGACTGATCTCCTCAACATGGCATGTTCAAATTACATTTGCATTCTCATTTGTAATCTTTCTTTGTTTTGGTTCAGTGCTTTCTTGTACGCAAAACTTGCTTATTTTTGGATATTAATCACAATGCATTGAATTTGTTTGTCTTGAATTAACCCATTCGTATTCACTCATTAATATTTTTCTTTTGACTTTTCGATACTTAATTCTGGTTATATAAAGCAAGGTACCTCCTGAAGGGAGGATGATGAGTAATATACCAAAAAGTTTAAACGATGTGCTTTTGAATAGGACCCTGCTGACGATGTACAGGCCTTGTTTCAAATCCCCAAACACCGGAGATATAAGGGAGTGAAACCCTCGTCAACCCCTTTGAGCCTTGAAGTAGGAGTTTCTTTTTTTTTCAGAAAAACCCTCACATTTAACCCAGGGCAGGGTAGATTTCAGTTAATCTGATTGGGCGTTCAAAACTCATTAAGAGTGCGCATCAAAGGATACAACAAAGGTTATCTTTCAAAAGGTTGAGAAAGAACAAAACCATAATGGTTAACTATCATCTATCAGCAGCGTGCATAAAAAAGAATGATATCCCAAAGAGTATCTCTCGCACATCAAGAGGTCAAAAGATGACGATGCCATAATGGTTATTCCTCGTCAACCGAACAACGGTGATGCAGTTACACCTTTTCAGCAAGTCAAAGAACGACTCGAAGTCACATGGCTGGTTCAAACTAAATGAAATGATGAAAAAAAGAGATAAAAAGCCCCGCTAAGCCGAAACTTGAAAAGACAAGTCGCTTAGGCAACTAAAGTCAAATTCGAAAGGAATTTCTCCAGGCAAAAGTTAGGGAATACAAAAAGAAAGTGAAAAGCGCGAAAAAAAGAAAGAAAAAGGGAATCGCCAAATAAAGATCCTCCACAAAGAATAATGTCATGTGATCAAGTACCAAGAATGGAAGGGTGAGTAACTGCCATATCCTCCTCAACCATGGTAAACTCCTTTTGAGGGATGAGTGCTCGTATTGGTTTAACTGAATGTAGGACTGGAGAACATCATGGAGAATGGGTGGGCACCAAATATTTTGAGCCTTAAATCTTTTTTTCTAAAACCGTGAACCAAGCCACGTTACAACCCTTAAAAGTCCTAACTGAAGCATGGTTTAATTTGAAAGCACACTGTAATGAGAATACGGTAATATGACTCCTACGAGGCTTGCAAAAACTTTTGAGTTGGTATCACGCTATCTTTTTAATTTCTTCCATACAAAAAATTTTGTTTTTTTAATTTTTTTCAATAAAGGTTTTTAAACTTCAAGAAATACATGAGTTTTGCATTAGAATTATCATTCTTAGAATAAACATCCTTTGCATATGAGCAAGTGCTTAAACATCAAGTAAGATTGCATAAGCAGCGTCAGATGAAAATTTGATCATCTCAAGGGACAAATTGCTTCAGGATACCGTTTAAAGGTAAATCATTTGTGAGAATGGTCTTAATCTGGGGCAAATATTCTATTGACTCTGTTGAGTAAAAGAATACCAGTTTGAGAAATGATCTGAAGTAGATTGCAAAAGTTGGTTTCCCAGAGTCTCTATCAAGCAGTGGTGCATTACTTTCAGCTGGTCCCGAGGGGTAGACTTCTTCAAGTATCTGATTAGAGAATGAAGCAGTTCAAGTCGAGGAGTATGGTTGTGAAGTAACCTACTTTCAAGACATAAGCCAACCACTCTAAGCTTATGTTGTCTTCAAAAACCCTCAAGTTTTCATCTCTCTGTGAGCATGAGGTAAAGGAAAAGGTTTGTCAAGATTCTGTTAAGCAGGGGCAAGCGTGTAGAATACTCTGACGAGTAGGTATTCAGCCAATCTGAGGCATTCAAGTCGGGATTTCATCCCTCAAAGCGCAGTTAAACTGGGGCAATTATACTAGTATTTGACAAATCTCTCTGAGAATACATTGATCAGAGGAGAATCTTCCCAGAATTTGAATATGTATGGGCATTCACTCAAGCATAGTTGGAGTCATCTCCAATTTTGGTTACCTAAACATCATATTCCAAAAGTCCATAACACTGGGGCAGATTATCTTCAATAATGTAAATCTCAAAAAGTCCTCTCGAGGCAATTTTCTACAAAAGCCTTACAGACTGAGGGAAGAATTTATGTAAGGGCTTTCTCTCTTCTTCAGTGGATGATCAGATCAAGTCCATACGCAGGCTAAACGACCTATGAATTTGAAAATTAGGCCGATAAGTCGGGATTGTTATCTTCGACTTATCAGAGACTCAAGTCTGGTTACGGATATCCTTTGCCCTGAGTCAAGATTATTATCCCCAGTTGAAATTTGGATTGTTATCCTCAGTAGGATTTGAGCAGTAACGCAAAAGATCATTTTGGGTTTGTTTACTAGTACAAGACGCGATGGAAAAATTGTTTCCTACGGGGACGCTGCTTCCCAGTAAAACACCTGTTTCTACTTGACAAAGATTTGTCTACCAAGGGGTTTCTCTTCTAAGATATTTCCTCCCCAGTGAAGCATCCTCATTTCTCTGCAGGAGGAGAGTGTTCTTTCTCCCTGGAAATGTAGAAGTTTATTTTAAGTCAAGATGATTCCTTTTCGTCGGACTGCAATTTATTTTTGCAGCATCTTCTCTAAAAGTCCACTTTTTAGTGGCATTTCTCCTCGGAATCGACATGTTGAAGTTGCAATCTTACATCGCGGTTTTTACTTGGTGATTAATAGTTCGAGTTGTTTATGCTTCTGTAGGGTTTTCCATTCCAAACAAGGTCATGTCACCCCAATTTTTGTTTGCAAGAATTGTTGGTCTTGTATGACAAGATGCATACCAACAAATGAATCAAGAAGGGTCTGTATGTGACCAACATGAGGGTTTTTTCGTCTAATGAGATCCAATTTCCCCAGTGGAACTATTCTTCTTTCCCTAATGGAGCAAGTGTCCTATCTCTCAGGTGAGGTGTACAGGAGAATTCCAGTCATAACTCTTTCGTTACCAGTGGTAGAAGATTTTATTGAGATATCCCAAATGGAGTTTCTATCCTGGGATGTTTGTTTCTTCCCCAAGTGAGGATCTTTTACCTCCCGGCAATGTTATCCCCAGTGTAGTCTGAGTAGAATTCTTTTTATTTAAGAACTTCTATACTACCAAACAGAAGTTATCTTCGTCAAAGAATTTATATGCCAAAAGTTTCCATTCTCAGCAAAGCTTTTTCCAACAAAAGATAAAGAATTCGTTCCCCGTGAAGTGGGGAGTTTGATCAGAATTCAAGATCTTCTCTGAACTACAATTTACGTTTGCAGTTTTCTTCCCAAGAAGTTACTTCCCCAATGATATCGATCTTTAGAGGTTGGTGGTTCCAAACCTCGGTTCCCCATTGAAGTACAAATTACCTTTTATCTACAGAAGATCAGATGTGTCAGTATAATCGTTTGGAAGTTCTTTGTCTTCTCGGCAGCCGATTATTGATATGTTTTCATAATGCATTACTAAACATGCATCATTATATTGCATCTACCAGAACGCGTAGCATTTCCATTGTATAGAGCATTACGCTATAAAAAATTCAAACATGCATGAGTATAAGACAATTGTATTCACTTGCAGTAACCAGATTGTTATGCATTCAGATTTGAGTTATCTCCACAAGAAGCCTAGGGTGATTCCATTTTGTTTCCCCAGCTAAGGTTGTTTGATCTACCACCAGTCGAGTCTTTGGTGTTTTCCATTGTCTTAGTAAGTTGTGATTCTCTCTTACCCTTGCAAGCGTTTGGTTATATATGTCCTTTCCTCCGGACATGTTTTCCCAATATCTTTGGTTATATGTCCTTTCCTCCGGACATATGTTTCTTGATATCCTTGGTTATACGCCCTTTCCTCTGGACGTATATTCCTGATATCCTTGGTTTGAGTCCTTTTCTCCGGTCTCTTTCCTTATTGCATATCTGATACCAACCACGGATATGTATTTTTGATACTTGTTTCATATGTCTGCTACCAATCCCAGACATGTGTTCTTGATATCTTTGTAAGAGCTCTCTTCGGTCTGTCTCTTTCTTACGTATCCGATACCGACCACGAATATGTATTTTCGATACTTGTTTCATATGTCTGCTACCAACCCCAGACATGTGTTCTTGATATCTTTGTAAGAGCTTTCTTCGGTCTGTCTCTTTCTTACGTATCCGATACCAACCACAAATATGTATCTTTGATATCTCTTTCATGCGTATCCGATACCGACCACGGATATGTATTTTTTATACCAATTTCATATGTCTTCTACCAATCTCAGGCATGTGTTCTTGTATCTTTGATATCTCTTTCTTACGTATCTGATACCGACCATGGATATGTATCCTTGATATCTCTTTCATGTGTATCCAATACCGACCACGAATGTGTATTTTTGATACCTGTTTCATATGTCTGCTACCAACCCCAGACGCGTGTTCTTGTATCTTTGATGTCTTTGTCGTACGTATCCAATACCGACCACGGATATGTATCTTTGATATCTATTTCTTACGTATCCGATGCCGACCACGAATATGTATTTTCGATACTTGTTTCATGTGTCTGCTACCAATCTCGGACATGTGTTCTTATATCTTTGATATCTCTTTCTTACGTATCTGATACCGACCACGGATATGTATCTTTGATATCTCTTTCTTACGTATCCAATACCGACCATGGATATGTATCTTTGATATCTCTTTCTTACGTATCTGATGCCAACCACGGATAAGTATCTTTGATATCTCTTTCTTACGTATCCGATACCAACCAAGGATATGTATCTTTGATATCTCTTTCTTACGTATCTGATATCGACCACAGATATGTATCTTTGATATATCTTTCATGCGTATCTGATACCGATCACGGATATGTATTTTTGATACTTGTTTCATATGTCTGCTGCCAACCCCAGACATGTGTTCTTGTGTCTTTGATGTCTCTTTTCTGCGTATCCTCTACCAACCCCGGATATGTAATTTTTTTGTCTCTTTCATGCGTATCTGATACCAACCGCGGGTATGTATTTTTGATACCTTCTTCGTATGTCTGCTACCAACCCCAGACATGTGTTCGTGACATCCTTGTAAGAAACTTTCTTCGGTTTGTCTCTTTCGTATCCGCTACCGACCCCGGATATGTATCTCTGATACCCTTTTTTGTATGTCTGCTACAAACTTCATGCATATACCTTTTGATATCTTTCTTACAGGTGTTTGTTACCAAGTCCCAACAAATGTTCCTTGATAACCAAGTTATTCTTCTGTGTGTCAGACTCTGGTTAAACATACATCTAACCCTGATGACCTCTTTTACCTGAAGAAAAAAATAGAAAATATAGAAAACAAATATAATGTATACCTGACTGGCTTCAGAGCTCAAATTTTTGGGTTCTTTTAGTATTTAATCTTCTTCCACCCTGAAAGTTCGAAAGGCTGACGCCAATCTCACCTTCAGGTTGAAGGCGGTTAAATAGGGGCAGCTGTTGCACCCCAAAATTTTCCCTCCTAAATTTCTTCTATCTGGCTTAGATTCTTGCATTCATCCGCATCATTCCAGTAGGTCATATGTGTAGCATGCATTTTCATAAAAAAGGACAAAGCACCTGAGGTTCAAAAAAAATCAGTAGTTATGGAATTAGGGTTCACAGCCGATTTGAGCCGTATATGTTGAATAACACTGATCATTCTGTGGGAGACGGTGGAATTAGGGTTTTGGTTCATGATTCAGTTTGGACTTCTTCCCCATCAAGCAACAAAGCTATTCTCTTTGTCTGAATGTCAAGCTGCATGGTCTTTCTTGTCAAGAATTCAGGGATATGACCTAGCATACATACTCTTTGAATCAAGACGTCTTCTCATATGAGCGTGTATTTGATCAGGCTTAATGACTATGGCATGGCATTCATCTATTCCCAAGTTAACCAATTCAGGTTTTGTCGAAACAGTGTTTTAAGATGCTTCATCTGGACGTTTTCTCTATCCATTTGAATTGAGGAACCAAAGTCATGAGGTGTGGTTATCAGGATTTCTTTCTCTTCAGGATATAATTGTTTATCCGGTCTCAACAAGTGATGGGGTTTTCATTGTGTGCGGCTAAGGTTTCATGTCAAACAACTTCTTCCGTGTCTCAAACCTTATGGCCCATCCTTAAGATGTTCTTCAGGACATTAATTTTGAGTTGAGATAACCAGTCATTAAGGGCTGAGGGTTGAATTGTGAAGCGTGGTTTATGGCATAAGATATGAATTTGTGGACTTATTCTCGATCAAGGCGATTATCGTTCTTATCATTGTCATTCATTGTCCATAATATGAGTGAATTTGAATAGAAGTAGGCTTTTATTGAAGGATTCATGCGAAGTGACTCAAGGTTTATTCATGATTCGATTCAGGATTTTTCAAGTACTCAACACAAGTTCAATTCATTCATCTTATATCACGGTTCGTTTTATATGATAAGTCAAGGAATTCTCGGAATTTAAGTACTAAGGGGAAAGTAAGACCCATTCAAAATACATTCAAGTGGTTACGTTGGTTGAATCAATTTTCTTTGAGGCACGAGTGTGTGGTTTGTTTGGAGTTCAAGTATTAGGCATAAGGATCATTCATCATCCAATATTCATCATTTGGAAGTCATTAGGATTCAAGTACCATTTTTAAGTTCTTATCACAAGAATGTTACATCAAGGAAAAAGTTAAAATACATAATGTGATACGGTGGGAGAACTGACTTGAGTTTTGCGTTTGTTTTCGCAAATGTTTCGGTTGAGCAAGAGTCGCCACCGACTTTTTATTTTATCCTAAGGAAAGGTTAAAAAGCACATCAAAAACCTTTGAGATGTTTTCTTGGGTTCGGGGAGTAGATTATAGAAAGGGAAGGTATTAGCACCCTTTCTATCCATGGTTATCCATGGGCTCTTAGTTACTTGCTTAGATCAACTTGCCTTGATTTTCAATTGTTTGAAATGGTGCTCCCAATTGTTTGAAATGGTGCTTTGTGTGTGTGGGTTTGAAAAATGTTTTGAAAAGAGGCCATTTGTGGTGGCAACCTTTGTAATGATCCATGTTGAGATGTATACAAAGGTGTATATCTTTTGAAAAGTTTTTCAATGTTTTTCAATGTTTTGAAAGTGTGTTGTGATGTGTGGTTTTGAAAAATAGGCAAGTGTTTTTGTTTTGCAAGTTGGCAAGTAACCAAGAGCTATCTACCCTAAATTTCTCAAAGATTTTTCCTATGTTTTTATCCCTTTTAACAATTTTGTTCCACCATTGTATTTGGTGGACAATCTTGTGTTAGGATGTTTGACGGGACAGGCGCGGGTCATCGTTTAGACCATGATTGCAATGGTGCCAAGTGTCTTTGGGCAAATTTTCCTTTAAGGGACTTGATCATTTTTAGGCAACTTTCGAAAGCGTCATCGAGGGACTATGATCATTTGATATTGTTTTGTTTTGCCAAGAACACTCAACATGCAATATGGCCCATTATTGAAGGCAACAAGTGGAGTACCCTAGGGGTGCAAGTGTCATTAGTGTTGTCCATTTTCATGCTTTGTTATCTTTGAATTAGGTCAAACTATTTGTCGTTTTTGATTTGCATACAAACCCTAAGTCTATCATGGTATATTTAGAAAGCTTTTAAATGTGAAATTTAAAATCCTAAACTATTACAACATAATTATGGGATGGGGGGTACAAATGTTCAAATGGGGGTATTTTAGCAAGAAATTAAATCTAAACTATTACAATCCAAATGGAATTTATAAGGTATTTAATTGCACAATAATTAAATAAAATACAATAAATATGCAAGATGCAAAAAAATGATTTTTATATGTATGTAAAAAGGTATTTTTATATGACAAATAAACAAAAATAAAAAGGATTAATTTTTGGTATTTTTATGTTTTTAGGGCAAAACTCTAATTTGCTAAATAAAATGTATTAATTATTTAATATATGCAATATTTATTAATTATGTACAAAAAATAAATAAAGAGAAAGTATATTGTAAAAAAAGTGATTTTTTAAGTTAAATATTAATAAAAATAAAAATGTATTATTTTTATGTTTTTTCCCTAAATATTCTAATAAATATAGATAAGTATTTATATTATTTACTAAATATATTAAATATGTACCAAAATAAAATATTTAATATTTACAAAAAAAATATATTTTTTAGAAAATGTTTTCAAAAGATAAAATAAAATAAAATCAAAAAATAGAATGTATTTTGTATTTATTTTGGTATTTTAAATAAGAGTATATTTATGTTTATTTACATATAAAACTAAATGAAACAAAATAAATATCAAATAAAATGCAAAAAATGTGAGAAAAATATTTTTAATATTTTTTATGCTTTGACAAGTCAGAAACAAAAATCAAAAGTCAAAAATAATGAAAATAAAACACAATGGGCCAAGGGGGTGCATGTGTAAAAACATGGTGCAAATAGAAAAAAGAAACAGGCCCAGCCCAAAGCAAGCTTGTCTTCAACTTCCAGACAGTTTCAAATGAAAAAACGCGCGCTTCCTTCCATCCCTGTTATCTCTTGATTCCTTGACTTTTAACAAAAACTTACAACACAAACATTATAGAGCATCATGTCACGAGTTCATACATATAAAAAACTTGATCTAACTCTTAGAAATGAGAGAGAATTTCTTCTCCCCCAATTTCTGACCTAAGTTTTTGTCAATGTTCAGGTCTTAAATTCTCTCAGCATATGCAATATAAATGGAAAGTGAGGATATGGGTGGCTTCAGGGACATGAGTATGACACTTTTCATTCATAAACCTAAACCTAACTCTTCCTAGATTGAGAGATAGAAGTCCATGAACTTACCTGTTCAGCTTGGATCGTGTATGACAATGGAGGCACTTTCAAGGCAATGTGAGGACTTGTACAGCTTGCTTGAAGTTCAGGGATGCTTCTCCAATGCTTGGTGTGCTTTGAATCTTGCTGAATCACTCCATGGAAGTCAACCTGCAAGAGAGAAAAATGAAAATGGCAAACTATGCTATGGCTGTTACAGTTCCAGTTCAATGCTTGGAATAGTTTGTATGGATGTTATGGAAGGTGTATGAAGTGGTTTGGATGAAAATGCACGATGGAAATGAGTTGTGCCACTCAAACTGCAGGGATGCCCTGTTTTGTGCAGCAAAATGGTGTTTTGATGTTTAGGGATGTATTGAAGGTAGTTGGCTCGTGTTTCAGGTCAGTTGAGGAGTATGGAATGTGTGGAGAAAGTTTGCTTAAGCTTGTTCTTGCAGCAATGTGAGATGTGATCAGTTATGCAATGTTTCTTCTATCTTAAGAAAAAAATGACAAGTTGGTTTCTAGGCTAACACAGGCCCCTCAAGTATGCTGCACCAATCACCCTTGATCAGTGGACTTTGCTTATGAACTTGTGCCTCAAAGATCTGCATTGTACCTCATAGATTGTAAACTTGACATAAAGTTCACCTTTTCAAAAATAGCTAAAGTACTTTTTCTAATTATGGATTAAATTGGCATGTAATGGTTAAACACATAAGATAAGGCTTGAACACAAAGGATTTGCATTAAATTATTGAGTGTGGATGAGATGAAAGGCCTGTAATGTAGCTTGCACATGCTGAGTTCAAAAATGCAAAGTTATGAACATGGAAATGGCTCATGAACAAAGTGACTTTTGCCCATATTGCCAAATTCGATTCTCCCTAACCACATGGGTGTTTGAGAAGTTCTTGGATATTTTGGAAAGCTTGAAATGTTTACTATAATCCATCTTAGTAATGAAAGTTTAAATTCCAAGTGGAAGCATGTGAAAAGTGGCCATGAAGTTAGGCAAAAATCCTGCCTAAAATAGGTCAAAATTTTTTCTAAGTTAAGAATGTTTTGCACCCTTGTTCCAAAAATCATAACTTGAGCTACAAGCTTCTTTTGAGGAAACTTTGTGAATCAAAGTTGTAGATTTTGCAATGGACTACAACCTTCATGTTTTGAGTTTTGTTTGATTCCAAATGAATCTTGATGAGAAAGTGGGACAAAGTTAGGAAAAAATTAGGGATTTTCATAACTTAGAAAAATTCTAAGTTATGAAAATTCTTCATTTCAAACCCTAATTTGTGATTTTTGATTTCTTGATGAACAAGTTTCATAATTTGACATGTTTTGATGAAAAATGAATCTTGGCACTTGATTTTGACCAAAAAGTCAAAGTTTGACTTTTCAGTATACAATCAAATTTTGCTCAGTTGACTGGAAAATTCATTTGTCAATTTTGTGCATTTGGGATCTTTTGAACTTGTTGAACATGTCAAGACAAATCCATTGAGATCTTGAGTCCATATGTGAGCTTGTTTTGCAATTGGTTAGGTCAAACAGTCAAAAATTGCTTTTGTGCAGTCAAAACCCTAAAAATGACCATTTTGCCCTTTTGGTGATCTGATCAAATTTCTTGTGGAATTGTGATCCAAACTTGATCAAATGGTCCATATGAGTTCATAATGTTGATGTGGGTCAAAAATCATGAGGTTTGACTGTCAATTGACCATAGTTGACTTTTTTCCCAATACAGATGATTTATAGGTCAATTATCCAATTGACTGGGCAAAGATTGGATACAAGGCTTGAAACTTGGTATGGATAAACTTGTGAGTCCAACATGAAGCATGAAAGTCACTTTGGGCATTTAGGTTAAAACATCTTTGTGCAAACACAAACCCTAATTTGGGTCAACAGTGCAAGGAGGAGTCTTGAGTAGAGTAAACCCTAACTTGTTCTTGAGCTACAAGGGTCTTGTGATGAGAAAATGTTGAGGAAATGGGAGGGAAAATTTTGGGGTACAACAGTTGCCCCTGTTCAATCTTCTTGCACCTGAAGAGTTAGATTGGCAAGTGTGCCTTTCGCGACTCGAGGGTAAAAGGAGATTGGACACTAGAGTGCCCTAAAATTTGCACTCGCATACTGGAATATCAGCAATGTGATGGCGGGAATGGGCTTATAGATGCCATTTGGAGAGATGGTGGACAGGAGGATGGGCTTATAGATGCCATCTGGAGGTGTGACAGAACCTTGTCGGGAATGGGCTTATAGATGCCATTTGGAAGTGTTGATCGCGTAAGAGATTCCTTAGCGAGAACTTGCATACTTTGAGAAAGGAAGATGGTTTCCTGGCCTGTTACAGGTGTTGATCTTCAAACTCTTTGTGTAGACATGCCCTGGCTAGATACAGGAATCGAATCTACAATCAAACGCTCACAGATATGCCCTGGCTAGATACAGGTATCGAATCTGGAAATTCAAAAGGTTGTTTATAGACGTGCCCTGGCTGGATACAGGTGTCGAATCTGGAAACTCTTCATGCAGATGTGCCCTGGCTGGATACAGGTATCGAATCTACAATCAATCACTCACAGCTGTGCCCTGGCTAGATACAGGTGTCGAATCTGGAAATTGTCGTCCACAGATGTGCCCTGGCTGGATACAGGAATTGGATCTGGAATTGGTTGTCTACAGATATGCCCTGGCTGGATACAAGAATCGAATCTGGAATTTGAAAAAGGTTGGTAGAGATAGCTTTCCTGGCTGGATACAGGTGTAAACCTCTGACCTGAGAATGAAAGATAATTTCATGGCCTGTTACAGGGGTTGATCTTCAATCTCTTCACGCAGACATGCCCTGGCTAGATACTGAAGAAGTGAAAAACACAAGAAGGGGGGTTGAATTGTTAAAACTTGAAAAACAATGCAATGAACACAATATTTTTATCCTGGTTCGTTTGATCTCAAACTACTCCAGTCCACCCGTCAAGGTGATTTCGCCTCTCTCCAACGAGGTCTTAATCCACTATATTCAACTGAATATTACAATCTGCTTTAGCAACTGCTAGAGCCTTCTTAAGTCAAACCACAACCCGGTTTCTCAAGGAATCACTTTCTTACAAAGAATTGAAATCTAGGTGTGTGAATGTTTTCTACAAAACTGTTTATCACAACTGTGATACTACACAACTTAAGCTTATGGAAACTAGATTGCTAAAATAATGGAGTAAGGAATTTTGGAGCTTTTAGCAAACTGAGAGAAGAAAGATGATGATTAGCTTTTAGGCGTGTGAATTGATGTAGAGCATTAGCCAATTCAATCTTCATTGTCTTGTTTATATAGCATTGGAATTGGTGAACGTTGGAGCAATAATCTTGATTCAATGCCAATAACAAACTTTCCTTATTAAGCAGATCTTGTCTGGAATGATGCCGTTGGTAATAACTCGTCTTGAATGCACAGTACCGTTTCTACTTAAAGCGTGTTCTGGCTTTGGCTCATTCTGACGCTACTTAAGTGCTGATGAACTGTTGTTGTCTTTATCAGAGATCAGAGTGTTGAGCGCAGTTCTGTTCATCAAGCTTCAGCATAAGCGTGAGTTGTTCTTCTAATTCTGGTATTCTGATATAGCAACTTCTGATGCTGATGTTGATATCCAATTTTCTGATGCTGATTAAGATGTACTCTTACTGATACCCATCAGAGTTTCTGTAGAACAGAAAGTAATTTTTAGGTAGCAAATAGTTCTTTACATGAATCACATAATTAATATATCTTAGCATTTTGTTATCATCAAAACTTAAACTTAGGGTAGTAGATTCAAACTTTGTTCTAACAATCTCCCCCTTTTTGATAATGACAAAAACTAGATATTTTTTAATTGAAAATAGCGTGAAAAGAATCAGAGATAACTAAATGAAAAGTTGTATCAGAATTAAATAAGGATTTATCAAAGATAAGGGATAGAGGAGTTGGGGTCGGAGATACTCTGTTGTACCCCAAAACTTTCCCTCCCATATTCTTCAAGAAATTGCCAAGTCATGCTTCAAAATTCCCCAAGGGTTGCACAGTTCAAGGGCCTCCTAAGCAGTCAAAATTAGGGTTTTGGTTCTGACAAAGTAAATGAAGTTTCCAAGGGTCCAATCAAGTCCCACATGCCTATAAATATGGTCAAGCATCCTCATACCAAGTTTCAAGACTTACAGCACAAAATTGCACAGTCAAAAACCCTAATTGCACTATAGTCAATTGTAGGGGCAAAATGGTCATTTGACAGTCAAAAGTCCAAATTTTTGGTCAACATCTCATTTTGAAGCCACAAACATCATTTGATCAATGCTTGATCATGATTCTCAAAGCTTGGCTCAAAAAGTCTCAAGATGCAAAAGTTTCCATATTTGGACAGTTGAAAAAGTCAACTGTAAATTGACTAGGGCATAACTTTCTCATGGATTATCAGAAAAATTCCATCCAAAGCTCATTTTGAAGATAAAGACATTTCCTACAACTCCTCTTCACACTTCAAGTCCAAGAAATGCTCTCACAAAAATTTATCAATTTCAACATTATAGGTCATTTTCAAAAGTCAACAAAAAGGGACTTTAAGTCAAAGGCCATAACTTGAGATTGGTACATCAAAATGACATGGGACCAAAGGAATTGGTTAGAGGACTCAAAGACCTTTCCAAAATGTCCAAGAACATGAGCAAAGCTTAAATATTGAGCAAGTTATGCCTTGTAGAAGTTGGGAAATGTTTGGATATTTTGAAAAGTCAACATTGCTTCAAATGACCTAAAAATGCTAATGAGCCTCTTTTTCTTCCACAATTCATCATCCAAGGCATGTGCACGACCATTTGGCCCAAAGGGAAGTTTTTATCATTTTTATTTTATTTATTTGAATTTTTAAATGCTAGAAATTCATTTAATTAATTAAAATATATAAAAAAATGCTAAACCTAGGTTTTTCAATCTTTTTATGCATGATAATTACTCAATATTTCGTGCAAATCAAGTTAGGAAAGAATCAAAGGTGATTGGATGTGATTGAAGCCAAAAAGCATGAAAAAGATTTGAAAATAATGGCATGGAAAATCAAATATTGTTTCATCAATTCCTTGATTCTTTTGATCAAATTCTTAACCTAAATCACTCATACATATATAGGCAAGGAAACCCTCGTGCCTTTGGACCCCAGCTGCGCAGAAGAGTCATAAGCAAACTTGGATTTTTTCAAGAAAACTCCATAACTGAAATCACGATTGCAGGGTCTTTCAAGCCAAAATCACCATTCCATTAGCTTGCTAAGGTTGCCAGGAGACGATTCCAATCAAAAACTTTGTCCCATACTCAAAGAATTGGTAATTCGAGGGCAAACTGTATCACTCTTTTTGCATAATCGTGCTCTATTATTTAGACCATATCATTGCATTTTATTCATGGATTTGTACTAATGAGACTTTTCTGAAGCTAACGGTGTACTTTGATTGAACTTTCATGCACCACACGCGATTTCACCATGAATGGGACCTAGGGTTTTCAAAACTGTGAATTGGGGTTTCCCAGTTAAGGAAAAATTGGGACATGAGACTGGCATCATGAGAACCACAAGCTTCCAACAAATTCATTGATGGGGTCACGCCCAATTTCTGATTAGAAACAAGCTATTCGCTATTTTCTCAAATGGCACCTTTTGGAACGGTGCAAAACCGTTGCTGATTCTCTTTTTATTTCAGGAAAAAAAACAAAGGAGAGGAAGATGATGAAGTGGAAGGCAACGATTGGTCCGTTTAAATTTTCGCGCTAACTTTCCCACTAACCTTTGTTTTTATGTTATATTATTTATTAGGTATTACATAATCAGAAGCGTGTGAATGGCCTAGTGGTGGAGAATGTTACTGGTAATCCCTGGGACCTGGGTTCGATCCCAGGTCCCCACCCCTTTCCTTATATTTTTCCTTTAAACGTATTCCTATGCAATTTCAATACAGGGAGTCTATCATGCTACTCACCATCCAGCTTGCCACGCGTATGCCCAGATCAATCAGAGGGCCACAGTTTGAGGAACATCATGGACGTGAGTCAAAAGCGCTACACGCTGGCATGGAAGTCAACGAGGCCAAAGATGCTTGGGCCCAAATTGCTAAGCATAAACCCTCCACTTGGGGACAGCACCCCCCTCTAGTTTGTTTCTTTTACTTTTTTTATATTTTTCTTTTCTTTATTTTAATTAATTTCTTTTAATTATTTATAATTATTACTTTCATAATATATAAAAAACATATAAAAATCAGAAAGGACAAAATTAAAATATATTTATTTAATTAATATTTTTGTAAATAAAATTCATTAATTAACTTAGTTTTTAATTTAGGGTTTAATCTTAACATTTTTCAATAAAAATCTAAAATTGGTAGAATTAGGGTTTCAAGCATTTTTCATCCTCTTTTTATTTTTACTATATTAATTATTAATTCTTAATTAGTTATTTTTATAAATCAAGTTACAATTAATTAATTAGGTTTAATTTTAGATAATTGTCATATTTTCTTAATAAACTAAAAAAAACAATTAGAATTAGGGTTAGCATTTTAATTTCAATTAATCTCATTAAATTCCCATAAATACAAAAAAAACAAAAAAATAATTTCTTTTTCTTTAATTTAATTAATTTAACAATTTAATCTAATTTCATAAAAAGGGGTCCAACGCCCTCGTTTCAATTTAAAATTTCAATTCGCGTATCTATTTCTTTTTCTTTTAATTATTTATATACCTCTCCCAAAGCCATGTAATATAATCTCTCGCACCTTTACTTTAATTCTTTATTTTTTGTCAAATCGGGTTCTGGAAATTTTGGCGATGTGGACCCGCGCCTTTTGTAATAGTTTAGAACTTTATGTTTCTCGCAACTTTTTTAACTGTTAAATAAATGCATGCAAGAATGAATGGACGAAATAAAAACAAACGCGTAGATCACCTAAGAGCCCATGGATAACCATGGATAGAAAGGGTGCTAACACCTTCCCTTTCTATAATCTACCTCCCGAACCGAGAGCAATCTCTATAAGGAATTTTTCTGTGCTTTTGTCCTTTCCATTTGGAGAAAATAAAAGACGGTGGCGACTCTTGCTTCCGCGACATTTCGCGAAACCAGCGTTAAACAGTCAGTTCCAGATCCACCGATCACAGAACTGGCGACTCTGCTGGGGACTTCTTATAAAGTGAGGTGTACCTTAGGACTAAGATCACTTGTGTTTTCAATTGCTGTGTTTGTTTGCTTTATTATTGTGGGTTGCATCGGAGTTACATAGATCCTAACCCGGATCTGGGGATACCCTGTTTAGGTAGCATAAGCTATGAGGGACCTGTCCGGCGTAGACCGACATGGGTGAAGCAGTGGCTACGTTGGTGTGGCGCCTTGGTCTGTACCGATATCCCTCGTGTTGAAACGGGGAGAATATGGGTCTTCCAAGGAGTCATTAAGCACTAACCGACCTTAGAACCCTAAATTGACCCAACTTGGCCAATAGAACAGTAGCAGTATGCTACGCCCATTGAGGCTAAACTCTCGTGATGGTTCTGGCCGCAAGAAAAGATTGTGATGCTGGAGTTATGACCGATTGAGGGTAGTCAATGATATTGGGATCCTCTAAGAACCCGGTTACTTTGATAGGACAGGTATGAACCAACAAACTGAAAGAGGGTAATACCTAGACCTCATGCTGGCCTGAACTCTAAGGGTTTCTCTTGTATGACTTGTGTGCCTTCGTACTTGACTACTTGCATGCTTGTTATCTGACACTTGAGTTTCTTGCAGGTTTTGTTTATAGTCCTTAATGGGGACTCATAACAGGGTTACTCACACTACCCCATGCATAGCATAACATCATACCATTGCATACATCCTAACCCATTTCAAGGATCTCAAGGGCCTATGATGCAGGTCAGGGTGAATCAACTATCCCAGCCAGGGGCAAAGAGGATTTATTTTCCTCTAGCCAAGGTTGTCAGGGGCTATGACCCACTTGATATGGTGAGCTCTGACTCCTGAAGAAGGTTCCTCTAACCAAGGTTGTTTGGAAATCAAAACCAGACATGATGACTAAAGTCAGGGGCTATGACCCACTGGATATGGTGAGGCTTTGACCCTTTGAAGAAGGACTCTCAACAACATGCAGTTCCTTCAATCAAACTACCAGACCCAAGTTCTAACAAATTTTCTTGTTTACCCCGCGGGATCCTTGGAAACATTGCATATTCATACATACACATCATTGCATGACAGGTACCCTTGTTACAGGTCACTTACCTTTCCCGCTGTTTATTTCAGCAATGGCTTCCCAACAAGACAACCAGGACCTTCTTGCTCAAGAGACTCGGTTCGGGGAAATCCTTCTGAATCTATCCAAGGGGCAGGAGGAGCTAAGGACACTTCTCATGGGGACCTTTGTCAGGAACAGTGCTGAGGATGAAAGGCTGAAACACCTACAAGCTGAGGTGGATACATTGAAGGCCCAGATGCTGGGGCAGGTGACTGCCATTCAAAGGTTGGCTCAAAGACAAGATGAGCTCGAGGTTCTCGTCAACCAACTGCTTCAGGGTAACCGACTGGGGCAAATGTCTAAGGGTAAAAAAAACAGTCGTCGTTCAACCACCTTTGAGACAAGGAGATAAGGGGAGAGCTCCTCAAATGGTTCCAGTGTCACAAATTCAGCATCAACCTCACCGGCTTCAGCCAGACAAGTCCAGGAGGCATTTCACCCCGTTCAACATGTCGTTGTTTCAAGCTTTACAACGCCTGTTGAGATTGAATTTGATCACATTAAGGGCTCATCCCCAGAACCCCAACACGGCACATCCTACTTATGACCCCAATAAAAGGTGTGCCTACCACTCTGCCTGTCCAGGACATGATACAAATGAGTGTTGGGCTCTGAAGAACAAGATCCAGGACCTAATTGATGAAGGGGCATTAGAGTTCACACAAGATGGGCAGGCAGAATTTTTCTACCATCCCTCCAAGGCTCACCATTTGAAGTGACAAGCCCTGAGATGAAAAGACTTTTGTTCATTCGAATGTTCAAGTTATAATTTTCTTTTGTCCAAACATTTACTCATGTTAGAACGTTGTTATTTCATTAATGCATCGCATATGTCTGTTTTGAAGCAATATATTCGTATTCACTAAATGCAAATTATTTCCATATTTTTCTGATGATCAACTCTCAATTAACAATTCTAAGCCTCTTGAGGGAGGATGACGAAAAGGATACCATAATCTACAGTATACTTTTGAACAAACCCCGCTTATGAGGTACAGGCATTGTTTCAATCCCTAAACACTGGAGTTATAAGGAAGATAATCCCTCGACAACCCCTCTGAGCCAAAGAAGTAGGAGTTTTTCTTTTCGAAAATTGAAACCCTTAATCATAACCTGGGGAAGGGTAGTTCTCTCAGTGGATCCAAGTGCATAACGAATGGCACCAAAGAGGTCCTTACAAAACAAAAGACAGTGATGGTTCCAAATGATCATAAAGACAGGTAGTCATCATTTCTCAAAATAAACGCCCATTAAGTCAAAACCTATGAAGGAGACTTACAAAACTGGGGCATCCCGCTGACTGTAATTCCAAAAAGGAAACAGCTCAGGCAAAAAATAGGGACAACAAAATCAAGAAAGAAAAAAGAGGTCATGCAAACCCTCAACAAAAACAAAAATGACTGCCTATTCAGAATAAATCATCAATATCTGAACCATCATTGGAACATCAGGACAAAGATTCAAATAAGGTCTAACGCACGATCAGCTGAGTTTAGGATTGAAGAACATCACGAAGAGCGGGTGGGTACAAATAATTTGAGCCTTTATCCTTTATTTCTTAAACCGTGAACCAGGCCACGCTACAACCCTTAAAAGTCCTAGCTGAAGCATGGGTTAGTTCGAAAGCATACTGTTACGAAAGGTATCCTGACTCCTTAAGGCTTGCGGTAAAATGACGAGTTGACATCACAGTTTACAAAAAATTCACTTGTTTTATGGAAAAAAAAATGCATTTTCACAAAAACTTCAAGACAGACATAAGCTTTGCATTTTTAACATAACTTTGTTTGCATATGACTTCTTGTTTGAACAACAGGAAAATTCGTACGGTGAATACCTAGTGAACAAAAGCACTTCCAATCAAGGGGCATGACATGACTATTGTCCATCATCTGGGGCAGTTAAGTCAAGATTCGGAGAATCTCTCAAAAGGCCAACCAACCTGGGGCAAATCTCCGCCTGAGTCACTTGGGACATTGGACGATCAAACGAAGATCTTCGGGTGGTATGACAACAAAACACTTCTAACAAGGGCAACTCCCTACATTCTGAAAGCACGGACATAGTCGAAAAATACTACGTATAATCAAAGACCCGCTAGGTTGACACACCTAGGCAAAAATAAGGGCTTCCCGGCGAACCAAAAGGGTTCGGGCAAAATGAAGGGATGAAATGAAAAATCTGTACACCCGGCAAGTCGAAAACCTGAAAAGGCGGCTTGGGCAAAAATGGGTATCCCGGTGGACTGAAAACCCGAAAGGGAGGTCCAGGCAAAAGTTAGGGATTAAAGCGTACGACTATGTCCTGTCATCTTGTCACCTGCCTACCAGAAGAAGGTTTGTCCATCAACAACTATCAAGCACCTTCACGGGTCTTCCTCTCCCACATCAGAAACAGGGGCAATGATGAGTTGTCCAAACGATCTAATGGCTCTGCCCACCAAGGTACTAAGATAGGTTCAGCTGAAGAAGGTAACCAGTACATCCTAATTCCCCAGAGAGTGAGCTAGCAAGTTAGTACACTCTACTCAAGCTATTGTCAACCTTAAGGAAATTGGGTATTCTCCCGCAGATCTCAACATTCCCCAGCAATATACATGCATTTTTAACAAGCATCCCCGGCAGTCTTGGTCTAAAGATTGTTCCCCGACGGTATATCAAGCATTCAGTGGAGTCCCTTCCCCGTTACAGTTCAAAAATTTCCCCAGGAGAGTCCAATCCAGTTTCCCCAGGAAAGTTGGAATCCATCTTCCCGAGCAGTAAGCTTATCCCCAGTAGATTCTGGAAGCTTATCCTCGCAGAGCACGAACGCGTCTCCCGGCTTTATTCAAAGAGTTATTTCCTTACCAGGATATAACTGGGTTATCCTCAGCCAATAGCCACGGAAAGAGCGTCCTCGACGAGTTCTTCTTATCCCCAGCGAAGTCTATTAACACTTCCAACACAACAAGGGTGTCCCCAGCAAGTTATTACCAACATCTCAGCAAAGTACCTCGCTCCTCACAGAGTATTGCTTCCCAGCAAGATCGCTAGAGTACTTTTCTCCCCGCAGAGTAATCCATTCGCCAAGTTCATTCCCCGACGGAGTCATCATCTCCTACCGGTATTCTTGCAACCAACATCTCCAGCGGAAGCAAAATCTGTTCTCCAACATCAGCCCAGGATATGACTTCCCGGCACCCGTCAAGGATTTATTTTCCTAAGATGAAAGATACATTCATAAACATCGCATTCCCATACATTATAGCATGCATATACGCATCATATCTTACAATCTCATTTATGTTGAGAACATCATTGCTTGATTCATATCATGCATTGCATATGACTGACCTTTACCTTTCAGGAAAGATCCAGTTAAGTTCTCAAGCTACACTCCAAGACCTTGTCTGGTTTAGTTAAATCGACTCCAAAGATTTCTCTGGTTATTATCCAGTCAAAGGCCTTCTCTGGTCTAGTTAAACCGACTCCTATAGGTTTTTCTTTTGAAGACTCAATTGAAGACTCCAAGACCTTGTCTGGTTCAGTTAAATCGACTCCAAAGATTTCTCTGGTTATTATCCAGTCAAAGGCCTTCTCTGGTCTAGTTAAACCGACTCCTAAAGGTTTTTCTTTTGAAGACTCAGTTGAAGACTCCAAGACCTTGTCTGGTTCAGTTAAATCGACTCCAAAGATTTCTCTGGTTATTATCCAGTCAAAGGCCTTCTCTGGTCTAGTTAAACCGACTCCTAAAGGTTTTTCTTTTGAAGACTCAGTTGAAGACATTTTAAGACCTAGACCGGTTCAGTTAAATCGACTCCAAAGATTTCTCTGTTTCTTATCCAGTCAAAGGCCTTCTCTGGTTCAGTCAGATCGACTCCAAAGATCTCCCTGTTTCTTATCCAGTTGAAGACATTCAAGACCTAGACCGGTTCAGTTAAATCGACTCCAAAGATTTCTCTGTTTCTTATCCAGTCAAAGGCCTTCTCTGGTTCAGTCAGATCGACTCCAAAGATCTCCCTGTTTCTTATCCAGTTGAAGACATTCAAGACCTAGACCGGTTCAGTTAAATCGACTCCAAAGATTTCTCTGTTTCTTATCCAGTCAAAGGCCTTCTCTGGTTCAGTCAGATGGACTCCAAAGATCTCCCTGTTTCTTATCCAGTTGAAGACATTCAAGACCTAGACCGGTTCAGTTAAATCGACTCCAAAGATTTCTCTGTTTCTTACCCAGTCCAAGGCCTTCTCTGGTTCAGTCAGATCGACTCCAAAGATCTCCCTGTTTCTTATCCAGTTGAAGACATTCAAGACCTAGACCGGTTCAGTTAAATCGACTCCAAAGATTTCTCTGTTTCTTATCCAGTCAAAGGCCTTCTCTGGTTCAGTCAGATCGACTCCAAAGATCTCCCTGTTTCTTATTCAGTTGAAGACATTCAAGACCTAGACCGGTTCAGTTAAATCGACTCCAAAGATTTCACTGTTCCTTATCTAGTCCAAGGCCTTCTCTAGTCCAGCTAAATCGACCCCAAACAGATTTTCCTGATAAAGACTTAATAGAAGATATCCAAGATTCTCTCAATGATTGCTGTTGAGGTTGTAGTCGCCTATGGTTCTCTCCCCGATACTGCGGAGGTGGTAATCCCAGATTTCGCTCAATGATTGCTGTTGAAGTGAAGTTATCCAAGATTCTATCAATGATTGTTGTTGAGGTTGTAGTCGCCTGTGGTTCTCTCCCCGATACTGCGGAAGTAGTAATCATCCCCAGATTCGCTCAGCGTTGCTGTTGAGGTTGAATTCATCCAAGGTTCTCCCACCGTTCCTGTTGAGGTAGTAACCATCCCTGGTTCATTCATCACCGTTTGAAGATCCAGATTCAGCTCCTGTAACCAGTCAGGACACATCTATACAAAGCATCTGAAGACCAGCTCCTGCAACATGTCAGGTACTCATTTTTCTTTTTCAGGTATGCAGGTTCTCGCTAAGGAATCTCTTATGTGATCAACATCCAGATGGCATCTATGAGCCCATCCACCATCCATCATCTCTTAGCATGGCATCTATAAGCCCATCATCCTATCCATCAATCTCCAAATGGCATCTATAATCCCATTCCACCATCACACTGCTACTATGTGAGCGCAAATTTCTGGGCACTCTAGTGTTCAATCATCTTCCACCCTCGGATTACGAAAGGCACGTCAGCCAATCTGCATCCTCAGGTCTAAGAAGATTGAATAGGGGAAACTGTTGTACCCCAAAATTTTCCCTCCCATATTCTTCAAGAAATTGCCAAGTCATGCTTCAAAATTCCCCAAGGGTTGCACAGTTCAAGGGCCTCCTAAGCAGTCAAAATTAGGGTTTTGGTTCTGACAAAGTAAATGAAGTTTCCAAGGGTCCAATCAAGTCCCACATGCCTATAAATATGGTCAAGCATCCTCATACCAAGTTTCAAGACTTACAACACAAAATTGCACAGTCAAAAACCCTAATTGCACTACAGTCAACTGTAGGGGCAAAATGGTCATTTGACAGTCAAAAGTCCAAATTTTTGGTAAACATCTCATTTTGAAGCCACAAACATCATTTGATAAATGCTTGATCATGATTCTCAAAGCTTGGCTCAAAAAGTCTCAAGATGCAAAAGTTTCCATATTTGGACAGTTGAAAAAGTCAACTGTAAATTGACCAGGGCATAACTTTCACATGGATTATCAGAAAAATTCCATCCAAAGCTCATTTCGAAGATAAAGACATTTCCTACAACTCATCTTCACACTTCAAGTCCAAGATATGCACTCACAAAAAGTTATCAATTTCAACATTATAGGTCATTTTCAAAAGTCAACAAAAAGGGACTTTAAGTCAAAGGCCATAACTTGATATTGGTAAATCAAAATGACATGGGACCAAAGGCATTGGTTAGAGGACTCAAATACCTTTACAAAATGTCCAAGAACATGAGCAAAGCTTAAAAATTGAGCAAGTTGTGCCTTGTAGAAGTTGGGAAATGTTTGGATATTTTGAAAAGTCAACATTGCTTCAAATGACCTAAAAATGCTAATGGGCCTCTTTTTCTTCCACAATTCATCATCCAAGGCATGTGCACGACCATTTGGCCCAAAGGGAAGTTTTTATCATTTTTATTTTATTTATTTGAATTTTTAAATGCTAGAAATTCATTTAATTAATTAAAATATATAAAAAATGCTAAACCTAGGTTTTTCAATCTTTTTATGCATGATAATTACTCAATATTTCGTGCAAATCAAGTTAGGAAAGAATCAAAGGTGATTGGATGTGATTGAAGCCAAAAAGCATGAAAAAGATTTGAAAATAATGGCATGGAAAATCAAATATTGTTTCATCAATTCCTTGATTCTTTTGATCAAATTCTTAACCTAAATCACTCATACATATATAGGCAAGGAAACCCTCGTGCCTTTGGACCCCAGCTGCGCAGAAGAGTCATAAGCAAACTTGGATTTTTTCAAGAAAACTCCATAATTGAACTCACGATTGCAGGGTCTTTCAAGCCAAAATCACCATTCCATTAGCTTGCTAAGGTTGCCAGGAGACGATTCCAATCAAAAACTTTGTCCCATACTCAAAGAATTGGTAATTCGAGGGCGAACTGTATCACTCTTTTTGCATAATCGTGCTCTATTATTTAGACCATATCATTGCATTTTATTCATGGATTTGTACTAATGAGACTTTTCTGAAGCTAACGGTGTACTTTGATTGAACTTTCATGCACCACACGCGATTTCACCATGAATGGGACCTAGGGTTTTCAAAACTGTGAATTGGGGTTTCCCAGTTAAGGAAAAATTGGGACACGAGACTGGCATCATGAGAACCACAAGCTTCCAACAAATTCATTGATGGGGTCGCGCCCAATTTCTGATTAGAAACAAGCTATTCGCTATTTTCTCAAATGGCACCTTTTGGAACGGTGCAAAACCGTTGCTGATTCTCTTTTTATTTCAGGAAAAAAAACAAAGGAGAGGAAGATGATGAAGTGGAAGGCAACGATTGGTCCGCTTAAATTTTCGCGCTAACTTTCCCACTAACCTTTGTTTTTATGTTATATTATTTATTAGGTATTACATAATCAGAAGCGTGTGAATGGCCTAGTGGTGGAGAATGTTACTGGTAATCCCTGGGACCTGGGTTCGATCCCAGGTCCCCACCCCTTTCCTTATATTTTTCCTTTAAACGTATTCCTATGCAATTTCAATACAGGGAGTCTATCATGCTACTCACCATCCAGCTTGCCACGCGTATGCCCAGATCAATCAGAGGGCCACAGTTTGAGGAACATCATGGACGTGAGTCAAAAGCGCTACACGCTGGCATGGAAGTCAACGAGGCCAAAGATGCTTGGGCCCAAATTGCTAAGCATAAACCCTCCACTTGGGGACAGCACCCCCCTCTAGTTTGTTTCTTTTACTTTTTTTTATATTTTTCTTTTCTTTATTTTAATTAATTTCTTTTAATTATTTATAATTATTACTTTCATAATATATAAAAAACATATAAAAATCAGAAAGGACAAAATTAAAATATATTTATTTAATTAATATTTTTGTAAATAAAATTCATTAATTAACTTAGTTTTTAATTTAGGGTTTAATCTTAACATTTTTCAATAAAAATCTAAAATTGGTAGAATTAGGGTTTCAAGCATTTTTCATCCTCTTTTTATTTTTACTATATTAATTATTAATTCTTAATTAGTTATTTTTATAAATCAAGTTGCAATTAATTAATTAGGTTTAATTTTAGATAATTGTCATATTTTCTTAATAAACTAAAAAAAACAATTAGAATTAGGGTTAGCATTTTAATTTTAATTAATCTCATTAAATTCCCATAAATACAAAAAAAACAAAAAAATAATTTCTTTTTCTTTAATTTAATTAATTTAACAATTTAATCTAATTTCATAAAAAGGGGTCCAACGCCCTCGTTTCAATTTAAAATTTCAATTCGCGTATCTATTTCTTTTCTTTTAATTATTTATGTACCTCTCCCAAAGCCATGTAATATAATCTCTCGCACCTTTACTTTAATTCTTTATTTTTTGTCAAATCGGGTTCTGGAAATTTTGGCGATGTGGACCCGCGCCTTTTGTAATAGTTTAGAACTTTATGTTTCTCGCAACTTTTTTAACTGTTAAATAAATGCATGCAAGAATGAATGGACGAAATAAAAACAAACGCGTAGATCACCTTTGACATGAACAAGACAAAAATAAACGAATCTGACACACAAATCACACACCACCCCTAGGGTACGCCTCACTGTTGCCTTGCCTCGAAAGGTGATCGTCGAGTAGAGGATGTCTTAGTAAGTCCTCATGATCCGGGAACCTGGCATGAGGGTAGCTTCTAAGGTGTCTTCCCATTGCTCTGGTGATCACCATGTCCCGAACCTCGAATTGACCCGAACACCTCCAACGGTGGTGCTACCTACCTCTCAATGGTGGGATGGCACTACTTTAAAGGACATTTACACAGACGAATTCCTTAGGGTAGGTAGACGACTCTAGATACTTGCTCTAATTTCAAAACAAATTCAAAAAATACTTTTCACACCGACACCTTTTCAAAAAGCTTTCGAAAGCAATTTTTCAAACACTCTTGAGGACCGATACAAGAGTCGAACTGGAATTTTCAAAGAAACTTTTTTTAAAACCCACAGTTGAAAAGCAAACAAATCATTTTTGAAAACACAATGAGCAAGTATCTAAGAGCCCATGGATAACCATGGATAGAAAGGGTGCTAACACCTTCCCTTTCTATAATCTACCTCCCGAACCGAGAGCAATCTCTATAAGGAATTTTTCTGTGCTTTTGTCCTTTCCATTTGGAGAAAATAAAAGACGGTGGCGACTCTTGCTTCCGCGACATTTCGCGAAACCAGCATTAAACAGTCAATTCCAGATCCACCGATCACATACTCCCTCTGAATTTATTACTTCCCTTTTTAATTCCAAGAGTTCTTCAGGATCAGATCTTTATTGACTTTCTGAACATCAGAGTGTTAAAGCTTTAGATCAGAATATCAGAGCTTTGACTGTCAAAACTTCAGATCAGAATATCAGAGCTTTGCTTTGGGCTTCAGTGTATCAGAGAGCATTCTTGTACCTGTAGACTTAAGCAAAAATAGACAACATTCAAGTATGTCAGAGTGTTAGAATGTTTGAGACTTTTTGTCTCAGTAATCCGTTATGAAAAATATCATCCTTGTTCTCCCCCTTTTTGTCAGCAATCAAAAAGTGTAAGTGATGTGCTAAAACGATAAGAGCAGAAGAACTTGTTATATTAAAATATTCAGAGCCAGACAAAATAGTATAGAAGATATGCAAAGAAAACATGAAAATAGCAGGAATGAAAATCTAAGGTTGGGGAGGAAAGCGTGTGAACAGAGTCTCCAGCATTGCCTTAATCTGATCAGCAATTTCAGTCTACTTGTGCACCATGCTGACTACTGTATCTATATTGATGTCTTGCACATCCATCCTTTCCTTCATCTTATGATCATTTTCATCCATTCTTTGCTGCAGACGAATATCATTCAGCTTCAGCTCTTCTAGAGTCTGCCTGTCCAAGGCAGCTTGAGAAACATCAGAAGCAGGAAGCTTCTGAGAGCTTTTTGCAACATCTTCAGCTTTACTGACTTCAGCTTGAATGGTCTGATCTTCTTCTGGCTGCACTTTTGAAGTTGGGCGCTTCTCAGACCATGGCTCACTATCCAGAAGGAGCACGTCTTCTTTCAGCAGCTGACTTCCAACTTCGTTCAGAAGCTTGCTGAAATTCTGCTGTGCTTGCTCATAATTGATGTCTTGCAATTTTAGAGCTTCAGCACGTACCCAAATTCTGAATCGTGTCCAGAGCTGGTCTGAGGCAGCAGGATCAATCATTCTAGGACAGACTTGCTTCAGAGAAGCAATCCACTGCTGCAAACCTGTTTCAAAATTCACAATGCCAGAGCCAACATCTGGCTGTTTTGGTTTTGGAATGGCTATTTTATTTTTGAGATCAGCAAGACGGTCAAGGATTGTTAAATCTATGAAGGTCCTGCTGGGGTCTTCTGTGGTTTGTTTGGGAGATGTTTGTTTGGGAGATGGAGTGGGAGAATCAGAAATAATAATTGGACTGTTGGGAGTTTTTGGAGTATTGGGAGGGGTAGATTCTGGCGAGGATGGCAGCTGGGCCATTGTTACAGTTGTTCCACATGGCAGCTGAATTGCCAGAGGTTGTGGCTCAGAGGATTGAGGAGAATGAGGTTCAGGAGATGGAGTTTCAGAATGATGAAACTCAGGTTGAGGAGGTGATGGTTGAGGTGATGGTGGATGAATTTCTGGTTGAGGAGAGGGAGGAGGAATTGCTGGTTGTGGAGAAGGAGGAGGAATTTCTGGTTGTTCAGGAATATGTGGTTCTTCTGGTATGGGTGAGAGAGTTTGTTCTGGTTGAGGAGAGTGGGCAATTTCTGGTTCAGTGTTTGGATTATTTGAGAGATGATCAGAAACACGTTGATCAATGTCAGACAGAACTTTGTCAAGTTCTGATGTTGTTGAAGTTGTGGGTTTAGGATGTTTGGTGCGGGGTCTTCTGAGAGTCAGTGCCTCGGAAGGGTCATCTTCTGGTTCGGTTTCATCTATAGTTGGTATGGGGATTGGAATTTCATGTGAAGCTGGAGTTGGGATTAATGTTGGAATAGCAGAAGAATTTAAACAGAAGCAGCAGATAAATTACCTCTTTTCTTGGGAGTCTGCTGGGATGATCCTTCTGAAGTGGCCTTCCTTTTCTTCGTCTTCTTCAGAGAAACTTCTGGTTGTTGTTGGTGCAGATCTTTAATATTCAGTTTGGGATCTGTACCATCAGCCTTGCACGCGTCCAAGTATCTGAGAACCACCACTGGTTTAGATTCTATCTCAGAAAATAACGGAAAGTCGTCCAGAGGGACTCTTCTGCTGGTGATGTCAGCAATAGGAGTAACGCTGGGCTCCTTTCTGATATTCTCTATCAGTTTCATTTTCTTCAGATTCTTGGCGTTCAGAGGCTTGCCAACAGTTGGTTCAATAGTGCTTAACTCCTGAGCTTCTAAAAGGTGCTCTATCAGCCTATTCTCAGTCAGAATATCTGATATTAACCTGCCAAAGGGTATCCAATCCCTCTTTGTTCTTTCTTCTTCCCTGGTCTCCTTCACGCTGGTCCTGAGGTGATTAAACAGAAGATGAGCCAAGTTGATTTTTACCTTCTGATTAATAAAATAGATCAGAAACTGCTGATCTATATTTATATAATCAGGGGAGCTAGTTGGCTTCCTGTGATTAAAACACCCCAGAATGATCTTCGCCCAAACTCTGTGGTGATCCTTTAGGTCTCTGATTTTGCTGCTGGGCACCCCAAGGGTGAAAATCTGTTCTGCTATGACACCAACGTCAGAGCATCTTTCAGCCATATCAATACAGCGGACGCCACCGCCACTGTAACCAATCAATTTTGCTATGTGATCCTCAGTGATCACAATCTTCTTTCCCATTATGTAGGAGGTGACTTGATGCATTGAAGAGGACGCATGAATCTAGAACTCCTTGACCAAAACTGGGAACGTTGGTCCAACCAACCTGTCAAAATATCTCTCCCATTTCTATGCCCTAACTTCTTCTGTCAAGTCAAAACCATTCTCTTTCAGACTGGAGAAGTCAATAATCAGTTCAGACAACACTTCTAAATTCTTTACTGGTGTAAGGAGTGTTCTGAATGGAACTTGGTACTGTTCAGAGGAAGCTTTCTTCTGAGAACCTGCAGAAGCACTGCTGGAGGTTGCCATGTTCACACTTAGGGTTTTTCTGAGAAAACTGAAAAATGGGTTTCTTGAGAGAGAAGAACACACAGAGAAAATGCAGAAAATATTTGAGAGATTATGAGAAACGGTAAAGGATTAATGTGAGAAGTTAAAGTGCTTAAATAGATTTCAAAATACTTTTTGAAAATGTAAACGGTTTCAAGAAAGAGAAAATAAGATCATGATTACTTTCATTTAATGCTTGCTGATTTTGGGGGATTTGAGAAAGATACTTGAAACGGTTACCAGACATGTGTCTCAATGCACCCAATCAGCGTTTTGCCTTCTCAGAAGCGTGCACGCGTGTTCTGCTTCAGAGATTTGATGATGATTGGATGACACTTGTTTGATTTAGTGATCAGCACGTCTATCCTTGAGCTGAAACGCTCAGATCTTTAAGACTAGCATCTGATACAATCTGCATGTTCTTTCTTTCTGAAAAGAGATTGATCAGAAGTTCACAGTAAAACAAATACATTCTGAAGGATAATATATAAACTTAAAACATTTTCATTCTGGGAAGAGTTTCATGCTGAGATGTTTCAGAATGAAATTGAACCTATCTTCAGAAAGGGGTTTGGTGAAGATATCAGCCCATTGATGGTCTGTATCAATAAATTTTAAGTTCAAAATTCCTTTCTGAATATAGTCCCTAATGAAATGATGTTTTATTTCTATATGCTTAGCCCTAGAATGTAAAATAGGATTCTTACTTAAGCAAATAGCAGAAGTATTGTCACAGAGTATAGGGATGTTACTCTCAAAAATCTGGAAGTCTTCAAGCTGACTTTTCATCCAGAGCATTTGTGTGCTACATCCTGCTGCTGCTATGTACTCAGCTTCTGCTGTTGATAGCGCAATTGTGGATTGCCTTTTGCTGGACCAAGAGATCATATTTTCTCCCAGAAACTGGCAGCTTCCAGAAGTACTTTTACGCTCTACTCTGTCTCCAGCAAAGTCAGCATCGCAGTAGCCTACTAAGCTGTAATCACTAGATTTTCTATAAAATAAACCCAGATTAGTAGTACCTTTCAGATACTTGAAAATTCGCTAAACAGCTGTTAAGTGAGATTCTCTAGGATCTGATTGGAATCTAGCACAAATACATACGATGAATAAGATATCAGGTCTTAAAGCTGTCAGATAAAGGAGAGAACCAATCATACCTCTGTAGACCTTCTGTTCTACCTTTTTGCTTACCTCTTCTCTTTCCAGAATGCACGTGGGATGCATTGGAATCTTTGATGGCTTACATTCTGAGAGGTCAAATTTCTTCAGAAGATCTCTGACATATTTGCTCTGATGAATGTAGGTTCCCTCTAGAGTTTGATTGATCTGAATTCCTAGAAAGAATTTCAGTTCCCCCATGAGGCTCATCTCAAATTCTGCCTGCATACACTTAGCAAATTTTCTTCCAAGAGAAGGATTAGTAGATCCAAAAATAATATCATCAACATAAATTTGACAGACTAAGATGTCATTCTTAACCGACTTACAGAATAAGGTAGTGTCCACCTTCCCTCTGGTGAATTCGTTTTCTAACAGAAAGTTACTTAGTCTTTCATACCAAGCTCTGGGAGCTTGTTTCAGACCATATAATGACTTCTTTAGTTTGAAAACATGTTCTGGATGTTTTGTATTTTCAAAACCAGGGGGTTGGTGCACATAAACCTCTTCTTCTATATAACCATTTAAGAATGCACTCTTGACATCCATCTGATACAGAGTGATGCCTCTATTAACAGCAAATGAAATTAAAAGTCTGATAGATTCTAACTTGGCGACTGGAGCAAAGGTTTCTGTATAGTCTATCCCCTCTTGCTGACTATAACCTTGTGCTACCAGTCGTGCTTTGTTTCTGATAACTTCACCTTGTTCATTCAGCTTGTTTCTGAACACCCATCTTGTTCCAATGACGTTGAATCCTTTTGGTCTGGGAACAAGATCCCATACGTCATTTCTGGTGAATTGATTCAGCTCTTCTTGCATTGCTAGAATCCAGTCGTTGTCCAGAAGTGCTTCATCAATAGAAGAAGGTTCAATCAGAGACACAAGTCCCATGAGGGATTCTTCAGAGTTTCTGAAGCTTGCTCTTGTTCTGATTGGATCTTCCTTTCTTCCTAAGATAGTTTCTTCTGGATGATCCAGGCTGCTTCTGGGTAATCTCTTCTGAGGTTGATCAGCAGCTGTTGTAGGATTGCTAGCAGTGCTCCTTTCAGATGTCGAAGGAGTGTCTGTGTTGAGAGCTTCTGATGTCTTGTCTTCAGAACCTGTAAATTCAATTTCCATACCTGCAAAAACTTCATTTTGCTTTGACTTTTCAGAGTCAAGCTTATCATCAAAACGAACACTGATTGATTCTTCCACAATCTGTGTTTCTGTATTGTATACTATGTACCCTCTTGAGCGTTCAGAGTATCCTAACATAATACACTTCTGTGCTTTAGAGTCAAACTTGTTCAAATAATTCTTTGTATTTAATATAAAACAGGTACATCCAAATGGATGAAAATATGAAATGTTGGGCTTTCTGTTCTTCCACAATTCATATGGAGTCTTTTCCATAATAGGTCTTATTGAGATTCTATTCTGAATGTAGCACGCTGTGTTTATTGCCTCTGCCCAGAAGATCTTAGCAACGTTTGTCTCATTGATCATGGTTCTGGCCATATCTTGCAATGTTCTGTTCTTTCGTTCTACAACTCCATTTTGTTGGGGAGTTCTAGGACAAGAGAAATCATGCAGAATGCCTCTGTCATTAAAGAATGACTCAAACTCTTTGTTTTCAAACTCTCCACCATGATCACTTCTGACTTTAACGATTCTAAGATCCTTTTCATTCTGAACTTGGTTACAGAAGGTAACAAACACAGAGTGTAACTCGTCCTTGTGCCTTAAGAACTTTACCCATGTCCATCTGCTATAGTCATCTACGATTACTAACCCATACTTCTTGCCACTGACTGAAGCAGTTTTAACTGGTCCAAATAAGTCAATGTGCAGAAGTTCTAATGGCTTAGAGGTAGAAACAACATTTTTAGATTTGAAAGAAGGTTTTGCAAACTTGCCTTTCTGACATGCTTCACACAGAGCATCTGAATTGAACTTCAAATTAGGAAGTCCTCTGACCAGATTGAGTTTGTTAATCTGAGATATTCTTCTCATACTAACATGCCCCAATCTTCTGTGCCAGATCCACTGCTCGTTGTTAACAGACAGAAGACACTTTACATTCTGACTTTTCAGTTCAGAAAGTTTGATTTTATAGATGTTGTTTTTCCTCTTTCCATTAAACAGGATAGTCCCATCTTTCTGACTAACAGCTTTACATGATTTTTGATTAAAGATTATATCATAACCGTTATCACTTAATTGACTTATGGATAACAGATTATGCATTAATCCATCTACTAGCAGAACATTATTTATAGAGGGAAGATTTCCATTACCTACAGTTCCAGAGCCAATTATCTTTCCCCTCTGATTGCCTCCAAAGCCAACGTGGCCTCCAGGCTTAAGTTCCAGGCTTTGGAACATATGCCTTCTTCCCGTCATGTGTCGCGAGCAGCCAGAGTCCAGGTACCATGACTGGTGTTTCTGATTTGCTGCTAAAGATATCTGCAACGTGTATTATTTTATCCTTAGGTACCCAGATTTTCTTGGGTCCTGATTTGTTAGATTTACCAAAACTCTGGTTGAATTTTGGTTTCACAGAATACTTAATGCTAGTGTATTTAATATCATGTGTGTGACCATACATAAAATGTGAATTCAGAGGAGTGTGTTTAATGGTTAAATCCATGACATTCTTTGGTGTAGGAACCTTACCTTGGTATCTTATTTCCTTTCTGCCGTTTCTGCTAACTCCATAGATCATTGAAGCCATTTTGCTTCTATCTATGCTTTTAGCAAGGAACTTCTGGAAACTGTGATCATACTCCTTGGTGATCTCATCAGTGCTGCTGGGAGTTTCAGAAATTGGTTCCTTCTGAGAGTTTTATAGCGAATTTTCTAATTTTGAAATTTTATTTCTCAGCTCAGAATTTTCCAATTTAAGACTCTCAGTCTTATCAGAGTCAGATTCAAGATTCCTTTTCAGGTTTCTGAATTTAACTCTAATCTGCTGGTACCTTTCCAGAATTTCATTAAGGCTTTCAGCAAGTTCAGCCTTAGTAAAATTAATTGCAAAGTCAGGAAATACCTCTTCAGTATCTGATTCTGAGTCTGATTCAGAAGCTTCACTATATTCTGAAATGTTGGCCATGAGAGCTATGTTTGCTCTCTCATCATATGATTATGAGTCAGCTTCAGACGAGTCAGAGTCATCCCATGTAGCCATGAGACTTTTCTTCTTTTCTCTTCCAAACTTCTTTTTGTGCTTTTCCCTCTGAAGCTTTGGGCAGTCACTCTTGTAGTGTCCTTGCTCATTGCACTCATAGCAGATGATGTCCTTGGTGTTTGGCTTTCTGCTTCCTGAGGAACCTTCAGATCTTCTGTATCCAGAGGAAGAATCTATCCTTCTGTATCTGGAAGAAGACTCGTTCTGATCAGATCTTCTAGGATTCCTGAACTTCCTTTGCCTCTGCTTCCACAGTTGATTCACTCTTCTGGAGAGGAGAGAAAGTTCGTCTTCTTCTGATGAGGATCCATCAGATGTTTCTTCAACTGCCTGCAAAACTTTAGACTCAGATTTTTTGTTATATTTTAATGCTAAAGGCTTACCTTGTTTCTGAGGTTCATCAGCTTCTAGCTCTATATCATGACTTCTGAGGGAGCTGATAAGTTCCTCCAGAGAAATTTTGTTGAGATCTTTTGCTAGCTTCAGAGCTGTAACCATTGGCCTCCACTGCTTTGGTAAGCTTCTGATGATCTTCTTGACGTGATCAGCAGTAGAGTATCCTTTGTCCAGAACCTTGAGACCAGTCACCAGAATTTGGAATCTTGAAAACATTGTTTCAATGGATTCACTTTCTTCCATTTTGAATGCCTCATACTTCTGAATGAGCGCAAGAGCTTTAGTTTCTTTGACGTGAACGTTGCCTTCATGCGTCATTCTGAGTGAGTCAAACATGTTCTTTGCTGTGTCTCTGTTAGAGATCTTTTCATATTCAGCATAAGATATGGCGCCGAGGAGGATGGTTCTGGCCTTGTGGTGATTTTTGAAGTCACGCTTTTGTTGATCAGACATTGCTTTCCTATCAATCTTCTGACTGTTTGCATTCACAGGGTGCGTGTATCCATCTGTCACCATGTCTCACAGATCAGCATCATGTGCCAGAAAGAAGCTTTCAATTCTGTCTTTCCAGTAATCAAAATTTTCTCCATCAAAGACTGGAGGGTTTTCCGCTGAATCTGTCTCTGTCTTCATTGTTGTCATTGCTGGTGTGAGAATAAGTTCCTGCCATTGTGTTTTTCTGACGCTGGATCTTGTACTGACACGGTTAAGTGTTTTAGCTCAGAACCAGGCGCTCTGATGCCAATTGAAGAAGTGAAAAACACAAGAAGGGGGGGTTGAATTGTTAAAACTTGAAAAACAATGCAATAAACACAATATTTTTATCCTGGTTCGTTTGATCTCAAACTACTCCAGTCCACCCGTCAAGGTGATCTCGCCTCTCTCTAACGAGGTCTTAATCCACTATATTCAACTGAATATTACAATCTGCTTTAGCAACTGCTAGAGCCTTCTTGAGTCAAACCACAACCCGGTTTCTCAAGGAATCACTTTCTTACAAAGAATTGAAATCTAGGTGTGTGAATGTTTTCTACAAAACTATTTATCACAACTGTGATACTACACAACTTAAGCTTATGGAAACTAGATTGCTAAAATAATGGAGTAAGGAATTTTGGAGCTTTTAGCAAACTGAGAGAAGAAAGATGATGATTAGCTTTTAGGCGTGTGAATTGATGTAGAGCATTAGCCAATTCAATCTTCATTGTCTTGTTTATATAGCATTGGAATTGGTGAACGTTGGAGCAATAATCTTGATTCAATGCCAATAACAAACTTTCCTTATTAAGCAGATCTTGTCTGGAATGATGCCGTTGGTAATAACTCGTCTTGAATGCACAGTACCGTTTCTACTTAAAGCGTGTTCTGGCTTTGGCTCACTCTGACGCTGCTTAAGTGCTGATGAACTGTTGTTGTCTTTATCAGAGATCAGAGTGTTGAGCGCAGTTCTGTTCATCAAGCTTTAGCATAAGCGTGAGTTGTTCTTCTGATTCTGGTATTCTGATATAGGAACTTCTGATGCTGATGTTGATATCCAATTTTCTGATGCTGATTAAGATGTACTCTTGCTGATACCCATCAGAGTTTCTGTAGAACAGAAAGTAATTTTTAGGTAGCAAATAGTTCTTTACATGAATCACATAATTAATATATCTTAGCATTTTGTTATCATCAAAACTTAAACTTAGGGTAGTAGATTCAAACTTTGTTCTAACAGATACAAGTATCGAATCTACAATCAATCGCTCACAAATATGCCCTGGCTAGATACAGGAATCGAATCTGGAATTGCGATAGTTGATAGTAATCATCTTTGGATTGACTTTTTCCTGAAAAGGCAAGACATTAGTTGTATGCAATGTCATGATGTATGAAATGCATGATGTCATGATGCTCAAAATGAGATAGTGTTGTATGCACTTTATCATGTATGTAAACAGGATGTATGAAATGTGAAATGTCTATGAATGTATTTTCGTCTAGGAAAATAAATCCTTGACGAGTACCGGGAGTTTGTGGAATCCTGGGCTGATGTTGAAGAGTGGAGTTCTTCGTTTCCGCTGGGGATGATGGTCGCAAGAATAAACCGATAGGAGAAGATGACTCCGTTGGGAAATATACTTGTTGTAGAGATTACTCTGCGGGGAATTACTCTGTGGGAGGAGATACTTCGCTGGGGTTTTGATGAGAGCTCCGCTGGGGATTCCGCTGATAAGTTATGTTGGGGAATAGGATGAACTCCATTAGGGAATAGGAAGAACTTCGCCGAGGACGATCTTTCCGTGGTGATTGGCTGAGGATAACCCAGTTATAAGTCCTGATGGGAAATAACCTTTGAATAAAGTCGGGGAGAGACGTTCATACTCTGCAGGGGATAAGCTTCCAGAATCTATTGGAGAGATTGATTCGACTCTTCTAGGGAAAACTCTTGAACTGTACTGGGGAAATGGCTCCATTGGGGTGTCTGGTATTCCGCCGGGGAACAATCTTATATTAAGACTGCCGGGGATGCTTGCTGAGGAATGTCTATACTCCGCTGGGGAATGTTGAGATCTTTTGGGAATACCCAACTTCCTTAAGGCTGACAGTAGACTAACTCTGCTTGGGGAGAGTATCGCTGACTTGCTAGGGGAATATTGTGCCTTTTCAGGGCTGATGGGAAACCAACTCTATTAGAGGAGAGTATTGCTGAATCTGGCCTTACTCTGTGGGGAGTTGAGGTAACTTGGTTACATTCTTCAGCCGAACCTACTTTGGTACCTTGGCGGACAAAGCAACTAGATCGCTTAGACAATTCTAAACTGCCCCTGTTTCTGATGTCATCTGTAATTAGTCTTTTGTTTCGTTTGCAAATATTCATGATTAGCAATTAATGTCAAATGCATATATCAAAAATGAACATTGGACGTTTTTTGCAAAACAAAACAAAAAAAGGAAAAACGATGGGTAATTTGTCTGAAAAATTGAACTTGTATTGTGTGATCGGTGGATCTGGAACTGACTGTTTAACGCTGGTTCCCGAAATGTCACGGAAGCAAGAGTCGCCACCGTCTTTTATTTTCTCCAACATGGACAGGACAAAAGCACAGCAAAATTCCTTATGAGATAGTTTCTCGGTTCGGGAGGTAGATTTATAGAAAGGGAAGGTGTTAGCACCCTTCCTATCCATGGTTATCCATGGGCTCTTAGATACTTGCTCATTGTGTTTTCAAAAGTGTTTGCTTTTCAATTGTGAGTGAATTTGAAAAAAGTTTTGTTTAAAGATTTCAGATCGACTCTTGTATCAGTCCTCAAGAGTGTTTGAAAAATCGTTTTGAAAGCTTTTTGAAAGTGTCGGTGTGAAAAGAAGTTTGATTTGTTTTTTTAGAGCAAGTATCTACGAGTCATCTACCTACCCTAAGGAATTAGGCTGTGTAGAAGTCCTTAAAGTAGTGCCATCCCACCATTGAGAGGTAGGTAGCACCATCGTTGGAGGTGTTCGGGTCAATTCGATTGTTAGGGACAGTGTGGTCACCGAAGCAACAGTAGGACACCTTAGAAGCTACCCTTATGCCATAGGTCATGGACATAAGGACTTACTAAAACGTCCTATACTCGACGACCACGTTTCGAGGGGCAAGGCAACAGTGAGGCGTACCCTAAGAGTGGTGTGTGAATTTGTGTATTGTTTTCAGTTATGTTTTATCTTGTCATGCATTTGGTGAGCTACGCTTTGATTTTATTTGGGCCATTCATTCTTTCATGCAAAGTTTAGCAGTTTTAAGGGTGCGGAAATTAAAGTGCGGAAAATAAAGTCCTACGCTATTACAAGGCGCGGGTCTATACATCGCCAAATTAACAAAGACCCGTTTTGAATAAAAATGCGGAAAATAAATAAATTCCTAATTACTATTACAAGGCTTGAGAAATTACATAATATTAAAAAGAAACATAAGAATAAACGTGCGAAAAGAAATTAGAATCGAATGTTCGAGGGCGTTGGACCCTTTAATGAAATTAAATGAAATTAAAAATTAGTTAATTATTTAATAAAGAAAAGAAGTTATTTTTTATGGTTTTTTTGGTATTTAATGAAATAAAGAAAATTAATTAAAATTAGAAGTTAAATGAAACCCTAGTTCTAAATTATTTTTAATTGTTAAAGAAAAATATTCAAGTTTTAACCTAATTTACATTAGTTAATTAATTACATGGGTATTTACAAAATAATTAATAATTAATAATAATAATAAGAAGAAGAAATTATTTATTAAGAAAAAGATAAAAATGTTAAAAAACCTAATTTCTACATATTTTAGTTATTAAGAAAAGATTAAAATTAAAACTTAATTTTACTAAATTAATGATTTAAAGATTTATTTACAAAATTAATTAGTGGTGAAATAATAATAATTAAATATATTACAATTTTTTTGGTTTCTGTTTTTTATATTATAAAAATTATTTTTGTGAATTAACTAAAATAATTAAAACAAATTAAAAAAATTGAAAAGAAAAAAAGAAAATTAGGAAGAATAGAGTACAAACAAAGGGGGGTATCTGACCCAATTTGGAGGTCTTTGTAGAGTAATTTGGCCCATTGAATCAGGCCCTTTTTGACTTTCCAGCGCTTGCGTGCAGAGTGGTTGACTAGCGTGTATGGTAGACTGCACATTCTGGCCTTTGGATTGACCCTCAGTGACACTTGGCTGGCTTGGACGTGGGGTTGCATGATGAACCCTGGGAGAGGCGCTACACAGAAGCATGTTATGGAAAAAATTATGAAATATATAAGGGGACCTGGGAATCGAACCCAGGTCCCAGTGCCTGCATGACAACTCAACAACCATCTGAACCAACGCGTTTCTTTGTTAACATTATAGAACATGAATAATATATGTAAAAAAGAGTATTATGCTGAACAATTAAAAAACGCGCCAATCGTTCAAACCCTCTAATCACGTTCCAACAACTCAGCATCTTCTTCCTTTTTTCCTGTAAATAACACCAAATAGCGGGGGTTTTAAACCTCCACTAACTGCAATGCATAAAAATAACGATTAGAGCATGGTCAATTATAAAAAGGGCGCGAGGTGGTCAAATGATTCGTCTGGATGTCCTGATTTCAATGGTACCAGTTTGAATGGCCAATTTTGCCATATGAAGGAACCCCTAATTCAAAGCTCCTGAAACCCTAAAATGCGTTCATGGTGAATTCTTGTACAGGCAGTATTAGTTCAATTCAAGGATACCATTAGCTTCAGAACGTTCATATTAGTGTAAATCAACATTAAAAACATATGAAAAATGCATGTTAATCAGAAAACGATAATGGACAATTTCAAGGAAAGTGTGATGTCGTTCTACCAACCCTTGAAGTCTGGAGACTTGGTTTCGATTGCAAAAGCTTCCTAGATCCCTTGGCAATGTGCTGGAATGCGTTTGGAGCTTTGAATTATGCTCTAGATATGAAAACAGTTTCAAGGTTTTTGGCAAAAATTTGCAATGTTGTTCTTGGTTTTTAGCGCAACTCTTCTGTCCAATGCTTTAGGTTTCAATTGTGCATAAGTAAGTGAGTGAATTAGGTTAAGAAAACCAGCCCATAATCCATGCATTCATGTTTTTGATATTTGATTTCCAATCATATAAAATCCAATCTTTTTTCATGCCAATTATGTCAAATATGGAAGATATTGTCCCTTTTGATTGATGCACGAAATATTTAGGTCATAATGAGTGAATTGGCTGCACAAAAAGATTTGAAAAACATGATTTAGTATTTTTCTCATAATTAATTTTAATTAAATGAATTAATAAGATTAAAAATTCAATTAATTAATTAAAAATAAGAAAATAACTCCCTTTTAGCTTAATGGGTCGTGCATAGCCTTTGGGTAATGATTCATGGAAGAAATTGAGGCCCATTAGGAATTTTGAACCCTTTTGTGCAAAGTTGACTTTTCAAAATTCCCAAAAATTTCCCAACTTCTACAAGGCATATCTTGCTCAATTTTGAAGCTTTGATCATGTTCTTGGACATTTTGGAAAGGTCTTGAAGTCCTCTAACCAATTCCTTTGGTACCATGTCATTTTGATTTACCAATCTCAAGTTATGGTCTTTTACTTAAAGTGCCTTTTTGTTGACTTTTGAAAATGACCTATAATGTTGAAATTGATAACTTTTTGTGAGAGCATTTCTTGGACTTGAAGTGTCAAGATGAGTTGTAGGAAATGTAATTCTCTTCAAAATGAGATTTGGATGGAATTTTTCTGATAAACCATGTGGAAGTTATGCCCTGGTCAATTTGCAGTTGACTTTTTCAGCTGTCCAAAAATGGAAACTTTTGCATCTTGAGACTTTTTGAGCCATACTTTAAGAATCATGATCAAGAATTGATCAAATGATGGTTGTGGTTTCAAAATAAGACGTTGACCAAAAATTTGGATTTTTGACTGTCAAATGACCATTTTGCCCCTGCAGTTGACTGTGAAGCATTTAGGGTTTTTGACTGTGCAATTTGATGTTGTGAGTCTTGAAACTTGGCATATGGATGCTTGACAATGTATGTAGGCATGTGGGACTTGTTTGGACCCTTGGAAACTTCAATTTCTTTGCCAGCACCAAAACCCTAATTTTTTACTGTTAGGAGGCAATTGGACTGTGCAACCCTTGGGAGACTTTGAAGTATGATCTTAGCAAACCTTGAAGAATATGGGAGGGAAAATTTTGGGGTACAACAGCTGCCCCTATTCAATCTTCTTAAACCTGAGGGTGTAGATTGGCTGGCGTGCCTTTCGTAATCCGAAGGTGGAAGATGATTGAACACGAGAGTGCCTAGAAATTTGCACTCGCATAGTAGAGTGTCAGCAGTATGATGCGGGGAATGGGCTTACAGATGCCATTTGGAGACTGATGGATGGGAGAGATGGGCTTATAGATGCCATCGGGAGGTTGTCGATCGCGTAAGAGATTCCTTAGCGAGAACTTGCGTACCTGAGAAAGAAAATAATTACCTGGCCTGTTACAGGAATTGATCTTCAAACTCTTTATGTAGATGTGCCCTGGCTAGATACAGGTATCGAATCTTAAAACTCTTCAGACGCACCCTGGCAAGATACAGGAATCGGGTCTGGATAATATAGTCGTCAACAGATACACCCTGGCGAGATACAGGAATCGAGTCTGGTAATGTTAGTCGTCAACAGATACACCCTGGCGAGATACAGGAATCGGATCCTCAAACTCTTCAGACGCACCCTGGCAAGATATAGGAGTCGGGTATGGTACTGTTAGTCGTTAACGGATACACCCTGGCAAGATACAAGCATCGGATCCTCAAACTCTTCAGATGCACCCTGGCAAGATACAAGAATCGGGTCTGGTACTGTTAGTCGTCAACGGATACACCCTGGCAAGATACAGGAATCAGATCCTCAAACTCTTCAGACGCACCCTGGCAAGATACAGGAATCGGGTCTAGTACTGTTAGTCGTCAACGGATACACCCTGGCAAGATACAGGCATCGGATCCTCGAACCCTTCAGACGCACCCTGGCAAGATACAGGAATCGGGTCTGGTACTGTTAGTCGTCAACGGATACACCCTAGCGAGATACAGGAATCGGATCTTCGAACCCTTCAGACGTGCCCTGGCAAGATACAGGAATCGAGTCTGGTATTGTTGGTCGTCAACAGATACACCCTGGCAAGATACAGGAATCGGATCCTCAAACTCTTCAGACGCACCCTGGCAAGATACAGGAATCGGGTCTGGTAATGTTAGTCGTCAACGGATACACCCTGGCAAGATACAGGAATCGGATCCTCAAACTCTTCAGACGCACCCTGGCAAGATATAGGAATCGGGTCTGGTAATGTTAGTCGTCAACGGATACACCCTGGCAAGATACAGGAATCGGATCCTCAAACTCTTCAAACGCACCCTGGCAAGATACAGGAATCGGGTCTGGAATCAGTCGTCAACAGATACACCCTGGCGAGATACAGGAATCGGATCTTTAGTTGCGACCGTTGATAGTAATTATCTTTGTATTAACCTTCGTCCTGAAAATACAAAACGTTAGTTGTATGTGATGTCATGATGTATGACATGTGAGACGTGATAAGAGAGATTGTATGTTCATGATGCGTATGTGCATGCTATAATATATGAAGATATGATGTTTATGAATGTATGTTTTTGTCTAGGAAAGTAAATCCTTGACGGGTGCCGGGAAGTCACATCCTGGGCTGATGTTGAAGAATAGTTCTTTGTTGTTTCCGCTGGGGATGATGGTTGCAAGAATACCGGTAGGAGAAGATGACTACGTTGGGGAATAAACTTGGCGAATGGATTACTCTGCAGGGAGAAAATTACTCTAGCGATCTTGCTGGGGAACAATACTCTGTGGGAAGAGAGATACTTTGCTGAGATGTTTGACGATAACTCCGCTGGGGATACCGTTGTTATGTTATGTTGAAGGAATTAATAGACTTCGCTGGGGATAGGAAGACTCTTCCGACGACGATCTTTCCATGGCTTTTGGCTGAGGATAACCCAGTTATATCCTGGTAGGGAAATAACCTTTGAATAAAGCCGGGAGACACGTTCGTGCTCTGCAGGGGGGAAGCTTCCAGAATCTACTGGGGATAAGCTTCCTGCTGGGGAGATTGATTCCACTTTCCTGGGGAAATTTTTGAGATGTATTGGGGAAGTGGCTCCACTGAACGTCTGGTATACCGCCGGGGAACAATCTTAGATCAAGACTGCCGAGGATGCTTGTTAAGAAGATTTGTATATTGAGCTGGGGAATGTTGAGATCTGCTGGAGGATACCCAACTTCCTTAAGGCTGACAGGATAACTCTGCTTGGGGAGAGTGTATTGACTTGCTGGCTCACTCTCTGGGGATTTAAGATATCTTGGTTACGTTCTTCAGCTGAACTTACCTTGGTACCTTGGTGGACAGAGCAATTAGATCGCTTAGACGACTCATTATTGCCCCTGTTTCTAATGTTACCTGTAATTAATCCTTTGTTTCGTATGCAAATATTTATGAGTTAGCGATTATTGTCAAATGCATATATCACAAATTGAACCTTGGACGTTCTTCGCAAAACAAAACAGAAAAAGGAAAAACAATTGGCAATTTTTAGCTGGAAAGTGTATTTGTATTGATTTTTGAATTTGCCCGTAAATAGGAGTTTATGTACAAGAGGCTGACGTCCTAGTAAGAGAACGCCGCCGAACAAAAGAGTTTATACAATTTGTACAAAGGGAAAACAAAACAGCTATGTGAAAAGAACAATCCCACTGGGTTCCAACTCTACTATCGCCTTTATATCTTCGAGCGTCTCATCACTTTGCTGCTCAGTTGACGATGAAGCTGATTGATCGATGCCTTTTGAACTTGACAGTTGATACCGGATTCTGGATGCAAGGTGATCCAATGAGACATAATATTACGCTTTAATCCCTAACGTTTGCCTGGACCGCCCTTTCGGGTTTTCAGTCCACCGGGATACCCATTTTTGCCCAAGCCGCCTTTTCAGGTTTTCGACTTGCCGGGTGTACAGATTTTTTTATTTCATCCCTCATTTTGCCCGAACCCTTTTGGTTCGCCGGGAAGCCCTAATTTTTGCCTAGGTATGTCAACCTAGCGGGTCTTTTATCATGCGTAGTATCTTTTTACTATGTCTGCATTGGCGGGGTGAGGAAGGTCGTCACCATCCATGGTGGTTAGGATCATGGCTCCTCCTGAGAACACATGTTTAACCACAAATGGCCCTTCGTACGTAGGGGTCCATTTGCCCCTGGGATCACTCTAAGGAAGGATGATGCGTTTGATTACCAGGTCCCCGACTTGATACTCTTGTGGTCTGACCTTTTTGTTAAATGCCCTGATCATCCGTTTTTGATACGTTTGACCATGACAAATAGCGGTGAGTCTCTTTTCGTCAATTAGGTTCAATTGATCAAGTCGAGTCTGGATCCAGTCATCTTCGCTCAGATCTGCATCCTTCATTATCCGGAGAGAGGGTATTTACACTTCAATTGGTAAGACTGCCTCCATGCCGTAGACCAAGGAAAAAGGAGTTGCCCCGGTTGACGTCCTTGCTGAGGTACGGTACCCATGAAGAGCAAACGGTAACATCTCGTGCCAATCTTTATAGGTCACTGTCATCTTCTACACAATCTTTTTAATATTCTTATTCGCTGCTTCTACAGCCCCATTCATCTTCGGCCGGTAAGGAGAAGAATTGTGGTGTTGTATCTTGAATTGCTCACAGAGCTCAGTGATCATTTTGTTGTTGAGATTGGTACCGTTGTCAGTAATGATCCTTTCCGGGACGCCGTATCGACAGATCAAGTTATGCCGAATGAACCGTGCCACAACATTCTTGGTTACTGTAGCATAGGAAGCTGCTTCAACCCACTTTGTAAAGTAATCAATCGCCACCAGGATGAAGCGATGCCCGTTGGATGCCGTAGGTTTAATCTCGCCGATCATATCAATGCCCCACGTTGCAAAAGGCCAAGGTGCAGTCAGGATATTCAGAGAGACTGGGGGAACGTGCACCTTATCTGCATAAATCTGGCACTTATGACATGTCCGAGAATGTTGGTAGCAGTCGGCTTCCATAGTAGACCAGAAATATCCTGCCCGAAGGATTTTCTTTGCCATGGTGTGTCCACTGGAATGTGTTCCGAAGGTACCTTCATGCAGCTCTTCCATGATCCTTTCTGCTTCAGTCTTATCCACACAACGCAGTAAGGTTGAATCATGGTTTCGCTTGTATAGAATGCCATTGCTGAGGAAGAACTTTGCAGCGAACCTTCTTAGGAACTTCTTGTCATTAACAGATGCACCCTCGGGGTATTCTTGAGCTTCCAAGTACCTCTTCACTTCATGATACCAAGGTTTCTCAGTTACCTCTTCAGCCTCAAGATCGCAGCAATGTGCAGGTTCGTCCAATTTCCAAATGATGATCCGGGGAGCCTCGTTGTCCCATTTGACTTTGAACATGGAAGACATCGTAGCCAGAGCGTCCGCCAACTGATACTCCTCTCTTGGGAAGTGTTCAAAAGTTATCTCTGTGAAATGGGAGATCAATGTCAACACACATTCTCTGTAAGGAATAAGATTCAGATGTTTCGTATCCCACTCGCCTTTGATCTGATTGATCACGAGAGCGGAATCTCCGAAGACACTCAGAAACTTGATCCTTAAGTCAATCGCAGCTTGAAGACCCATGATACATGCCTCATACTCCGCCATGTTGTTGGTGCAGTTGAAACATAGCCGGGCAGTAAGTGGAGTATGAGTGCCTTGAGGGGATATGATCATAGCGCCAATACCGTTACCCAAAGCGTTGGAGGCTCCATCAAAGTGCATAGACCATCGGGATCCTTCCTCAGGTCCTTCATCCGGTCCAGGTACTTCACAATCAGTCACTATCATGATGCTCTCGTCTGGAAACTCGAAGTTCATTTACTGGTAGTCGTCTACTGCCTGATGTGCCAAGTGGTCTGCCAATACACTTCCTTTGATAGCTTTCTGAGTTGTGTACTGGATGTCGTATTCTGTCAAGATCATTTGCCATCTTGCTATTCTTCCGGATAGAGCAGGCTTTTCGAATATGTACTTTATCGGATCCATCTTTGAGATCAACAAGGTAGTGTGAGTCAGCATGTACTGTCTCAGCCGGCGAGCAGCCCATACCAAAGCGCAACAAGTTTTCTCGAGCAGTGAGTATCGGGTCTCACAGTCGGTAAACTTTTTGCTAAGGTAATAAATGGCGTGCTCTTTTCGGCCAGACTCGTCATGCTGCCCCAGCACACACCCCATTGAGCTATCAAGTACTGTCAAGTATAGTATCAGAGGTCTCCCTTCAACAGGTGGCATAAGAATGGGTGGTTCTTGGAGATACTCTTTGATTCTGTCAAAAGCGGCCTGACATTCATCATTCGAACGTACTACCTGGTCTTTCTTCAGCAGCTTGAAGATTGGCTCACAGGTAGCAGTTAGGTGCGAGATGAATCGAGCAATGTAATTCAGACGTCCTAGGAAGCCTCTGACTTCTTTCTCTGTCTTAGGAACTGGCATCACTTGAATGGCTTTAACTTTGGCAGGGTCCGCTTGAATACCCTTGTCACTTACGACGAAGCCTAGAAACTTTCCCGATCTTACCCAGAAGGTGCACTTGTTCGGGTTCAACCTCAGTTTCTACAGTTTCAAACGGTCATACACTTCAATCTCATGATGGATCATATCATGAAATAAAGCAACCATGGCACGTTGGTAGGTTGCCCCAGCATTTTTCAACCCGAATGGCATGACCTTGTAGCAGAAGGTGCCCCACTGAGTGACAAAGGTCGTCTTTTCCATATCTTCCGGAGCCATCTTGATCTGATTGTAACCGGAAAACCCATCCATGAAGGAGAACACCTTCTGCTGAGCAGTATTGTCAACTAGAACGTCAATGTGAGGTAGGGGAAAGTCATCCTTGGGGCTGGCCCTGTTCAGATCCCTGTAGTCAACACACATTCTTACCTTACCATCTTTCTTCGGTACCGGCACCACGTTGGCAACCCACTGAGGATAAGAAGTCACTGCAAGAAAACCAGCGTCGAATTGCTTCATAACCTCATCTTTGATCTTCTCGGACATCTCTGGACGCATACGGCGGACCTTTTGCTTAACCGGAGGGCAGTCTTCCTTGGTAGGCAAATGATGGACCACAATGTCGGTATCCAAACCTAGGCATGTCTTCGTAGGACCAGGCAAAGATTTCCACATAATCATGCATCATCTGATTCAACCGTTGCTTCACACTGAGCTCCAGATTGGCACCAATCTTAACCTCCTTTCTATCTGCCTCAGTACCCAGATTTATCGTTTCCACTGGCTCTTCATGTGGCTGAATTGCCATCTCTTCCTGGAGTAACAGTCTTGCAAGCTCTCCAGGCACTTCGCAATCATCTTCACCTTCGTCTTTGGCTAAGTTGATCGGATTTTCGAAGTCATAACTGGCAGTAGCAGAGTCGTTACCAGTGAGATCCATAGTGGATTGAAACCTGTATAGGTGAGTGTGTGTAAATATAGCTGTTTTGCAATATAAAGAAAGGGAGCACAAGATTTGAAATGCGAAAAACGTCCAATGTCTTTATTCATGATATATGGAAATGACAATTAATGCCCTCACAAATGAAGCCACGGTGCCCCGGGTAAGACACCGGGCCATAAAGTTTCAGTTTATTGTTTATTACAAATAACAAAAACAAAGGAATTCATTACTGCGTAACAAAATTAACAGGTATGTGATCTTTTGCGGTCCAATTGGTCAGTCCACCATCAGTCGTCGGGCAGATCCAGCTGTTGAACTCAGACTCATCCACTTCGTCACCATCCCTGATAGCATTCACTCCATGGTCAGGCAGGGGAGCTGTTACTACATTGTGTTTCTCAGGTGCCTCAAATTGTACCTCCTTCGCATCAATAAGGTCCTGCACCTTGTTTCTCAGGGCCCAGCAGTCATCAGTAGAATGCCCCGGGCTATCGGAGTGATAAGCATAGCGGGCATTTGGGTTATACTTAGGAGATGCAGTATTAACAACCTTCGGAGCCTCTCTGATAGTCACCAAGTTGGTCGATAGTAATTGCGGCAAGATTTGTGACAAGGTCATACTCAGCCGAGTGAATTCTCTTCTGGGTATCTCACCCCTAGGTTGGTTATGTTGCCGAGGAGTGGCAGCAGGCTTAGCAATAACCACCGTGTTGACAGCTTGGCGGCGTTCTGGTTTGTCTTGCCTCCTAGGCCCATACACAGCACTGGCCTCCTTTTTAAAAGGTTTCTTCTCAGCACTTGAGGACGCACCTTTCTGAATTTTTCCTGACTTCATACCAGCCTCTATCCTTTCCCCAGTCAGAATGAGGTCTGTGAATCCTGCAGATGAATTGCCAATGAGATGATTAAAGAATGGCCCGGATAGAGTCCCCAAGAACATATCTACCAGCTCACGGTCTGTTAATGGTGGCTGCACCCTACCAGCCAGATCCCTCCACTTCTGCGCATACTCTTTAAAACCTTCTCCCGATCCTAGCGACATACCCTGGAGTTGGGTACGTGTAGGAGCGAGGTCGGCATTATATTGATACTGCTTGTAAAAAGCAGTAGCCAACTCCTCCCAGTTACGAACCTTGGTTCCATCCAGCTGATAAAACCATTCGAGATGAGTCCCTGAAAGACTCTCCTGGAAGAAGTGGATCCACAAGTTCTTGTCCATGGTATACGGCTGAATCTTCCGCACATAAGATCTGAGATGTAACTTAGGGCAGGACGCCCCGTCATACTTGGCAAAAGATGGTGCTTTGAACTTGTGTGGGATGACCACACCAGAAGATAGACCCGAGTCTCCAAAATCCAAACCAGGCACTTGTTGAATTTCCATGGCATTCAGACGATCTTCCAACTGCTTGTACCTATCTTCAGCTGGAGGATACTGCTCCTCATTAAAATCAGTCTCGTTATCAGAGACCACCGGACTTGGAGCCCTTCCCCCCTGGGGACTGTCTTTGCCTACAGAAGAACCAGCTTCCTCATTCTGCAGTGTGTTACCAAACCTCTGGCCCGTGTTGAACAGAACAGTTCTCTTCTTCTTCTTCTTGACCAGCAGGGCCTTCAGTTCCTCCTGTCCTTGGGCCAAACCCATGATCAGCTCTTGGAATTGTGCGTTCTGAGCCTGAAGGGCCTTGATAGACTGCTCGGTAGATGATTCAGGGTTCATGATGCTGAAATAAACAGCGAAGAACATTAAGCAACCTGAAAAGAAGAGTACTTGTGATGCACATGATGAATGGAATGCGTATGATTTATGTTTCCAAAGACAATCGGGAATCAACTTTGTAAACAAAAAGAAACACACTTCATTAGATTCAACTTTGAAATTTAAATTGTTCAACAGATTGCCCTTAGGCGTTACATAAAAATGGAAATACTAAAAAGGGAAATAAAATTGTAAAAGAACATCCAAGGCTCATCATTGATCCCAGGGTCTCCTCTTCTCAGTACGGATGTAGTCATTCAAATCTCGCTCGTTCTCCAACTGCTTTGTCAGCCTCTGGATCTTCAATTCCTGCTCGTTGAACTTTTCCCGATAAGAATCCCGTTCTTCTCGCAGTTGCGCCCAATACCTCTTTAGTGTATCATAATCAGTAGGTATCTGAGGAGGGAGAACTGTTGGGGGAGTCCCATCTCCATCAGGATACTCAAGAATGACGGGTCTGACAGCTTCATATGGCATACCTATCTTCTGAGCACGGGTGCGGACCCATTTATAGTAGGCTTCCATAGGTAGAGAAGTCTTTGGTCCCAACTCTTGTGGGTCAGCTTTGTGAATTCTGTCCCAAGCCTTGATGAACCTACGACGCAGCTCGTCACTATCCACCTGAAATTCAAAACTGAGGTGAGGCACCAACATCTCATGAGGCCCTGCTCTTCTGGATCTTCCAAACTGACGGAGCGCTAGACATGGATTATAAGAGATCCCTCCTTGGGTACCAATCAAAGGAACATTAGGATACTCTCCGCAACGATCAATAACAGTTATCTCATCTAAACCTCTGAGAGTCCAAATGATGTCCTTATCAGTGAGAGACATTAACCTATGAGCCCAACCTCTTCCTTCTTTGTTCTTCAGCACGAACTTAGGGAGGTGCGAAATAAACCACCTCACCAACAAAGGAATGCAACACCACATGGTTCCTCGTCTTCGGGCAGTACGAGCATAGAGTTGTTGCAAGACATCACCCAAGAGAGTGGGTACAGGGTTCCGAGACATGAAGATCCTTATGGCATTGATATTGACAAAGTTATCAGGATTTGGAAACAATACTAGCCCATAGATTAAGAGAGCCAGAATGTCCTCGTACGCCCTGAAGTCTAAGTCATTCCAGAAACTGTTAGCTTTACCAATCAGAAACTTGGCCAAGAAGCCCTTAACTCCGCTTCTAGTCACCCAGTTGTCCATTACCTCCTTGTGGGTCAAAGGAAGAGCTGCAGCAATCTCCTCAAGCCTAAGAGTCTTTTCCCAGCCAGTGAAGGGAGTCTGATCCAAGACAGGGATGCCAAGCAAATCATAGAACTCTTCCAGGGTAGGGACCAGCTGGAAGTCTTGAAAGGTGAAGCACTGGTACAGAGGGTCATAGAACTGGGTCAGGACACTCATCAGCTTTTGGTCCCACTTTGCCGTGACTAAACTGAGAAGAGAACCATGCCTCTGAATGAAGGAAGTAGTATTTGGAATTCTGCTAACCAACTCTTCAAGCAACTCAGGTGGGTGAACAAAGTTGAACCGGATAGTATTCCTTCACATAGGCATCATGATGTCCTACAAAACAGAGCAAAGGTGAAACCCTCTTGTCTTTGAAATGGTCAGTCCTTATGTAGGATGCATGCAATGTTATGATGGCATGATGTTATGATAAAGCACACCACAAATATTCACAAAGGCAAACATGATAAGGCACACAAGTCACACAAGACAAGCCCTTAGAGTTTAGGCCAGCATGGGGTCTAGGTATTACCCTCTTTCAGTTTGTTGGTTCAGACCTGTCCTATCAGAAGTAACTGGGTTCTAGAGGATCCCAATATCACTGACTACCCTCAATCGGTCATAACTCCAGCATCGCAATCTTTTCTTGCAGCCAGAACCATCACGAGAGTTTAGCCTCAATGGGCGTAGCATACTGCTACTGTTCTATTGGCCAAGTTGGGTCATTTAAGGTTCTAAGGTCGGTTGGTGCTTAATGACTCCTCAGAAGACCCATATTCTCCTCGTTGCGACACAAGGGATATCGGTACAGACCAAGGTGCCACACCAACGTAGCCACTGCTCCACCCATGTCGGTCTACGCCGGACAGGTCCCTCACAGCTTATGCTACCTAATAGGGTATCCCCAGATCCGGGTTAGGATCTATGTAACTCCGATGCAGCCCACAATAATAAAGCAAACAAACACAACAATTGAAAACACAAGTGATCTTAGTCCTAAGGTACACCTCACTTTATGAGTATCCCTAGCAGAGTCGCCAGTTCTGTGATCGGTGGATCTGGAACTGACTGTTTAACGCTGGTTCGCGAAATGTCGCGGAAGCAAGAGTCGCCACCGTCTTTTATTTTCTCCAACATGGACAGGACAAAAGCACAGCAAAATTCCTTATGAGATAGTTTCTCGGTTCGGGAGGTAGATTTATAGAAAGGGAAGGTGTTAGCACCCTTTCTATCCATGGTTATCCATGGGCTCTTAGATACTTGCTCATTGTGTTTTCAAAAGTGTTTGCTTTTCAATTGTGAGTGAATTTTAAAAAAGTTTTATTTAAAGATTTCAGATCGACTCTTGTATCAGTCCTCAAGAGTGTTTGAAAAATCGTTTTGAAAGCTTTTTGAAAGTGTCGGTGTGAAAAGAAGTTTGATTTGTTTTTTTTAGAGCAAGTATCTACGAGTCATCTACCTACCCTAAGGAATTAGGCTATGTAGAAGTCCTTAAAGTAGTGCCATCCCACCATTGAGAGGTAGGTAGCACCACCGTTGGAGGTGTTCGGGTCAATTCGATTGTTAGGGACAGTGTGGTCACCGGAGCAACAGTAGGACACCTTAGAAGCTACCATTATGCCATAGGTCATGGACATAAGGACTTACTAAAACGTCCTATACTCGACGACCACGTTTTGAGGGGCAAGGAAACAGTGAGGCGTACCCTAAGAGTGGTGTGTGAATTTGTGTATTGTTTTCAGTTATGTTTTATCTTGTCATGCATTTGGTGAGCTACGTTTTGATTTTATTTGGGCCATTCATTCTTTGGTGAGCTACTGTCTCAGCCGGCGAGCAGCCCATACCAAAGCGCAACAAGTTTTCTCGAGCAGTGAGTACCGGGTCTCACAGTCGGTAAACTTTTTGCTAAGGTAATAAATGGCGTGTTCTTTTCGGCCAGACTCGTCATGCTGCCCCAGCACACACCCCATTGAGTTGTCAAGTACTGTCAAGTATAGTATTAGAGGTCTTCCTTCAACCGGTGGCATAAGAATGGGTGGTTATTGGAGATACTCTTTGATCTTTTCAAAAGCAGCCTGGCATTCATCGTTCCAACGTACTACTTGATCCTTCTTCAGCAGCTTGAAGATTGGTTCACAGGTAGCAGTTAGATGTGAGATGAATCGGGCAATGTAATTCAACAGTCCTAGAAAGCCTCTGACTTCCTTCTCTGTCCTGGGAGCTGGCATCTCTTGTATGGTTTTCACTTTGGCAGGGTCCACTTGAATACCTTTGTCGCTTACGATGAAGCCTTGCAGTTTTCCAGATCTCACCCCAAAGGTGCACTTGTTTGGGTTCAACCTCAGCTTGTACAACTTCAGGCGGTCAAACAGCTTCCATATATGGTCAAGGTGTTCCTCCTCAGTTTGGGACCTTGCAATCATATCATCGACATATACTTCAATTTCATGGTGAATCATGTCATGAAACAGCACAACCATGGCACGTTGGTAGGTTTCCCCAGCATTTTTCAACCCAAAGGGCATGACCTTGTAGCAAAAGGTGCCCCACTGAGTAACAAAAGTGGTCTTCTCCATGTCTTCCGGAGCCATCTTGATCTGATTATAACCGGAGAAGCCGTCCATGAAGGAGAATACTTTATGTTGAACAGTGTTGTCAACCAGAACGTCGATATGAGGCAGAGGGAAATCATCCTTAGGGCTCGCCCTGTTCAAATCCCTGTAATCAACACACATTCGAACCTTACCATCCTTCTTCGGTACTGGAACCACGTTGGCAATCCACTGAGGGTAGGAAGTCACCGCTAGAAACCCGGCATCAAATTGTTTCATAACCTCAGCTTTGATTTTCTCGGACATTTCTGGACGCATACGGCGGACCTTCTGTTTTACCGGAGGGCAGTCTTCCTTGGTAGGTAGGTGGTGAACCACAATGTCGGTATCCAACCCAGGCATGTCTTCGTAAGACCAGGCAAAGATTTCCACATAGTCATGCAGCATCTGAATCAACCGTTGTTTCACACTGAGCTCTAGATTGGCACCAATGTTGACTTCCTTTCGGTCTGTCTCAGTACCCAGATTTACCGTTTCCACTGGCTCTTCATGTGGATGAATGGCCCTCTCTTCCTGGAGTAGCAGTCTTGCGAGTTCACCAGGCACTTCACAATCATCTTCACCTTCATCTTCGGCTAAGTTGATCGGATTTTCGAAGTCATAACTGGCGGTAGCAGAGTCGTTACCAGTGAGATCCAGAGTGGATTGAAACCTGTATGAGTGAGTGTGTGTAAATATAGCTGTTTTGCAATATATAATAAAGAAAGAAAAGGAGCGCAAGATTTTGAAATGCAACAAACGTCCAATGTTTTGATTAATGATATATGAAAATGACATACAAAAGCCCTCACAAATGAAGCCACGGTGCCCCGGGTAGGACACCGAGCCATAAAAGTTTCAAAATATTGTCTGTTACAAATTGAAAACAAAAGAGTTCATTACTGAGTGACAAAAGTAATAGGTGTGAAATCTTTGGCAGTCCAGTTGCTTGGTCCATCGTCGGTTGTTGGGTAGATCCAGCTGTCGAATTCAGATTCCTCCACGTCGTCTTCAATAGAATTCACTCCCGGGTTGGTGATGAACACAGAAGGTCCTCCAATTCTTGCCTTACGAACAGCCCTTTGAGCTTCTGCAGTGAAGCCCAAACCAAACTTGTCAGTCTTTGGAGTGAAGTCAGGAAGTCGGCCCCAGTTTGCGCACTCGCCCTTCTCAATCACAGCCCGGGCATCCTTTAAGGAAGCCATCTTCAAAGGAGGGTCTTCAATTACAGTTTCAGCTGATGCCAGTGTCTGAGGCACCTCTTCAAAGTGTTGGAATGGAGTCTCAATGAATTCCCCATCCATTTCTATGTACCGGAACGAGTTGAGGTGGCTGACCATATACTCTTCCTCCCCCTGTACTATAACAATATTCCCCCTGACTGGGTACTTAAGCTTCTGATGTAGTGTGGAGGTCACAGCTCCAGCCTTGTGGATCCATGGACGACCCAGCAAACAAGAATAGGATGGACGAATGTCCATCACATAGAAAGTAGAATCAAACACCTGAGAACCAACCCTGATCGGGATGTCAACTTCACCATGTACCATCCTCTTCGAACCGTCAAAGGCTCGGACAACAATGTTACTAGGCTTGAGCTCTAAACCCTCACAATCCAACCTGTCTAGGGCCTTCTTGGGTAATACATTCAATGAAGAACCGGTGTCTACCAACACACGGGAAAGAGTAGTGCACCTGCATTCAATGGAGACATGCAGGGCGTCGTTATGGTTCTTTCCTTTGGCAGTCAGATCGGCGTCAGAGAAGCACAATCCATTGTCAGTAGTCAAGTTGGCCACACAATCAGTAAATTGATCAGCAGATGTTTCTTGTGGCACATGGGCCGTTTTCAGGAAGGAGATCAGGGCCTTGGCATGGGCCTCTGAACACAACAACAGTGATAGCATGGAAATATTTGATGGGGTGTGCCCCAACTGCTCAACTACATTGAAATCACTTTTCTTGATAATCTTGAGAATCTCTTCCATCTCTTGCTGGGAAGCTTCAACATTGGTTGTCTTTGGTACCTCCGTCTGGGCAGGCAAATCAGTAGCAATCCCTTTGCCCCGAGCGTCAGATGACTCGGCAGCAGGGGTAGTAACAGGAACTTGATTAGGAAGGGAAGCAGGCACACTTTCAGGTGTGATGATAAGAGGTTTCTGAATAGCTGATGGCGCAATATCTGGTGAGAACAGCCTACCACTGCGAGTAATTTTGGTAGGCCCGGTGATGTTACTGACGCTGATACTTGTATTGAACTCTTGTTTTACTCCAAGAACATAAACATCTTCCCCATAGTGCCACAGGACAGCTTTGTCGGATGTATAAGGGAGAGGCCCCGGAACAGTGATGATGATAGGAGCAATCTTCTGAGTGGACATGATTTTGACAGGCTTCTTTGAAGGAGCCTTGGGAGGTTTGTTGAAAATAGTGACAATAGAAACTTCTTCAGTAGGGACAGCAGGAACAGCAATCTTCTCGAACAAGATCTCTTTGCTATCCATCAGGCTTTGGATACCTGATTTCAGCAAAGGACAACCAACAGGTGAAACAGCACACAGAAGGCAACCTTTTCCACAACCCGGAAATAAACCGGCTAGCAACAGGTTCCTTTTGACAGTCATCAACGGAGTAACAATCTCTTCCACGAAGGCTACATACCGGTCTTCTTCCACAGCATTCACTCCATGCTGGGGCATGGGAGCAGTCACAACATTGGGCCTTTCGGGCGCCTCAAACTGTATTTCTTTAGCATCAATAAGGTCTTGAACCTTATTCCTCAGAGCCCAGCAATCATCCGTAGTATGTCCCGGGCTATTAGAGTGATAAGCACAACGGGCGTTGGGGTTTTACTTTGGAGAAGCTGTGTTCACTACCTTCGGAGATTCTTTGACAGTTACCAGATTGGTTGACAGTAGTTGCGGCAATATCTGAGACAGGGTCATACTGAGTCGAGTGTACTGCCTTTTGGGTCTCTCACCCCTTGGTTGGTTATATTGCTGAGGAGCAGCAACAGGCTTTGAGATTACCAACACATTGACAGCTTGGTGGCGTTCCGGTTTAATTTGTCTTCTGGGACCATAAATAGCACTGACTTCCTTCTTGAAGGGCTTCTTTTCAGTACTCGCGGAGGCACCTTTCTGTATTTTCCCCGACTTGATACCAGCTTTTATTCTCTCACCAGTCAGAATGAGGTCTGTAAACCCAACAGAAGAATTACCAATCAGATGGTTGAAGAATGGACCAGACAGGGTCCCTAAGAACATATCGATAAGCTCACGGTCAGTTAGCGGTGGCTGCACCCTTCCAGCCAGGTCTCTCCACTTTTGCGCATATTCCTTGAATCCTTCGCCCGTCCCTAGTGACATACCCTGGAGTTGGGTACGCGTGGGAGCGAGGTCGGAATTGTACTGATATTGCTTATAAAAAGCAGTAGCCAACTCCTCCCAGTTTCGAATACTGGCCCCATCCAGCTGATAGAACCATTCGAGTTGAGCCCCTGAAAGGCTATCCTGAAAGAAATGGATCCAAAGGTTCTTGTCTGCAGTGTAAGGTTGGATCTTCCTTACATATGATCTGAGATGCATCTTCGGGCAGGTTAGCCCGTCATACCTTACAAAAATTGGCACTTTAAACTTCGGGGGGATCACGATTCCAGCAACTAATCCCAAATCTTTGAAATCTAAGTCGGGAACTCTCTGCAGCTCCATAGCTGCCAACCTGTCTTCCAAGCCCTTGTACTTGTCGTCGGCGGGTGGGTATTGTTGCTCAGAGTAGTCTTCGTCTTCTTCAGCCTCTTCCTCTTCAACTTCGGATTCGGAAGGTACCGCAGCCCCTTTGCCTTTACTGGTTCCCTCCTCAAAAGTAGGAGGAAATTCAAGAACTCTTCTGGCTTCACCCTCAAACCTTCTTCCTAGGGTAGCAACACCGATTCTCTTCTTCTTCTTCTTCTTCAAGAGCAAAGTCTTCAACTCTTATTGACCCTGGGCTAAGCTCATGACCAGCTCTTGAAACTGGGCGTTCTGGGCCTGGAGGGCCTTGATAGCTTGTTCGGTAGTAGGCTCGGCAGACATGATGATTGAGTGCTGAAATAAACAGCGAAGAAGATTAAGCAACCTGTAGAAGAAGGGTACCTGTTATGCATATGATGCATGATATGCTTATTTATGCAATGCATTCAAGGATTTAGAAAATTCAAAATTGTTGCAAACAAAAAGAACACACGTCATATTAATAAGAAGAAATTTGTTAGTACATAAATGCCCCATGGGCCAAATATTACAAAAAAAACTTCTCAAGGTAAAAAGACGTCGTGCATCCTTTTTGGTGCGATGTAGGTGTTGAGGGTCTCTTGCTCATGGAGTCGGCGGGTAAGTTCCAAAACCTTCTTCTCACTGGCGTAGAAGCTGGCTTCAAAAGTGTTCCATTCCTCCTTGAGTTGGATTCAACTCTTCTGCATCTCCTCCCACGATGTAGGCATGTTAGGATATAGGATGGTGTAGGGAACCTCTCCTTCCTTAACGGGATCTTTAATCATAGGGAGAACATGAGGATAAGGCATCATTAGACTCTAGGCTCGGGTTCGTACCCACTTGAGATAAGGCTCAAGAGGGATGGAGTTCTTTTGCCCTAGTGTCTTGCTGTCTACCTTGTTAGGCATCCTCCAAGCTCTGATGAATCTTTGGCGAAGTCCTTGCGCATCGTTGTCGAAGTCAAAAATTATGTCAGGAATCAACATGTCATGAGGGCCATCCCTCCGTGCATATCCAAATTGTCTTAAAGCTAGACAAGGGTTGTAGGTGATGCCTCCTCTAGTGCTAAGCAATGAAACATTAGGGAACTCTCCACAACGATCGACGATGATGACATTTTCTCTGGACTGAGAACACCAATGTACATCAGAGTGAGTGAGGGTCATCAACCGTTGTGACCACCTTAAGCCTTGGTCATTCTTCAAAACAGATTGTGGAAGGTGCGAAATAAAACACCTTGCAAGGAGAGGAGTACAACACATGAGAACACCCCTCTTTCTCATTGTTCGTGTGTAAAATGAGTGAAGAATGTCCCCAAGCAATGTTGGTTTTGGATTTCTGGATAAGAAGATTTTGACGGCGTTGATATCTACAAGTTGGTCAGGATTTGGGAACATGACCAACCCATAAATGAGGAGTGCCACAATTTCTTCAAAGGCTTGTAGATCCAATGAATTCCAACACTCTTGTGCCTTCTCAAACAAGAATTTTGCTAAGAAGCCTTTGACACCGCTTCTAGTTTCCCAATGCCCCTTGATGTCAGATGGTTGCAAGTGTAGTGCTTGAGCAACATCTTCAGGCTTTGGTTCTTTTTCCGTACCGTTGTAGGGTAGTTGATTAAGAATAGGAATTCTCAGGAGTTGAGAAAATTCCTCCAAAGTGGGCACCAATTGGTAGTCGGGTAAAGTGAAACAGTGGTGAAGGGGGTCAAAGAACTGGAACAGCACCTTCATCATGTCCTCTTCAATGTTGGTGTTGACTAGGCTGAGCAGTCTACCATGTCTTTCACTGAAGGGAGAGCTTTCCGGAATTCTGGATGTGAGCTCCTTGAGTTGAGGAGGGATTCTCACAAAGTTGACTTGGATAGTTTTCCTGCGAAGAATTTCCATGACCTACAAAACAAGAACAAAGATGAAGATCTAAACCCTTGAAATGGTTAGTGAATGCATATGATGCTTTATGATGTTTATGATGTATGCATAAAACATATGTACAAGCAATTCACACAAAAACCCTAGTTTTAGGCTTGCATGGGGTTTCATAGGTAAGTACCCTCTTGAGTGTAGTTGGCTTAAAAACCTGTCCTATAAATAGTAACCGGGTTCTAAGGAGCTCAATATCACTGGATTGTTTTCCATGTTCATTGTTTTGGTTTAGCAACTTAACTAGCGACCAAAATATTCCAAGAAAACAACCCTCAATGAGTGTAGTATCGAGTATCTACCAACTTCGGACTGCACCAAAGCCGGTCATCTCACTACCCCTAATAAAAGGCCAAGATGGTCAAGTAAGGTTCTAGGTCATTAGTGCTTAGTGACATCACTCAGCGGCCCCGTACTCTCCTTGATTGAACTCAAGGGTTACCGGTACTCACAAATATGTCGCACTAATATAGCTATTGCTTCAACCGTGTCGGTATACCCCGCACAGTTTCCACAATGTATTGCTATCTATGAATGTTTCCCCAAATCCGGGTGTAGGATTGCAAACCCAAACAAGAGAGCCAAGATATAAAGCAATCAAAGCAAACAATTAGTCATGCAAGAGGGTGATCTAAGCCCTAAGGTTACTCCACTTTAAAAAATATCCCCAGCAGAGTCTCCAGTTCTGTGATACGGTGGGAGAACTGACTTGAGTTTTGCGTTTGTTTTCGCAAATGTTTCGGTTGAGCAAGAGTCGCCACCGACTTTTTATTTTATCCTAAGGAAAGGTTAAAAAGCACAGCAAAAACCTTTGAGATGTTTTCTTGGGTTCGGGGAGTAGATTATAGAAAGGGAAGGTATTAGCACCCTTTCTATCCATGGTTATCCATGGGCTCTTAGTTACTTGCTTAGATCAACTTGCCTTGATTTTCAATTGTTTGAAATGGTGCTCCCAATTGTTTGAAATGGTGCTTTGTGTGTGTGGGTTTGAAAAATGTTTTGAAAAGAGGCCATTTGTGGTGGCAACCTTTGTAATGATCCATGTTGGGATGTATACAAAGGTGTATATCTTTTGAAAAGTTTTTCAATGTTTTGAAAGTTGTTTTGAAAGTGTGTTGTGATGTGTGGTTTTGAAAAATAGGCAAGTGTTTTTGTTTTGCAAGTTGGCAAGTAACCAAGAGCTATCTACCCTAAATTTCTCAAAGATTTTTCCTATGTTTCTAACCCTTTTAACAATTTTGTTCCACCATTGTATTTGGTGGACAATCTTGTGTTGGATGTTTGACGGGACAGGTGCGGGTCATCGTTTAGACCATGATTGCAATGGTGCCAAGTGTCTTTGGGCAAATTTTCCTTTAAGGGACTTGATCATTTTTAGGCAACTTTCGAAAGCGTCATCGAGGGACTATGATCATTTGATATTGTTTTGTTTTGCCAAGAACACTCAACATGCAATATGGCCCATTATTGAAGGCAACAAGTGGAGTACCCTAGGGGTGCAAGTGTGATTAGTGTTGTCCATTTTCATGCTTTGTTATCTTTGAATTAGGTCAAACTATTTGTCGTTTTTGATTTGCATACAAACCCTAAGTCTATCATGGTATATTTAGAAAGCTTTTAAATGCGAAATTTAAAATCCTAAACTATTACAACATAATTATGGGATGGGGGGTACAAATGTTCAAATGGGGGTATTTTAGCAAGAAATTAAATCTAAACTATTACAATCCAAATGGAATTTACAAGGTATTTAATTGCACAATAATTAAATAAAATACAATAAATATGCAAGATGCAAAAAATGATTTTTATATGTATGTAAAAAGGTATTTTTATATGACAAATAAACAAAAATAAAAAGGATTAATTTTTGGTATTTTTATGTTTTTAGGGAAAAACCCTAATTTGCTAAATAAAATGTATTAATTATTTAATATATGCAATATTTATTAATTATGTACAAAAAATAAATAAAGAGAAAGTATATTGTAAAAAAAGTGATTTTTTAAGTTAAATATTAATAAAAATAAAAATGTATTATTTTTGTGTTTTTTCCCTAAATATTCTAATAAATATAGATAGGTATTTATATTATTTACTAAATATATTAAATATGTACCAAAATAAAATATTTAATATTTACAAAAAAAAATATATTTTTTAGAAAATGTTTTCAAAAGATAAAATAAAATAAAATCAGAAAATAGAATGTATTTTGTATTTATTTTGGTATTTTAAATAAGAGTATATTTATGTTTATTTACATATAAAACTAAATGAAACAAAATAAATATCAAATAAAATGCAAAAAATGTGAGAAAAATATTTTTAATATTTTTTATGCTTTGACAAGTCAGAAACAAAAATCAAAAGTCAAAAATAATGAAAATAAAACACAATGGGCCAAGGGGGTGCATGTGTAAAAAGATGGTGCAAATAGAAAAAAGAAACAGACCCAACCCAAAGCAAGCTTGTTTTCAACCTCCAGACAGTTTCAAATGAAAAAACGTGCGCTTCCTTCCATCCCTGTTATCTCTTGATTCCTTGACTTTTAACAAAAACTTACAACACAAACATTATAGAGCATCATGTCACGAGTTCATACATATAAAAAACTTGATCTAACTCTCAGAAATGAGAGAGAATTTCTTCTCCCCCAATTTCTGACCTAAGTTTTTGTCAATGTTTAGGTCTTAAATTCTCTCAGCATATGCAATATAAATGGAAAGTGAGGATATGGGTGGCTTCAGGGACATGAGTATGACACTTTTCGTTCATAAACCTAAACCTAACTCTTCCTAGATTGAGAGATAGAAGTCCATGAACTTACCTGTTCAGCTTAGATCGTGTATGACAATGGAGGCACTTTCAAGGCAATGTGAGGACTTGTACAACTTGCTTGAAGTTCAGGGATGCTTCTCCAATGCTTGGTGTGCTTTGAATCTTGCTGAATCACTCCATGGAAGTCAACCTGCAAGAGAGAAAAATGAAAATGGCAAACTATGCTATGGCTGTTACAGTTCCAGTTCAATGCTTGGAATAGTTTGTATGGATGTTATGGAAGGTGTATGAAGTGGTTTGGATGAAAATGCACGATGGAAATGAGTTGTGCCACTCAAACTGCAGGGATGCCCTGTTTTGTGCAGCAAAATGGTGTTTTGATGTTTAGGGAGGTATTGAAGGTAGTTGGCTCGTGTTTCAGGTCAGTTGAGGAGTATGGAATGTGTGGAGAAAGTTTGCTTAAGCTTGTTCTTGCAGCAATGTGAGATGTGATCAGTTATGAAATGTTTCTTCTATCTTAAGCAAAAAATGACAAGTTGGTTTCTAGGCTAACACAGGCCCCTCAGGTATGTTGCACCAATCACCCTTGATCAGTGGACTTTTCTCATGAACTTGTGCATCAAAGATCTGCATTGTACCTCATAGATTGTAAACTTGACATAAAGTTCACCTTTTCAAAAATGGCTAAAGTACTTTTTCTAATTATGGATTAAATTGGCATGTAATGATTAAACACATAAGATAAGGCTTGAACACAAAGGATTTGCATTAAATTATTGAGTGTGGATGAGATAAAAGGCCTGTAATGTAGCTTGCACATGCTGAGTTCAAAAATGCAAAGTTATGAACATGGAAATGGCTCATGAACAAAGTGACTTTTGCCCATATTGCCAAATTCGATTCTCCCTAATCACAAGGGTGTTTGAGAAGTTCTTGGACATTTTAGAAAGGTTGGAATGTGTACTACAATCCATCTTTGTAATGCAAGTTGAAATTCCAAGTGGAAGCATGTGAAAAGTGGCCATGAAGTCAGGCAAAAATCCTGCCTAAAATAGGTCAAAATTGTTCTAAGTTAAGAATATTTTGCACCCTTGTTCCAAAAATCATAACTTGAGCTACAAGCTTCTTTTGAGGAAACTTTGTGAATTAAAGTTGTAGATTTTGCAATGTACTACAACTTTCATGTTTTGAGTTTTGTTTGATTCCAAATGCATCTTGATGAGAAAGTGGGACAAAGTTAGGAAAAAATTAGGGATTTTCATAACTTGGAAAAATTCTAAGTTATGAAAATTCTTCATTTCAAACCCTAATTTGTGATTTTTGATTTCTTGATGAACAAGTTTCATAATTTGACATGTTTTGATGAAAAATGAATCTTGGCACTTGATTTTGACCAAAAAGTCAAAGTTTAACTTTTCAGTATACAGTCAAATTTTGCTCAGTTGACTGGAAAATTCATCTGTCAATCTTGTGCATTTGGGATCTTTTGAACTTGTTGAACATGTAAAGACAAAGCCATTGAGATCTTGAGTCCATATGTGAGCTTGGTTTGACATTGGTTAGGTCAAACAGTCAAAAATTGCCTTTGTGCAGTCAAAACCCTAAAAATGACCATTTTGCCCTTTTGGTGATCTGATCAAATTTCTTGTGGAATTGTGATCCAAACTTGATCAAATGGTCCATATGAGTTCATAATGTTGATGTGGGTCAAAAATCATGAGGTTTGACTGTCAATTGACCATAGTTGACTTTTTTCCCAATATAGATGATTTATAGGTCAATTATCCAATTGATTGGGCAAAGATTGGAATCAAGGCTTGAAACTTGGTATGGATAAACTTGTGAGTCCAACATGAAGCATGAAAGTCACTTTGGGCATTTTAGGTCAAAACATCTTTGTGCAAACACAAACCCTAATTTGGGTCAACAGTGCAAGGAGGAGTCTTGAGCAGAGTAAACCCTAACTTGTTCTTGAGCTACAAGGGTCTTGTGATGAGAAAATGTTGAGGAAATGGGAGGGAAAATTTTGGGGTACAACACATAAGTAACATTCATCCAAGTTCATTACAATTGATGTTATTCGTCGCATCACATGCTATTCTCCAAGACTTCTAAATCTTAGTCATGCTTAAGCCAATTCAGTTTCATCCATGACCTGCAATACATGCTTGAGGCCGTGTTGTGCCAAGGCTCAAAATTCCAAAGAACACCGTGACAGGCTGTAGCATATATGAAGGCTACTAGACAGAACAGATGCTTATGCTGCAGCAAAGAAACTGGTCGTTGCAAACAAATTAAGCATAGTAAAGGAGTCTCTAGTACGGATGTCGTAGGAAGAATATAATTCGACAATCAATCCCAGCCCTGCATCAAAAAGAAAAAAAATCAAGAGAGGAATATACCAGTTCAGCCCTGTATTAAAATTAATAAAACCAAGCTAGAAAAACCACTTGTTCAAGAAGATAGCCCTGCAAACTATCATAACAGAAAAACCATAACATAATTTTTATTAACTACCAACCCAAAATCTCCTAACAATTTCTAGCAGCACTTCCTAATTCCTAACAAAACTAACAGATGACTAACTGAGTTTTCTAATAGAAAATACCATAATATTCCATTTAATTGTAACAGATAAGATAACAGAAAAACAGATTGGCTAATAACTAATTAACTATTATAGAAAACAGCAACATAAATGGTATTCTGGGTCAATGCAGTTGTTCTCCTTTGTTTGCCCGATTTCATACGAGCCAAGATAAGCATATGGATGAGATTCAACATGATAATTCTCTTTTTTCTTTATAAGAAAACCGGTGTTACCATTCTAATCATTCACCCTGTTCTGCATAATTCTTCCTGTAACAATGTTCGTACCGGAGGCCGAAATTCCTGCATGGGTTGTTTGTTATATCCCATCAATCATGTCATTTCTCAACATTCTTCCAGCACCAAAATCTTTTCCCTTCATTATACCGTATCTCCTATTCGAGAACCCCATGTCAGTTACAAAATTCAATGCCATGATCTCAGGCTTATTCCAGCTTGGAAGCACATACGAATGGGTCGTCACTAAGAAATCCGATCGTTTGTCAGAGGACGATCTAGCTTCTTTAGTCGAGAAACCAAAGCATCAAAGGGGGTCGTCCGCCCCTGATCTCGAGGAAATGAAAGAAGAAATTAGGAAACAAGAAGAAAACGTGACGAAGAGAAAGAAGAAAAATATAATAAAATGTATATGAAGGAACTTGCTTTGGCTTGTTTACTCTTAACAGCTTCAGCAAGAAGTCTTCTTTCAGCTCAAGGAATTCACTTCTACTTTATTCCAGGGAGTATCAGTCCTTCTGGTGGGTCAAGGTTTGATTGGTGAACAAGTAGATTGAGAGAAAAAAAAGCAACAACAAAATCAGAGTAATAACTGGAATCTGTACAATGTAGAGAGAAACTTGCATGAGGAGTTAGTTAGTTATATAAGAAGAAAAAGCAAAGGTCCATTACAGTTGGGAAGGTATTGCTAGCTTGTCTTGTTAAAATCAGTCCAAACCTGCTTCAAAATCAGTCCTGCACAAAAATATGGAAAGTAGAAAATGAGTAACAGCTAACAGTTCTAACAAATTCTAACCCAATTTCCAGCAGAGATAACTAAAAAAAGAAGGGGAAAATAGAAAAAAGAGAGTTCCAACTAAAGCCTCTAATCAAATCATAACAGAATTTCAAAATAAAACTGATTGTAACTAACTATTAACAGTTTCTAACTAACCAATTCATCAAACAAAATAACAGAATCATAACTACCTGCTAACTGAACCCATCTACACCCTTCATCTCATAACAAACTCCTTCAGATCCAAGGGCTCTCAATGCTCCTAAATCTAACTACCTTAAAGCTTCAACATCTATAAATTCAGTTTCAGAAAACGGCCATTTTCCACGAGTCTTAGAAATACTCACACACTCTTTTCTTTTCTGGTTCATCCATCTTCATCCTCTCTGTAACTTCTTATGCATCTTCACCATAACCACCTTCCTCTTCAAGATCACTTCAATTCACCATAACCACCTTCTTCTTCATCACAAAGCTTTCATCAATCCTCCAGCTACAAACTTGCAAAAAACAAGAACGCAACAATAACATCAACATAACTTCAGACAATAATCAGAGAAGAGAAGAAGAGTTAATGTCAAGGAAGCGAGAAATTGTAAGGCATACCTGAGAATCAAGCTTCTGGCTTTGTCTTCAACTTCGTCTTTGCTTTCATAACAAACACCGAAGCAAATCTCAGCTTCACAGGTTAGTATATCGTACACCTCTTATCGCTTTCTTCGTGTTACTCAACTGTATAAAGATCCCAAGGCATTATCACCATATGAGCAACTTGGATTCTTGGCTAAAAATGTCTAATTTTGGTACCTCGTGAGATTAGGTCTAGCTTTCCTGTTAGATTCGAAAAGAAGGTTAAAATCTGTGAAGATGAGATTCTGATTCTCAATCGATGAGGAGGTTATAGGAGAAGGAGGAGTTTCCGGTGTCGTTTGGATTATGAGACGACAACGAGTAGACTGGGGAAGGGGAAATCAAGAACGGCATCGTCAAAGAGAGAGGGAGAAATATCCTTATTGTTCAAAGCAAGATGAAGAGCCACTGTAACCCTAATTTCACGTTTTATTCCCTTTCGAATTTTTTTTATTCAAATAAATATTAATAAAAAATGTGATAAGGCTGAACTCAAGCAAGCTGGGCCGCGTTAATTTAGGGTCCATGACCGTTCTTTTTTTTTTGAGTTTTCTGAAGTCCCTTGGACAAAAATGGCCTTTGGACTCAATGTTGTGGGCCTAGCACCCAGGGCCTTAGTACCTCAATACATCGCGCCCCTGTATTCCGATTAGCACCACCCTATAATACTCTTTGTCTAGTTAAGATTTAGGATCCTTTTTAGTTCTTTTTAGGTCTTTGTTACGATAAAAACAATATAAAACATTTATAAAAAAAAATTAGTAGAATATATTATAAATTTCTTAGGAATTAATTATTTATTTATTTTATATAATTCTCTTCACATAAAAAGCTAGTTAAAAAATACTTTTTCTTTCTTGTTTTCATCCTTATTTTCATACCGCTTCGCCATGTTATTTTTGACGTGTTTGTTCATTATGCGAGGAACTTCTGATTGTGCATTGCATTCGCAACACGTGTTTTGCCTTTATCTTAGTTGGATATTGTTTCTGACTCTGTTTGTTTCTTGGTGAAGCTTGCTCGACGCGTACTCCCTGCCTTTTCAGTACTTTCGTCTGCTCTTGACGACTTACTCACTTTGGTAGCCTCCGTTACTACCCTTGTACTTCTTAGCACTTTATTGCATTTCGTTATCGCTTTCTAGAAATCATGAGAAGTAGGGCTTCACGGTAAGCTATGCATGCTAATATTAGGTAGAATTCCCTCGAAATTCCAATTTTAGGTCCATGATGCATAATAACATTAGGTTTAGAAATAGGCTAGTCTCCCTTTGACTTTTGTTTCTCCTTTTGCATATGCGTTTAAAACAAAAAATTCCTTTTTACAAACTTCAAAGTACTAAAAATTTACTGACGAGAATCATATCTTCGTTAAGTATGTGAGACGATAAGCAGGTTTCTTCTCGACCTTATTATAAGCTTTGGTATGGTTCAAGTCTCAAAGACTCATTTCATGAATAAGTAGAGAAATGGCTAAAATCTCTCTCTTGAGGTCAACTAGTTGTTATCTACAAGAAAAAACACCAACCAATACAAACTCTTTTTGCCTTCGGGCCTTTCTTTCAAAACCTTTTCAAAAGAGCATGTTAATTCACTTCTATGCTGACGCGTAAGTCTCCAAAGGTCGAGTTGCGACAGAAGGAGAAATTAATAGTGTTCATTAAAAAATACAAACCAACAAAAACATGTAAGCCGAACTACGACTGCTCTGATTCCCTAAAAGGGATACGTAGGCATTGGGGTAGGCCCCAAGCGAGCACAACTTTTATTTTCCCTACATTCTTTTCTCCTTTTCTTTTGCATGCATTCTCCCTTTAACAGTAGTAAACAATAAGTATAGATTAAACACACCCATAAGATAGATAATAAGAGTGGATACCATAGAATACTACGGGCGTGTGGGGTGCTAATACCTTCCCCTCGCGTGGAAACTTCCTCGACACATTTCACAAGAATTTAATTCCCCAGCTGAGTTTATTTCTCAAACATTGCAAAATCCCCTGCTGAATTCTCTTATCCAGCATGGTTTATCCCCCCAACAGGGTTTATTTCCCCAGCAGGGCTTATTTACCCAGCATGGTTTATTTCCACAACATAATTTAATTTCCCAAGCAAGATCCTGTCGTACCCCAAATTTGTCCTACCTCGATGATTTTATTTTTCGAGATTAAAATTGAAGAAATATTCAATTAAAGATGGTACAGCAGTATCTGATGGTCCATCTTTATCCGACTAGGGGGGTGTACCTTAAATTCAGAAAAGCGGGGTTTTCTAAATCAGAAAGACTTGTGCATCTGTGAACCCATTCGTGTGGCATGTTGGCCAATGGCCCATGCGATTTGAAAATGTAAAGTTATTTCAGGATAATAACTACTAAATAGTTGTTATTATTGAAATTAAAATTGCTATTAAATAATAATTGAATTTATTAAAGAAACTTAGGTGTTACTTTGTTATTAGTAAAAAGGGTGGGGTAATTTACTTAGTTGGCCCATTTCTTTTTTTGTTATCCAAATAGCAAAAAGGGGGTGTGTTTATCAATATAAGGCTCAACAATGGTTTTTTGTTATTTTTAAGAGAGGAGTGTTCTTATCAAATTAACTAAACCCATTAAAGTCAGCCCATTTGTCCTTTTTGTTATCTGTTGTTTCATTTTAAAGAAAAATATTAGTTTTACTGATTTTTATAAACTATTGGTGAGTAAAATGGAATTTGCTGTCTTAAAATAAAGGAGGTGTAATTACAAACTATAGGCCCATTGATTTTTTGACCCAGTGGACAGTCATTACTATTTTAATAAAAGGTTGTCGTTATAATTTTGTTGATTAATATCTTATTTTATTTTAATAAGGGGTTTATTTTAAGAGAAACTTATTAGATTAGTAAGGGCCTGTTGGGCCTAGTTGCATAAAACAAGCATTTTTGTTGTAATAAAAAAAAAGTTGGGCTGAATACAAAAAATAATAATGCAGGCCCATTTGCTTTAGCTTTAACGCATGGCCCAATTTGGAGAAACAAACACTGTGCCAATTACAGAAGATTGTGCACTTTTTTTCAATTAGCAGGCACTGTAGAGATTGAAAACTACAATCAAATCTCAAAAACTAAACAAAATCAAATCTCTAGAATATTCAATATATACAATAAACCAAATTCCAGCACAGTTCAAAAATCAGAATCAATTAAAAATTAGAATGAAATCCAATCTTTAGCACAATTCAAATCTATAAATCAATTACAATATTTTTAATCAATTACAAAAACCTAATCTAATCCCTAATTCTAAGGCAAATTCTAAAACCCTAAAATCTGAAAGCCAATAAATGCTAATAAAAGCTAACAGTAAAAGGGGGCAGATTCTAGAGAAAAAGAAGGAACCGAGACGGAGGAAAAAATCGTGAGGGGGGACAGAAACAGGGGACGGAGAAAAAGAATACAGAGATACAAGAGGATAGAAGAAAACGAACAACAGCAATTCCGACAACTGAGAAACCGGGGTTCCAATATCTAGAACCCTAGTCGCTATTTTCTGCCGCTCCTTGCGCCACCGCCGTTCCAACTTCTCGTCACCACCGCTACTCCACTCGCAAAGGATCACTGCTACCTGAAAAAGAGAGAAAGAAGGGATTAGAGAGTAGATCGGACAAAAGGCAAAAATTAATCGTGAAAGGGGGTAATATCTTTAGCTTTGTTTTTGTTGTTTGTGTTGATGATAGGCCTGTGAGGTTTTGTTTGCTACAGCGTCGCCGGAGGTTCTAGAGAACTAGGGTTAAGAAGGATGAAGGGCTAGCAGCGAGAGAGAAGAGAAAATGGTTTGTATCGTGAGGAAGTGAGGAAGATGAAATTGTTGTAACAAAACAAGAATGAAGAAAATGAATTAAAATATAATCTATTAATCCAATAATTGTGCTTCTGTTGTACTTAACATGTACGCTCGTTTTCGTCCGCTTGATCATGATTGGACGGCGGTAAGGCCAAGTCCTATGATATCTAACATTCACCCTCACGCACTCAACCAACCGGACCCCTTCCAAGCATAATGGGCCTAAGCCCAGTTACTTCCTACACCCCCCTTTCTGCCCTTTTGCTAAACCACCAAACAAAACACACCCCCTGACCTAAACTCATCTTTGGGCCCAGCCCATAATACTTATTAACACCCCATGTTTTACTCTTTAGCTTAAGATTGCACCCCCCGGAATTTAATTTATTTATTTTCTTTTATAATTAATATATTCTTTCCAATTTTATATATATATATATATATATATATATATATATATATATATATATATATATATATATATATATATATATATATATATATATATATATATATATATATATATATATATATATATATATATATATATATATATATATATATATATATATATATATATATATATATATATATATATATATATATATATATATATATATATATATATATATATATATATATATATATATTATTTATAATAATTATTATTATTATCAATATTGATTTTTTATTATTATTATATCATAATTATTATATATTATAATTTTATTTTCTATTTACTATTCTTATATTTTATTTGCTATGTAAATATTGTTTATTGCTTATAAATCATTACATTATTATTTATATACTAACAAATAAATTATTTTATATCAAAATTACATATATTATTTTACTATATTAGATGCATTAAAATATTTTTTTAATCATACATTAATCAAGATCTTCACAATTAACACAATAAAAAAACACTAACAAATCATCAAACTATTTTTTCGAAATAAACTAATATAATCAACTGTTTTTAGCAAAAAGGTTTCAAACAGATTTTGACTTACCGCACATTTAGTCAAAATCTCCGCAATCACTACTCCCGACCAAAGTGCGAGGTGATTCAAAGTGCGTTTGTGACCCCTAAAAAACACCAACCCCATACGAACTACGAATTGGGACTCTGATTCCTCATAAGAGGATACGTGCATACGATCAAAAATCGTAGCGAGTTCTCCTATAAAAATTAAAACTCTTTTCCCTTAATAATATTTAAAACTTTGTTTACCCCAACCTAAAACCTAGTATCCTTGTGAACAAGGTAGATAAAAGGTTCCTAACACCTTCCTTTCGTCTAAAGAAGTCCGAAACCTAGAACCTCTGTCTGTGAATTAAGGTTTTCTGTTAGATTCCCTTCCCTAGGATAAAAACTAATAGTGGCGACTCTTAATTTAAAAACTAGTTGCTACAAATCCCCGACAAGGTTATCTTCTCCAACAAAGTGTAGTCCAGGTTGTTATCTCCAGCAAGTTGCTACAAAATCTAAAATTGAGCCAGACATCATTTAACTTTGTCCTCCCCCGGAAGAGTTGACTTCATATCGGAAACTCAGTCATACAACACCTCTGAAGGTTATTCATCTCTTTTATCCCCAGTCAGGGTATATAAGAACTAAAATCCCTAGTAGAGCGATGATCGACCAATGTTCCTGAACTCTTCTATCCTCAAGCAGAGGTTAAACATTCCCAGTGGAGTATCCTCAAAACAGAAAGCAGGAATCCCCAACGGAGATATTCTAAACAAGATTGAAGATTCACATTCTTCATCCCTAGCGGCAGTCAGGGATTTATTTTCCCCAGTGAAGATATTACACGGAGCTACTAATACACCTCAACGACATCTTGCATCCATACATAATTTAAAAGTATCATAACATATGTATATGAAACGCATATAGCACACTCTCATTTACTTTGAGAACATCATTATGCAATGCATTACATACATCATGACATTGCATAAAGACTAACTTTATTTTTCAAGTAAAAGTCTACAAATAGATGAATATCGTCAACAATTCTCAAACAGGTCATAGATTAATTCTCGAAACATGACAGAGCAACTATCTAGATGACCAAGTCCAAGATTAATTCCTGAAACAAGACGGGACAACTATTTGTACGACCAGGCGGTATGAGTTCCCGTAATAGGACGGGTTCGCCAACAGAAAGCATGTCAAATATTAAATCCCAAAACAGGACGGGGCAACTATTTGTATGACCAGGCAAGGATTAACTCCCGAAAGGGAAACTATCTTTATAACCATGCAAAGATTAACTCCTGAAACAAGATGGGGAAACTATCAACATGACCAGGTGGTATGAATTCCCAGAATAGGACGGGTTTACCAACAGAAATAGATTGTGGATCAATTTCTGAAACAGGACGGGGCGATTATCTACATGACAAGCATTTCCCTCAGAGACTAAATCTGACAAGAATTTCCCTCAGAGAATAAATCATACAAACAGCTACTTAAGCACCTTCCCCAGAGGTTCATTCTGGAAAGCATTCCTCAAATAAAGGTCGAGCGTAGACTCATTCTGATACTCCTATCAACACCTATTTTGATGGCATCTATAAGCCCATCTCTAACGACATTATGTCACCTCTCCGAATGGAATCTTTAATCCCATTCAAGAAATATTATCGACCAACATCGTTACCTCCTGCACATGCGAGTGTAAATATCTAGGAACTTAAGTATTCAATCCTCTTCAACCTTCAAATCACGAATGGCGGACATGCCAATCTAACTCTTTAAGTTTAAGAAGATTGAACAGGGGCAGCTTTTGTACCCCAAAGTTTTCCCTCCCTTTTCTTCAAGACATACTCCTAGGGTTCTCAAATGCTCAAGGTTGCTCAATATTTGATCATACAAATTCTCCTCCTAAGAAATGGACTTACAACTAGGGTTTCATTTTTCTCAAGGAAGTTTGGGTCTCTAAGGCCTCAAGTGGTTTCCATGGTTCCTTATATGTCTCTGAAATTCTGGTACAACAAACTCAGATGTAATACAAGGATGTCGAGACATCTGATCTGACATAAACACACAGGCAAAACAGTACTGAAAAGATAAAGAACACACTAGAATTGTTTACCCAGTTCAGTGTACAACAATACCTACTCTAGGGGCTACCAAGCCAGGAATGAAGTCCACTATCAGTAGTATCAATTTTAAGACCCTACAGCCAACACACATGTTGACGATCTACGCACTTAATCACTACCCAATGACCCTTCTACCTAGTTCTTCCCTAGATATGGAATATCCCCATCCCACTTCCAATCATCTCAATGATGTCTAGCAGTCAACACTTCAGTCACTACATCAACGGCCCTTCACCAAATGATCACACAGATAGGGGTTTGAAAGACATACTTCTATAACAACCTAGATAAGTCTCTAAGCCACACTTCACTGTTTGTTACCTTTTCTCCTAACTAAGAACACGTCATGGAGTTGCTTCAAAGCTTCCTCCAAGAACAATACACCTCTTACCTAAAGGCTTCGAGATGAGCATGGTGAACTTCCCACAACCCGGGAGGTTTACCTTGACAAAACCCTAGACTTCTACATCTTGAGCAGTGTATTTTATAGGTTACAAACCCTTCTATTTATAACCTGTTACCGAACTGGTTTTGGGCCTTCAATCACAGCAAATCAGATGTAACAAACTGCAGAAACTTCTGCCCCAAGAAAGGTCTTCAATCTTTACTTTCCTAAATAATCTCCTTATTTAAAAAGTCTTCATTCTCCTTGATTTCTGATTGAATTTTTTGGACCTTTAAATGTGAGCCACATAGGATGCATAATATTCTCCTGAATATTCTTCCAAAGTTGAGAACAAACTGAATCTCATTAATCCAGCTCAGCGGGCGCGATGTCAAGACATCTTCTTCGATATGTTGTTCCAGTTGTTAAAAAAGTTCAACACAACATGTTTTGACATTGTAATAGGACTTCTTGTTGTACTTGTTCTTCTTATCCTATCCTTCATTTATGCTATTATTTGTTTTACAAAAAATTAAGGCAATCCTAAAACAAGAGAACTAACAATCTCCCCCCTTTGTCAAATTTTGGCTAAAACAAATAATCTAAAAATAATTGCAATCTGGGAGATTACAGCAACAATATATCTTCAGTTGAAAATAATGTCTCAACATCTTGTTAGACATCTTCTTTGCAGCACTCTGAAGAACTCAATTGCATCAACACAAACGAACATCAGTTTCAGGATAAAAGGAAGGAAAGTCCTGGAGTTTGGTTGATACACACGAGGAAGAAGATAGAAGAATACAACTTGTACTCCCCCTCAATGCAGGAACATCTTCTAAACATAGAAGACCAATGGTGGAATAAGAGAACTCTTAATAACTCCTTAAGACCAAATCAACCACTGCCTTTGATAACTCAGAACACATGTCATAATTGTGTTCATAACTCAGATCACATGTCACAGAAATAGGATTGAACATCTTATTTTGACCTCTGTGAACATTAATAATAACCACCACTTGTGGAATCAGCAGCATCCCAGCAACCACTTATTTTGACCTCTGTGAACATTAATAATAACCACCACTTGTGGAATCAGCATCATCCCAGCAGCCACACCAATATCCCCATTTTTAGCCAAAACTTGGCAAAGGAGACCTTCACAATACCAGACCCAAACACAGCTTACCCAAACTCGAATAAAAGCCTTAAGAATTATGGACTCAAGAAGCTCATGGGGTTACAGAGATATTGTGAACTCTCTATAAATAACTGGGATTTTTACTTGGAAAATAACGATCCTAGATTGTAGCACCAACTTAGTCAAAAGGAAACGATATTTGAGGAGAAAACTTCAAGTATCAATATGCACCATCCATAATGGCTTTGAATACTATAGCTACTTCTTGTAAATACAAATGCATAGTAAGACAAATTTTTCTCCCCCTGTTTACAACCACGTGTTTGAACACATAGGCCACTCCACCCTATGTTGACCATGCAGGAACATATCCTGTATAATGTCCTAACACTTAGTCAGACATTGTCATCTTATTCTTGTGATCAACACATATTCTCCCACCAATCAGGGATGCTTCACCATATTATCCACATGTTCATACTGGATTCTAAGTGTTCTTCTTTCACTTAGACTTAGTGACATATACTAAGATATCAAAATATCACATTACCTCTTAATAATATAGACCCTCAAGGAGTCTTTTTTAAATCTATAGAGAAAAATAAATTCTCCCAGACTTCCCATTAAACTTATGAGATATGTGAACTTATGATCTTCACCAAGCTTCTCATAGTTAGAAACAACCATGTCTTGTTAAGTTTATCCATAACTTCATAATGTCACAACATGTTGTTTCGACATTATTTCCTCATAGAACCTTTACAAAAGTGAAAAGTATTTTGGCTTGATAATACATGTATCATTGCAGCAACAATTTACAGATATCCACATGACTCCCTTTTCATGAGTAACTAATACTCCATCTGAAGATGAATACTTGTGCACTAGATTAGAAACTTCAGCACTTCCTGCATATGTTGAACCTTGACTCCCTCAGTAGAGTCAAACCAGAGTCAGATATTCTCACTCCTTGAGAATACTTCCAGGAACCCTGACTTCTTCACAACACAAGGATACATCTGATCATTATCTTTTCACAACCACACTCTATATCATGACCTTTTGAATAGGCAAGATGTCATGCATACTAGGTGTGAAGTCACTCACAAACTCAAAAAACTCTTAGTTTGCTTAAAAGCTTTACCAGTATCCAGATCACCAAACCTTTTCTGGAGTGACTTGCAGCAAAAAAAATTACCACTTCAAAATACTCTGCTCAGACCTCAGTATCTGTCAGCAGCCTTCTAACTTTATATCCATTAGTAGTTGCTGATACTAGTGGAGTCTTCAACGAAGTAGTCATGAATTCATCAAGCATGCTGTGATACGGTGGCAGAACCAACTGTTAATATTGGTTTGCATTTTTTGTTTGCAAATGTCGCGGTAAGCAAGAGTCGCCATCGACTTTTATTTTATCCAATCAGGAAAAGGACAAAGAACAGGAAAAAAAAACCTTTTTCGGGATGTTTCTGAGTACGGGGGGTAGATTATAGAAAGGGAAGGTGTTAGCACCCTTTCTATCTGTGGTTTTCCACGGGCTCTTAGGTACTTGCTCATTTTTAAATTGCTTGTATGTGCTTGTTTTGAAATTTTTTGTTTTACTTCGTTTTAACCCTTGTTTCTGTCCTCAAGAGTGTTACGAAGTTGTTTTTGAAAACTTTGTTTGTGAAAGTGTTAGTGTGAAAAAGATTTGTTTGTTTGAGCAAGTACCTAGGAACTAATCTACCTACTCGAAAAAGGTCTGTTCATTTTCCTTTAGACAGCGCTATCCTATTATTAAGGAATAGGTAGCATCACCATTGAATGTTTAAAGGGATGTTCGAAGGGATGAAATGGTCACTGAAGGCAACAAGTAAGGATACCTTAGCATTTCGAAGGGACTATCGTCATATAGGCAACATCGAGGGACAAGATCATTTCTCGTAGGCAACTCGAGGGACGTTAAGGGACTATGATATTTATGATGACTTTTAGATTGAGGGTCTTTTGCTATGATATCCCTATGTTCTAGGGACATGACCATTGTTTTCCGAGGCAACCAAGTGAGGCATACCCTAAGGGTGCAAGTGTGAAGCAGTGTTTGATTTCAATTATCTAATCCTTGCACAATTAAGGTGATCTACTGTTTTAATTTTATTTGTCTTTTGCATGCAAGCCTATTATCCATACATCTAGACAGTTCATAGTTGCGGAAATTAAAAGCGAAAAAGTAAATCTACGTTATTACAAGGCTTCAGGGAGGGGGTTACATGACTAAAAACCGGGGATTAAACAGTAAATAATATGCGGTAAACTCTAATTAAAAACTATTACAAACCCGAAGCAAATACAATAATTGGAAAATAAAATATTGCGCGCGAGAATTAAGTACGGGAATCAAAGTTTAAATTCTAAAATCTAATCAATTAAAGAAAAAATATTTTTTTGTATTTTATTGTTGAGAAAAATATTTGAAATCTTAACCTAAATCTAATTAATTAAAGAAAAACATTTTTTGGTATTTTATTGAGAAATTTAAATATTTGTGAATTAAACCTAATTTGTATAATTAATTTTAATTATGAAAACAATCAAGTCAATATCATTAAATTAATTATTTTCCAAAAAAACTAATTTTAAAAAAAAAACCTAATTCTACACTTTTGTGGTTTTCTTGATTTTATGATTACATAAAAAATGATTTTTTTGTGTTATTTTTGTAAAACGGAAATAATTAGTCAAATAATTAAAATAAAGGAAATAAAATATAAAAAAAGAGAAGAAATTGGGCTTGTATTATTGAGCAATTCAGGGGTGTAGTACTGAATTTGTTAGGCCCATTCCTTGCTCAGCCCAGTGAATGCGCTAGATCCAGTGTGATGCTCTTTCTGACGGTCCATGGTATGACTTGAGCGTTGGATCTGGACTGATGATGAATTCAATGGCTGGATGGTTAGTTGTAAATATAATAACATAAATAAAATATAAAGGAAATAAATTGGTCTTTCTCAAACGTGCGCGTGATTCAAATCACCCAATGGGATTCTGCCACCTAATTGTCTTCTTCCCCATAACTGTTGTTTTTGGCCACACTTTTATCTACATTTGTTTCCGTCACTAAAAGCTATAGTGACAGATTTTGTTCGTAGCCATAAACCTGTAAAATTCAAAAACGCAGCACAAGCAGAATAAATTCAAACCAAAGACATGGATCAATTGCAAATCATCTTCTAAGCATGATAGTACCCCTGATTTTGTCCAATTTTGCCTCTATATGGAATTCCCAATTTGGGACCTCAAAACCCTAACAATGGCGTCGTGCCATTCCTGCACTTAAACTTCAATCAAACCAATCAAAAACATTGCAAATATGATAGCAAGCATGGATATATGATCAAAACATGTTTATGATGGATAAATTATTGAAAATGAATCTTGAAAAAAGATGCAAACCGTGGCACTATGAGGCGTGATTTCCGAAGGTTTTAAGGCTTGAGGATGATTGGAATGGCTTCAAAAAATGTCCAGGAACGGATTTATGGCCTTGGAATTGCATGAATCAGTCTATGGAGGAATATGTGATCAGCACTTTTTTTTACAAAAATTTGAAGTTGACTCGTTTGTTTTCATGACCAAGAACCCTTTTTTATGCTTTGGAAATGTTGTGTATATATCATAGAATGATTTAAGTCAACAAAAACTGATCATATCTTTGCAAATTATGGAGATTTGATTTCCTTCTTTTCCTTGTATGATTTGTTTCCAAAATAGACCAAATTAAGATCTTTTCCAATCAATTAGCTCTTGCATGAATTTTTTGATTTGCTAGCTGTTCATGGACTCATAATATGCTCATAAAATCAAATCTTTGTTTTTATTTGATTATTCTACTATTTAAATTGATTTATTTTGATTTAAATGGATAAAAAATCAAAATAAAAATAATAGGTGGATAAACTCAGGGGTCATGGGCCATCTTAGGAACAAGTTTCAAACAAGAAAGCATGGGCCCACTTGGAAAAAAAGTCATTTTGATCAATGTTGATTTCATGCACATTTTCTAAAAATTGGTCAATTTTGACAATATATATATCCTTCAATTTTAACCCTAAGAGGGTGTTCTTGGACTTTTTAGAAAGCTTGGGATGTTCTCTCAATAACCCTTTTGGTTTCATCTCAATTGGATCTTTCATGTTCATGTAAGAAGCTTTGACCCAAAAGGTGTTTTTGTTGACTTTTCAAAAGGACCTATAATGTAGAAATTCATATCTTTTTATGAGTGCATTTTTTTTAACTTGAGGGCTGAAGATGAGTTGTAGGAAATTGGATTCCCTTGAAAATGAGCCTTGGTTGACTTTTCCTGAGAAACCCTAATTTAGTAACTTTTGAGTTTTGATGAATTAGGAGCATTCCTTGAGGAATCGTGATCAACCCTTAATCAAATGATAGATATCACTTCGAAATGTTGATGTTGACCAAAAATCTTGAGGTTTGACTGTATATGGGTCACAGTTGACTTTTGACCTAGTATAGTTGATTTTTAGGCATTTCAGCAATTGACTGAGCAAACTTCTTGTGCAAGGCATGAAACTTGACATGGATGATCTTGAGAACATATTGAGACCATGGAAGGCATTTGGGACCTTTGGAGTTCAACCATCCTGATGAAAATGGAAACCCTAGTTTGAGGTACATTGCCTTAGGAGAGAGGTCAACTTTTGGGCATCCTTGAGCAATTTGGGGATCTCAATGGGCATGTATTAAGTACGATGAGAGAGAAAATTTTAGGGTACAACACATGCTATTGTAGATAAGATTAGTCTCTCCATATTCTAATCCACATAGTCATAAATGCCACTTCTCACAATAATGTTGAATTAAGCATCCAACTTCACATGAACAATCCCAAGCATTAAACAAAATAGCCATCAACAATCATGATGTTAAGACATCATGTGGTACATCAACTCCATAATACAGAACCTAATCAAACTGGTTCTTGATCAATCCTTTAAAGGACTCGTTGTGCATAGAAATCCTTTAAGAAGCTCCCATTAGAACACACAGTCGGTGCACAGGTTCCTGCATGTTTTACAGTCTAGTTTGCAGTAATGGCTTTGTACACCTGATTATCAATCACATCCAACTCACAGTAATCATCTTCAGACCTGCTCAGATAACTATTGATGACAGCAAGGGAAAATTCAACACAAACACCTTCCTATATTCCTTACTTATGTGATCAGCACGAGCTAGCAAAAGAAATCAGCTCCATAATCTCTTTATACTCCAGTCCACCTGCTCCCAATTCTCTTTCAATGGAAATTCTTCTTTGAGACACATATTTCCACTTTTCAGCATTGCCAATAGAGTGGAAGGAAATGTTGTCAAGAGGAGCATCAAGCACCCTGACAGAAAGCTTCTTGCTTGCAGACTTCTTCAAAGGAGAGATGTCCTGGACATCATCCTCGACATCATAACCAGAGTCAACATCTTCTAATAACCAGCAAGGTAGTCTTCTTTATCCCATTCACTACTGCAAAGAAAAATAAATTCTCGTAGAACCAGCACATCCTCTTGGAGAAGGATGGTATACTCTAGCAACATCTGACTAGAGTCTTCAAAGACTCATAAGGGCATAAACAGCTACATTTTATAGTAACATGTCTCAGAATGTTATCCAACATCATCCTCTTAGGAGGGCAATAACTCTATACGCTTGAACATCATAAGCTCGAAACATACCAATTAGTCCATTGACTCCTCCTATCATGGACAATCAAACTTTTCATTATGGAGAAAACACAACACTAAGCACCCACTAGTTCACTGGGAATAACTCCAAGTATAAGGACACCTGATTCATGCCCTTGCACCTCCACGCATATTTTCATGACTCTTTGGATGGCTAAGATGTCATGCAACCATAGTCTGAAACAAACATCCAACAATTTCTTAGTGTGCTTAAAAGCTTTACTAAGATTCAGACTCTCCAACAGAAGGAGTACCCCTTAACCAATATAGTGATTAAATCCTCCTTCTGCATATTACTAGTATTTGTTGACACTAGTAAAGTCTTCAAACCAAGATAGTAGTTATACATTACTTGAGCATACTTCTCCTTCAATTAGAATCTCCTTATTCAACACCATAGACAGAACTGCCACTAATGAGCGTGGAGTTTGAATATTGAGATTCCTAGTTCCAAGTATATTTAATAGACTATCATCAAAAATGATGTTCCAACATCATTTGATACATCAACAACATTACCATAGAGCTTATCTACTTTGGTTCTAGAATCATCATCCAAGGGACTTATTTTCATCCATGCCCTTTAACAAACTCCCAATTCTCACAAAGGGGTCTCACAAGGTCTCATCTTCAGATTAACCACACAACAGAAATATTCTCTCACTATATTCTGTAGTAAGCTTCTCTGGGTAGAACTGACAGCTTTCTTATTCACACTTGTGATACTTGTTAAATCTTCGACAAGGCATCCAATCATAGCATCCAAAACATTCCAGGTTAGGCCAGTTACTTGACCTTAAGCTCAAATCTTGGAGAAAAAAGAGTATACTAGCTTCTACTGACTAGAACCACATAGACCCAATAAGGGCATAAACAGTTACACCTAGTAGCCACAGTTCACAAAATGTTACCTTTAATATTCACAAGCTTGAATTACACGTAAGCTCCATAACTACTACACCAATAACCATAGATAGGTTCTAAGATCCCTCTATCATGGACAAACAAGGCTTATTCAGAGGATGAATACTTGGACACCAGAAGACAAACAAGATACTTCATGCACTCACTGAAACATATCCACTCTCTTGTGAAAATAACTCATCCTGAATCTGATATACCAACTTCAGGTCTTCATACTTTTACAAGGTCATGGCTCTTCATAACCACACAAATTTCCATACCTCTTTGGATAGACAAGATATCGTGAACACGTACTTGGACATCATACAAGCACACACCATTAAATAGTTTGTTTTAAGCACACCAGGATGACATACTTGCAACAGAGGAAAACCACCTTCTTCATATTCCTCTGCTCTAACAATCACTAGAAATTGTTGGTACTAGTGAAGTCTTCAACATAGCAGTTATGCAGTTACCAAGCATCCTATTAAAGACAGGATCAGGATCTACATCTTCTAATCCACAAAGTCGAAACTCCTTCTTTTGACAACCATGTTGATCCTCAATCTTCCATAATCATAATCCCAAACCTTCCTTTATGAAAAAATGATGTTACAACATCATTTAGAACATCAACCTTTCTTCATAGATTCCAATAATCCAGTTCTTGATTTATCAACCAAAGATATTATTAATATTGATAGTATTTTTAGGAGAAGATCACAAAAGATTACATCTTCTGTGACTCATTCAGGTTGATACAGCCACTTGATCACCATAGAGAGAAATAAACTTTCAACAATATCTAAATCACCAGTTCAGATAGTAGATTTACATCCATACCTCAGATAAGTACTCAGCTCCCGACAAGGTAGTTGTCATCAAAGATAAAAAACTTCCCCGCACACATAACTATAGATGATACTCCTTTTCAACAGATCTTAGAGCACTTGAACTGACATCCTTCTTCTTCATTTTTCAACACAAGAGGATCCTTTCAACATTCCATACTTGGTCAGAGACTAGTCTTCAGCTCCATCATGATCAAACATTCTAACTTTGAACTCCACTGGTGAACAACAATACTCACCTCATGATCTACACAACAACTTCCTTTTTAGAGGAAGCACACACCTAGAGATAATGTACTGACATTAGATACAACATCATCCATTCTTACTATGGCTTTGGGGGTAACCTCCATAGTAACTTATAATCAACTCTTGTGGGGGTTAACACAAGGAAACAAACCAACAACAACTGATCAATCTTCAGGATCAGACTATCAACATATGCAGGGGATGTCATGATTCACATCTCAATAAGCTTTTCTTTGGACCTCATGTCTGAATTTGAGATGATGGATGCCATTGTCTATACCTACAGAGGAAATTCCCTCTATTAGGTCTCTGGAACAAATTTAGTTAGGCTTGACACTAAAAAATATAGACTTTCAAAAGCATTTGTTTCCCTTGATTCTTCAAAAACAATGCCCTTCAAATTTTTACATCTTCAAAGATATCATGACATTCTGTCTAACATCATATCAACCCTTGACAAGGGGATCTTTTTCAACAACTTCTGAGGGTACACAAAGAGAATCACCAATTCTCTTCCTTAAGGGCAATTAAAACAATATTCAGAAGCATCAAATACTATGGTTGGATCACAATACTCCTCTTCAAACATAATTTTTTCTATGGCCACAAATAGGATTTCATGAATCTGGTACCTTTGATTAGAAGGATCTTCCAGATACGAGCTCATCTCATATACATAAAGGATCTGGTGGAGATTCCTTTATGGGTTCTTCTCAAGAACATGGAGCTCAACCTTTATACTCCTATAAGCCTTAGTCATAAATAAACTGACACATGGAGTAGATAAACTGTTGATCGTGTCCTAATCAACCTGCACAAACCAGATGCCTCCTCTTCCAGATCAGGAGTATATTCCAAATAAAAAGTATTCATAATATTTTTGTTCAGCACCCAAAACATATGTTCTTCAACTGGTAGTTGCATACCTGCTGAAGTAATGTTCTTACATCCCATAGAACACAATATCCTTGATAGTTTTCAAGCTCAATATGCAGATGTATATGAGCATCATTGATCAATTGATTCTCATCAACCTTATTGATAAATGTCTTTATGAATGGACTTGAGGAAAATCTCAAGTATCTTTGACACTTTTAATACGGTTGAAAATGTCAGCATATATTATGTTAAGGGTAATAACCCTAGTATCCTTCTCATGCTTTCAGGGTTATATGTAGCGGAATATAACGAACTCCTCAACAATATTCAGACACACCACTATCCAAGTATAAGAATAGCAACCTAGGATAAAAAAATAAACCCTACAAATAGCAGCTTCCCACTAAGCTGCAGGCCTGATGGCAACACCTAGGAACACTACATGTCATATATAACCAACGATCCTTGCCAAGAGATCATCCATAAAATTGTATGAATTGTCCAAGTTCATACCTCTTTTCAGTAAATACTTTCTTCCTTGCCCATGACCAGAAAGTATCTTCCCAGGATCTCACCCAGAACAGAACAGGATGCCTGCTCTGATACCAATTGAAATTCTGGTACAGCAGACTCAGATGTCATACAAGGATGTCGAGACATCTGATCTGACATAAACACACAGGCAAAGCAGTACTGAAAAGATAAAGAACATACCATAATTGTTTACCCAGTTCAGTGTACAATAACACCTACTTTGGGGGCTACCAACCAGGAATGAAGTCCACTATCAGTAGTATCAATTTGCAGACCCTACAGCCAACACACTCATTGACGATCTATGCACTTAATCACTGCCCAATGACCCTTCTACCTAGGTCCTCCCTAGATATGGAATATACCCATACCACTTTCATACATCTCAATGATGTCTAGCAGTCAACACCTCAGTCATTGCATCAACGGCCCTTCACCAAAATTCTGATCACACAGATAGAGGTTTGGAAGACACACTTCCATAACAACCTAGCTAAGTCTCCAAGCCACACTTCACTGTTTGTTCGCTTTGCTCCTAATTAAGAACACATCCTGGAGTTGCTTTAAAGCTTCCTCCAAGAACAATACATCTCTTACCTACAGGCTTCGAGATGAGCATGGTAAACTTCCCACAACCCGGGAGGTTTACCTTGACAAAACCCTAGACTTCTACATCTTGAGCCGTGTATTTTCTAGGTTACAAACCCTTCTATTTATAACTTGTTACCGAACTGGTTTTGGGCCTTCAATCACAGCAAATCAGCTATAACAAACTATAGAAAATTCTTCCCCAAGAAAGGTCTTCAATCTTTACTTTCCAAAATGATCTCCTTATTTATAAAGTCTTCATTCTCCTTGATTTCTGATTGAATTTTATGGACCTTTAAATATGCACCACATAGGATGCATAATATTCTCTTGAATATTCTGCCAAAGTTGAGAACAAACTGAATCTCATTAATCCAACTCAGCAGGCGCGATGTCAAGACATCTTCTTTGACATGTTATTCCAGTTGTTGAAAAAGTTCAACACAACATGTTCTAACATTGTAATAGGACTTCTTGTTGTACATGTTCTTCTTATCCTATTCTTCATTTCTGCTATTATTTGTTTTACAAAAAATTAAGCCAATCCTAAAACAAGAGAACTAATAGTCTCTAAGAATGATGATACTAAGTTTCATGCCTTGCATCATAAGTTTGCTCAGTCAATGGCTCAGATGACTGAAATTCAACTGTATTGGACAAAAAGTCAATTGTGGTCAACATACAATCAAACTTCAAGATTTTTGGTCAATATCAATATTTTAAAGTCATATTCATTATTTGATCAAGGGTTGACATGATTCATCAATAAAAACTCTCAAATCATTAAAAGTCAAAAGTTGCCAAATTAGGGTTTTCTTAAGGAGAGGTCAACTGAACTTTGACCAAGCATAACTTTCACATGCTTCATCTGATTTTTCTTAACCAAAGCTCATTTTGAAGGAAATTTAATTATCTACAACTTTGCATCTCTAATATCAAGTCCAAAAAATGCTTCATTTGAGAGATATGGATCAATACATCATAGGTCATTCTAAAAGTCAACAAAAAGACAATTTTTATCAAGGAAACTTACATCAAGATACAGTCTTCAAATGCAAAAATATTCAAAATAGAGATTGTAGAGGATATCTTGAGTTTTCTAAAAAGTTCAAGATCACCTTCAAATGAAAAACATTGAGAGAGTTATGACTAGTGCAAGTAGGGAAATTTTGATTAAATGCATGAAGTTCAAATTGAGAAAACTTGATATTTTGGACCATTGGGCTATTGTTTCAGAGTCCAAATGTGTGCTACACTCCATATGCACCTCAAGACTTGTTCGTACACCTTTCTTTGGTTTTATTTTTTTATTTTTATTCATTTAAAGGTCAAAATAAAATTAAATAGGACAAAGCTCATTGCACAAGTCCAAGCCAATCATATTGTAATCTAATTCATGCTATATATTCTCCTCAGATCAAATATGAAAGGCACGGAAAACCTTGTTCAAGAAACCTCCAAAAAATCACAAAATTTTCAAAAATTGGGCAAGATCAAAACCTTGTCTCCAACCTCTTACAGTCAAAGCCAGGCCTCTCATCATCTCCCTGAAGATCCCAGGAGGTCATCCATACCCTTTTTAAAGCAAAAAGCACGCAGAAATACCATGTTTCATCATCGCAAATTTGGTATTATTTTTCAAATCCAAACATTCAATTTATGTGTTGTTAATTAACCTGGTGTGTTTACATGTGCTTATATCCATCACTAGAACAAGCTTGGCGCATAACATGTGAGCTCTAACGCCAGAATAACAAAGTGCCATTGTTAGAGCACTGAGCTCGTGAATGTTTGAAACCCTAGTTACAGGTCGTTTCAATCAAAACATACGTTACCATTAAATTCATCAAGCCTTAATTAGTGGACATGGATACCTTTCACTCTCACTTTGCCTTTATTTTGCAGGTTCACGAATTTCCCTTGCCGGAGAAGATGAATTTGACCACCGGAGGTGGTGGTTAAACTCTAGCACATTTAATATATATATATATATATATATATATATATATATATATATATATATATATATATATATATATATATATATATATATATATATATATATATATATATATATATATATATATATATATATATATATATATATATATATATATATATATATATATATATATATATATATATATATATATATATATATATATATATATATATATATATATATATATATATATATATATATATATATATATATATATATATATATATATATATATTGTTTTAATATTGTATAGTTAACATGAAACAACTAATGGTCCAGCGGCAAGACAACATGCAATACGGTGTTCATATGCAAGGGCATGGGTTCGATCTCTGCCCCTTGCATTATTTTCCATATTATTTATTTTCCGACTCTTGCAGATCATGTGCGTCCCATCCCTTGCCTACCATGCACTATCTCTTCTCATCAGCCATCAGATCTCCTCAAATCTGATCCAATGACAATAAACGTGCGGTTCATGCTACACCCCTGAAGCTACAGCGCGCCGGATCAGTGGGCCTCTCCTCTTTGGGCCAAGCAAAATGTTTTCCAGCACCCCCCTGGTTGCTACTTCAGGCCCAATTTCTATCCTTTTTTATTTACTTTTTTTATAATATAATTAGTTTAATTAATTAAATTGATTTAGACTTTTATGGTTTTTAATCATTTTCTAATTAATTTAACTAATCAACTCTTTCTTTTTTAATAATTAAATTTATTTATTTTTTTAATCAAAATTAATTAAGGTTTTTTTAGGTTTTATTTTAATTAATAATTTCTTTCTTAATCAACATTAATTAGGGTTTTAATTAATTAATCATAAATATCCTTTTTCATTAAAAAAACAACAAAAACATTCATGTTTCCTCCGATTTAAATTTTTAGGTTAATTGTGTTATTGCAGACGTTTCTCTATTTCTTGCATTTCTTTTCATCATTATTTGTAACTTCCTATGGTTTGTAATATTAATTAGGGTTTACTATTCCGCATCTCTATTATGTATCTCTCCTGAAGCCGTGTAATAGTCTTAGGTTTACTTTCCGTCTCTTATTTTCTGTATCTACTTTCCGCACTATTTTACTACTACTGTTAGTAATTAGGATTGTATGGAAAGATAAAAACCAATCGATAGATAACCTAACTTCAAGACAAAATAACTTAACACAAAACACTTGCACATGCGCACCTCTAGGGTAGCCTCTCTTGTTGCCAGCATGAAGCAAACAGATACAGTAGCATGAAGCAAACAGTCGAGACCGGGGACCAAGCCATTGATCAACCTCCAAGAAGACAAGGGTTTGGTTTGGTAAAGAATGGACCTCTCCAAGTTTCTACTACCCCAAGGATCCAACAACAACCTCGCCATAAACAACGGGTTAATCAGAGTAAGCCAGATACGCCCAAGAGGCAGTTTACCAAGCTCAACATGTCGTTGTCTCAAGCTTTACGACACCTGTTAAGGGTGAATCTGGTGACGTTGATAGGACCTCATCCAAATCCCAATACTTCTTCACCTAACTACAATCCTGATGCAAGGTGTGCATATCACTCCAACAGTCCGGGGCATGATACTGATGACTGTTGGCAGTTAAAATACAAAATTTAAAACTTGATTGATGAAGGAGCATTGGAATTCACACAAGATGGTCAACTAGAATTTTTCTGTCAATCCTCCAAGGCTTACCATTTGAAGTGACAAGTTCTGACCAGAGAGGGTTTTTGTTCATTAGAATTTTCAATTTGTAATTTTCTTTTGATTGGTCGAATATTTATTCATGTCAAATTGTGTTACTTTACAATGCATTGCATATGTCTGTTTTGAATCAATCCATTCATATTGACTATATTTAAATTTCTTTCCTTTTTGTGATGTTCAACTCTCGATTAAAAAACTCTAAGCCTTTAGAGGGAGGATGATGAAAATGATATCAAAATCTCTACAGTATGCTTTTGAACAGACCTCGCTGACGATGTACAAGCGTTGTTTCAAATCCTAAACAGTGGAGTTATAAGGAAGATAATCCCTAGTCAACCCCTTTGAGCCAAAGAAGTAGGAGTTTTTCTTTTCACATAAGTTAAAACCCTTAATCACAACCTAGGGGCAGGGTAGTTTTCTCAGTTAATCCAGGTGCACAATGAATGGCTTCAAAGAGGTCCTTCCAAAACAAAATACAATGATGGTTCCCTATAATCGTCAAGACAGGCAGTCATTATCTTTCAAAATAAAATCCCATTAAGTTAAAACCTATGAAGGATACTTAAGAAAAAAACTGGGGCATCCCGCTGACTGTAATCACAAAAGAAACAGTTCAGGCAAAAGACAGGGATAATAAAATCAAAAAGAAAGAGATCCTACAAACTCTCAACAAAAATGATTGTCTGTTCAAAATAAATTGTCAGTATCTGAACCATCACTGGAATATTAGAGCAAAGACTCAAACGGGATCTAATGCACGATTAGCTGAGTTTAGGATCGAAGAACATCACGAAGAACGGGTGGGTACAAATATATTTTGAGCCTTTATCCTTTGTTTCCTAAACCGTGAACCAAGCCACGTTATAACCCTTAAAAGCCCTAGCTGAAGCATGGTTTAGTTCGAAAGCATATTGTTACAAAAGGTATCCTGACTCCTGTAGGACTTGCTGTAAATCCTGAGTTGACATCACATTTTACAAAATTTTCTTGTTTTACTGAAAAAATGCATTTGCAAAATTTCAAGACAGACATAAGCTTTGCATTCTTAAAATAACATTATTTGCATATGAATATTTGTTCAACAGCAGAGAAATTCGCACGACGAATATCTAGTGAACAAAAATCTTCTCAATAAAAAGGATCACCTCGAGTGGAAAAAACACTTCCAACCAAGGGGCACAGCATGATCATTGTCCATCATCTGGGGCAGTTAAGTCAAGATTCAAGGAATCTCTTAAAGATGCCAAATAGCCAGGGGCAAATCTCCATCTGAGTCACTTGGGGCATTGGACATGAATTCCAGCAACGAATCTTGTATGATCAGACGAACATCTTCTGGTAGTATGGCAACACTACCAACAGTGACAACTCCCTACACCCTGAGAGCGTGGACATAGTCATAAAATACTGTGCATGAATGAAGACCCGCTAGGTTGACTGGCCTAGGAAAAAATGAGGGCATCCCGGAAAACCAAAAGGGTTCGGGGAAAAATTAGGGATAAAAACAAAAAAGATATGTACACCCGGCAAGTCAAAAACCCGAAATGGCGGCTTGGGCAAAAAAGGGTATCCCGGTGGACTGAAAACCCGAAAGGGCGGTCCAGGAAAAAATTAGGGATCAAAGCGTACGACTATGTCCCGTCATCTCGTCACTTGCCCACCAGAAGAAGACTTATCATTTCAATCGAAAGTTACCAAGCACCTCATTAGTTGGGATAACACTCGATCCACAAGGCCTCCGCAGGCACATTCTCCCGCAGAAATAGGGGCAGAAAAGTCTTGATACGAAGTCATCGTCATATCCTCAGCATGCATCCCAACAACATTCACTCCCCGCAGAGTAAGAGAAAGTCAGTGGTGTTAATTCTCCCCAGCTGAGACTCGCGACCGCAAATAAATCAGCAATATCATCCCTGAGCAGAGTTTATCTATCACCAGCACTGGAAGATTATCCCCAGTGGAATCTGGAAAATTATCCCCAGTGGAGTCTAAAAGATTATTCCCCGTTAAGTCACAATTGGAAAATCATCCCCAGCGAAGTTCATTCCTGTTTTACAAACAGAAACTCAATCCCCAACAAAGTTTATCATCACCGGCAAAGATAATTCAAACCCAAATCGAGGTTATTTCTCCAAATCAATAGGTTCTCTAGCAGAGTTTAACCTCCCCACAGAGTCATCTCCTCATCAGTTTATTCCCCAACGGAGTTATCCTCTCCTGCAGGCTTATTCTCACAATCATCTTCATTCACTATCCCCAGCGGAAACAAAGAATTCAACTCTTTTCTCCATCAGCAATCCGGGATTTATTTTCCCCAGCTAAAAACATCACATTTCCATACATCATGACACATGCACATACGCATCATACAACACAATCTCATTTTTTTTTTTAAACATCATTGCTTGATACATATCATGCATTACATACATCTAACCTTTACCTTTCAAGAAGGATACAATTAAATTCTCACAAAAGTCAAGTTGTAAATCCCGGGTACAACTGGATAATAGTTTAATCCCCAGTTGAATAAAGGACGACCGAAGCTCCTAAAATTCAACTTTCCTCTTCAATGGAGATGATTCCTCAGTAGAATACGGACGATCGAAGTTCCTAAAATTCAAATTAAGATGATTCCTCAGTCGAATACGGATGACCGAAGTTCCTAAAATTCAACAGAGATGTTTCCTCAGTAGAATACGGATGACAGAAGTTCCTAAAATTCAACAGAGATGATTCCTCAGTCGAATACGGACGACCGAAGTTCCTAAAATTCAAATTGAGATGATTCCTCAATAGAATACAGACAACCGAAGTTCCTAAAATTCAACAGAGATGATTCCTCAATAGAATACAGACGATCGAAGTTCCTAAAATTCAAATTGAGATGATTCCTCAATAGAATACAGACGATCGAAGTTCCTAAAATTCAATAGAGATGTTTCCTCAGTAGAATACGGACGACCGAAGTTCCTAAAATTCAACAGAGATGATTCCTCAATAGAATACGGACGATCGAAGTTCCTAAAATTCAAATTGAGATGATTCCTCAATAGAATACGGATGATCAAAGTTCCTAAAATTCAAATTGAGATTATTCCTCAGTAGAATACGGACGACCGAAGTTCCTAAAATTCAACAGAGATGTTTCCTCAGTAGAATACGGACGACCGAAGTTCCTAAAATTCAATAGAGATGATTCCTCATCGAATACAAACGACCGAAGTTCCTAAAATTCAACAGAGATGGACGACCGAAGTTCCTAAAATTCAACAGAGATGATTCCTCAGTCGAATACGGATGATCGAAGTTCCTAAAATTCAACAGAGATGATTCCTCAGTAGAATACGGATGACTGAAGTTCCTAAAATTCAACAGAGATAATTCCTCAGTCGAATACGGACGACCGAAGTTCCTAAAATTCAACAGAGATGGTTCCTCAGCAGAATACGGACGATCGAAGTTCCTAAAATTCAAACTGAGACGACTCACCAGCAGAATAATGGACGACCGAAGCTCCTAAAATTCTATTTTTTCTCAAGACAGAGATTAGCCTTCCCCAGCGGAATCTTCCTCAACGACAGGTATACAAGCTCTCGCTAAGGAATCTCTTATGCGATCGACACTCCTTCAGATGGCATCTTTAAGCCCATCCCCTCATCAGCAATCTCCAAATGTAATATGTAAGCCCATTCCCGATATCGCAAGATGAACACCACTTCATGCGAGTGCAAATTTCTGGGCACTCTAGTGTTCAATCATCTTTCACCTTCGGATCACGAAAGCCAATCTACATCCTCAGGTTTAAGAAGATTGAACAGGGGAAGCTGTTGTACCCCAAAATTTGCCCTCCCATATTTCTCAAAACATTTCAAGAATGATACTCAAGTTGCTCAAGGTAGTCCAAGGGTTGGCCAGACAAGCTCTCTCTTAAAGGCAGTCTACCTCAAATTAGGGTTTCATGTTGCATCAAGATACTTGAGTCCAAGGGACCCCAAATGCTCAAAATTGTCCTAATATGTTCTCAAGATCATCCATGTCAAGTTTTAAGCCCTAAAGAGGAAATTTGCTCAAAGGCCTGAAAATCGACTGTGATAGGGAGAAAGTCAACTGTGGCCCACATATAGTCAAACTTCAAGATTTTTGGCCAACATCCTCATTTTGAAGTATATTTCATAATTTGATCAAGGGTTGATCATGATTCATCAAGGATTGCTCATAATTCATCAAGACTCAAAAATTGTTAAATTAGGGTTTTGTAAGAAAAGTCAACCCAACTTTGACCAAGCATAACTTTCTCATACTTTATGAGAAATGAACCATCCAAATCTAATTATGAAGAGGATGCAATTCCCTACAATTCATACTCATCTCCCAAGTTAAAAATATGCACTCACAAGAAGTTATGAATTTGGACATTATAGGTCATTTTGAAAAGTCAACAAAAATACCTTTTTTGTCAAAGCTTCATACATAAGCATGGAATATCAAATTGAGATGAGACCAAAAGGGTTGATTAGAGGATATCTCAAGATTTTTAAAAAGTCAAAGAATACCTCCAAAGAGTCAAAATTGAGGAAGTTATGCATTGTTGAAGTTGACCTTTTTTGCAAAAGTGCCAAAAGTCAACTATGCCTAAAACTTCAATTTTTGCCAAATGGGCCCAATCTTTCTCACTTGTTTTGAGTTGGAAACATAGTCCACGAGCTCTAGCCCTTGCCACTTGTCCTTATCATGTTTTTATTATTTATTTTGATTTTTATTTGATTTAAATCAATTTTAATCAAAACAAATCATATAAAATCCAATACATTGAAAACAAAAGATTCTGTGCTTGTTTCAGGTTTCAATTACAGCTAGCAAGTATTCAAATTCGTATCAAGGTATGGTGTGTACAAAAAGATTGAAATAGTCCAATTTTGGAAAGTTTTCAAAGGGAATCAAATCAAGAATCCAATTCATTGATGGAGGAAGATTGATTTCAGTTATCAACCCTAATCCCTTCCTTGATACATATAGAGGGTGAGCAGGCCTAAAAGAGAGGTTAGAAACAGGCACAACAAGGAGAGAAAAATCTAGAAAAAAATCAAGAAAAAGTGCAAGATCAAATTCAGTGTTCCAGGTATCCTAAAGGCCTTCCAACTATCTCAATCGATTCCTGGGACTCCCAGCAAGCTAAAGCAATAAAGAACCAAGCCTTTCTAGTACCCAAAAGCGCTGTAAGTCCATCACGATATCCATGAAATTTTGAAATCGGTTAGCACGATTTAGGCATTATTAGGATGAATTAATCACATATTGTTGATCCATGAAACATTTGCAAGCTTCTTGTATTGATTAATTGCATTTATATGGCCTATATTAGATTTCACCATTGTTAGGGTTTGTAGCTTCAAATTAGGTTTTTTGTTTACAGGAAAAATTAGCTTTGATGAAGGGTACCATCATGTTCAAAATGATGAGACGAATCCAACCATGGCGTTAGGTGTCATTTATATGGCCCATGGAAGATTTGGGAACGAACCAGGCTTATAGCAACGGACAAAATGTCTTTTGTTTTATGGAAAATATTTTTAGTCTTTTGTTTTATGGAAAATAAAATACATGAGTATATAAAAATAAATAAAAATAAATAAAAATAAATTTAGATTTTTTATGATTTTATGAAAATAATAATAATAAAAATAATAATAATAATAACAAAAAAACTAATATTAATAATAATAATAATAATAATACTGAAGAAAAAATAAATAAAAATAAAAATATAAAGAAAAAGTCAGGGGGGTGATTAGTAAGCCAAGGAGTAATATGAGAAAAAATACTCAGGCCCACATGAAAAGCCAAAGTGCTACCAAAAAACACAAAAAAGTCAGAAATTTGTGAAAAAATGCAAAAGGTCACGCTGGGGCTTGAACCCAGGACCTAAGGGTGAACAGGTGCGAGCTTTACCACTGGGGTGACTATACATCTGTTAATATAAACAAAACAACAAATACATAACATCAATCCAGTCCTGAAAACGACTTCATCTTCAACCTCCAGCCAAAGGACCTGTATCTTCTTCATCTCTCAACAAAAATGAAAAGTTCAAACATGAAAGTTGTGGTATTTCTTCCCACGAATCCAACCATGTAAATAACTTAAGCTAACAATCAAAGATGAAGATTTTCCTGGCCCTAATTTAAAACCTAAAAATTTCAGAAAACTTCAACTCTAAAATTCTCTAAGCTCAGGCCATATAAATGCAAACTATGGATATATACAGTTTTGTGGCAATGGTATCTACATTTTATCTTCACAATCAAGACCTAACAATGCCTAAATATGAAGATAGAAGTGCAGAAAACTCACCTTGCAGCTGGAGATCGTGTTTTGAGTTAGAGTTGTTTTCAAAGTGTTTTAATGATTGGGTTAGCTTCCTTGAACCTCCAGGAAACTATTGTAAAGCTTACTTTATACTAAGAGTTCTTAAATCAAGCTGAAGAAGTCAATGTGTAATGCCCTTTTTTTGAAAATGGAGGATGGTGCAAATGGTATTACAGTTTGAAAACAGGGGTTGGGATAACTTCTATATGTGTATTAGAAGCTTTGTGGATGGTTTGGCCAAGAAACGCACGAGGAGATTTGGAGATTGGGTTCAAAAATCAGAAATGACAAGTTTTTATGCTTGTATGGCAATTTCTGGTTTTGGAGAGTTTGAGGGCTTGTTTTTTATTGTGTTAGCTTGTAATACACTTGTATGGTTATATGAAAAAGATTAGTGCACTTGAGGAGATCAGAAAAGCAAGATATAGACTTATGGCTATGTTACTTGATTTTGAAGAAAAATGACAATATGGTTCCAAGATGAAGTACAAGCATGACCTGAGTTTATGGGAGGCTCTAGACATGTTACTTTTTCCTTTGACATTGCTTGTGATTAGAAGGAACAAGTTAGGAGCTCTATGCATTGACTTTGTGATTAAAGCCTCTTTACAAGAATGGAATGGTTACTTTGTGCCATAAATGGAAAATTTGCTTGGATAAAGCTTGAATCAAGTGGATAATAGCTCAAAAGCAAGTGTAATATTCTGATTATTGATAGATATTGAGGTTTAGAGGCCTGCAAAACAATATTGTGCAGCATAGGTTTGAAATTAAATTCTTGTTCATCACAAAATGACTTGTAATTCAAGTGTGAAAACCCTAACTTCATCTCTTCGATTATCCCTAATCAAGAATGCTCTCAAGGAGTTCTTGGACATTTTGGAAAGCTTGCAATGTTCTCTACAACTCCTCTTTGAATCACTTTTGAAAATTCCCCTTCGAACTATATTAAAAAGTGCCATGAAGTTAGGTCAAAATCCTGACCAAAACTAGGGTAAAATTTCACAAAGTGTCCAATTTCAAGACCATGACTTTATGAATTAATAACTTAAGATCCAAGTATTTTTAGGAGAAGTTGTGTAAAGAAATGTTTCATATATCATAGAGATCTACAACTTTGATGTTGAAAGTTTCCTCTGAATCCTCTTGCATCATGGTGAAAAATTGGCTCAAAGTTGTAAAAAAACATGAATTTTAAACACTTAGAAAAATTTCTAAGTTAGAAAACTTTGACTTTTCAAAATGAAATCTTGACTTTTTAATTTTTTGATGAATAAGTTTCATATTTTGACATGTTTTGATGAATTTTTATCTTTGACATTGAATTTTGACCAAAAAGTCAAAGTTTGACTTTTTAGTGTACATTGACTTTTGATCAGTTGACTGAAAATTCACTGTCAATCCAATTGATCTTGAGTAATGTTTTAGGTCATGAAATTAGGTCAAAATTATGCAATTGAACTCTTGAAATCATGCTTCAAACCAATTGACCATTTTCTAGGTCAAAAATCAGAAATTGCCCTTTCTAAGTCAAAACCCTAATTTTGACCATTTTGCCCTTTTGATGATTTGATCAAATTTCTTGGGGAATTGTGGTCCAAACTTGATCAAATGATAATGAGTTTATAATGTTGATGTGGATCAAAAATTATGAAGTTAATAGTTGACTTTTTCCCCAATACAACTGATTTTTAGGTCAACTGCTCCATTGACTGAGCAAAAGTGTGATCCAAGGCTTGAAACTTGACATGAGTAATCTTGAGGGTCCATAATAATCCATGAAAGTCATATTAAGCATTGAAATTTCAATTATCCTTTTGCAATCTCAAACCCTAATTTTGGTCATCGGTGCTTAAGGAGGTGTCTTGGGCTAATCAATCTTAGTGTCGTCTTGAACCAAGAGAGATCTTTGTGAGGAAGTATTTGATAAATGAGAGGGAAAATTTTGGGGTACAACAGCTGCCCCTGTTCAATCTTCTTAAAGCTAAAGAGTTAGATTGGCGGATTCACCATTCGTGACTTGAAGGTGAAAGATGATTGAACACTAGAGTGCCCAGAAATTTGCACTCGAAGACGGATGGTGAATGGGCTTATAGATTCCATTTGGAGGAATTTTGGTAAACAATGGAAGAAGTATCAACACAAATCTCTTGTTGATTTATACTAAAACTTGATGTTTTACCTGTGAGAAAAAGAGTTAGTAAAATGCAGATACTTGCATGATGTTCACTAGATGTGGTATTATGTTAAATGCATATGGTATGTACATGCTATGATGTATTAATTTGAGATGTATGTTTTATGTCCGGGAAAATAAATCCTTGATTGCTGCTGAGGAAGTTCTGGGAGATTAAATACCTGATTGCCGTTGGGGATGAAGAATATGCATATCTTTAAACTTTGTTGAAAGGATGCTTTCACTAGAAAATATCTCTTGAATGTCAGTTATTATCTGGTTGGATCCAGGCTTCACAATTTGCTGAGGATGAAGTAGTCAACGGCTATCTGGTCGGATCTAGGCTTCACGGAAACTTACTGGGGGAAGAGACGAATTAACTGTTATCTGGTCGGATTCCAGGCTTTGCAGAAAATTTCTTGAAATTGAATAGTTATCTGGTCGGATCCAGGCTTCACAATAACTTGTTGGGGATATGGAAGTTAACTGTTATCTGGTTGGATCCAGGCTTCGCAGTAAGTTGAAGTGATAACTACTATCTGGTCGGGTCCAGGTTTCATGGTTTTTTTGGAAAGTTGTACTATTATATGGTCGAGTCCATGCTTCATAGTGTATCTCTGGGGATCATAGTTAATTGTTAACTGGTCAGGCTCCATGTTTTATTATAAATTATTTGAAAAATTATTATTTGGTCGGGTCCAGGCTTTGTAGATTTATGAGATTGATGAGGTCAATTGCTATCTGGTCGGGTCCAGGTTTCATAATAAACTATTTGGGGATATAGTTGTTATCTGGTCAATTTCCAGGTTTCACAACGAATCTCTGAGGGTGATTGCTATCTGGTCGGATCCAGGCTTCACAACGACTTGCTTGAAAAGATGGAATTGAAAATTGATATCTGGTCAGGTTCAGGTTTCTCAGTAATTTGTTGGGGCAGAGGCAAACTCTACTGGGGAAAAGAAGTTAAACCTTGGTCGGATTGAGTTCGGGTTCTTCTATATCTTTGAAGAGTTAGACTATTATCTGGTCAGGTCCAGGTTTCATAGCATCTTGAAATTTAGATCAACTGTTATCTGGTCGGATACAGGTTTCAGGTATTCAAACTGTTATCTGGTCAGGTCCAAGTTTCAGTAACTACTTGAAAATTATGCTAATATCTGATCGGGTACAGGCTTCATAGTATTTATTTGGAAATAGTAAAGGCTTTGCTGATGGCTTTATTGGGGATCAGGGGTTGTGGCCCTATGATTTGCATAATCTAAAAGGAAAATGCAAACTGGATAGTGTGGACTCAGTTGGGTAAGACAGACTCAGCTCGGGGAGGACACACTCAACTGGGGAGAGTAGACTCCGTTTGGGGATAATAGCCTTGGCTGGGGAAGATATACTCAGCTGGGGAAGACAGGTTCAGCTGGGGAACTTTGCGGTGTCATGATTGTTGTATGTTGGGGAAATTTGAACTCGGATGGGGAGTTTTGTGCTTCCTCGATTATTGTTTGGGAAATAAAACATGTTGGAGAAAGGTTTATTGCAGTCGTCCTCATGGGGATAATGATAATGAGATAACTCTGTAGGGATATTTCATATACATTAAAGAGATGCTTGTCGCTGCTTAGCAGGACACATGTGCCAAATAGTTTTAATTATGTTCATTCAATTTTAGTCATTAGACAAATTTGCATTCAAAACAAAGACAAAATTTTTGCACTTCAAAGTATATTTGTATTGATATTTTGCCCATGAATATGTGTTTTTTATACAGAGAGACAGAGATCCTAGTAAGAGGAAATCGTCGAAAGGGAAACAAAATTGAGAATGAAAACAAATAGCCATGTGAAATGATCTCATTGCCTTCAAACTCTACTATTTCCCCAATGTCTTCGAATGTCCCTTGCCGTTTGATAGAAGTTGATTGGATTGATCTTGGACCGTTTGAACTTGGACCTTGGTGATAAAATTGACTGTGTTGATTCCAACGGGACATAGTCATACGCTTTTAATCCTTAACTTTTTCCTGTATCGTCCTTTCGGGTTTTCAGCCCACCAGGATACCCTTTTTTGCCCAAGTCACCCTTTCGGGTTTTCAACTTGCCGGGTGTACAATCTTTTGCATATATCCCTAATTTTTGCCCAAACATTTTGGTTTGCTGGGATGCCCTTATTTTTCTTAGGTGTGTCAACCTAACGGGTCTCTTATGCGTATTATTTTTTAACTATGTCCACGTTTATAGGATGTGGGAAATCTTCACCATCCATGGTAGTCGGCATCATGGCACCACCAGAGAAAACTCTCTTGACAACAAATGACCTTTCATAGGTGGGAGTCCATTTGCCTCTGGGGTTGCCTTGTGGTAAAATGATGCGCTTTATCACCAAGTCACCAACTTGATATACTCGAGGCTTGACCTTTTTGTTGAAAGCCTTGATCATCCGTTTTTGGTACATCTGACCATGGCAAACAACAGCTAATCGTTTTTCATCGATCAAGTTCAGCTGATCCAATATCGTTTGAATCCACTCGTCTTCGCCTAGGCCTGCTTCATTCATAATTCTCAGCGAGGGAATCTGAACTTCCACTGTTAAAACAACCTCCGTGCCATAGACTAAAGAAAAGGGAGTTGCCCCAGTTGACGTTCTAGATGAAGTACGGTATCCATGTAGAGCAAATAGCAACATCGCATACCAATCCTTATAGGTTATTACCATTTTCTACACAATCTTCTTGATATTTTTGTTGGCCGCTTCGACTGCACCATTCATTTTCGGTCTATACTGAGAAGAATTGTGATGCTTGATCTTAAACTGAGTGCAAAGCTCAGTGATCATAGCATTGTTGAGGTTAGTCCCATTGTTGGTGATGATCCTTTGGGGGATACCATAACGGCAGTTGAGTTTGTGCCTGATGAATCTGGCTACCACATTCTTGGTGACTGAGGCAAACGAGGCGGCTTCGACCCATTTGGTAAAATAGTCGATAGCAGCAAGAATGAAGTGATGTCCGTTGGAAGCTGTGGGCTTGATTTCTCCAATCATGTCAATGACCCACATTGCAAATGGCCACGAAGCAGTCATGACATTCAGAGGAATAGGGGGCACATGGACCTTGTCAGCATAGATTTGGCATTTGTGACAAGTTCTTGAATGTTGATGGCAATCAGTCTCCATCGTTGACCAATAGTAACCGGCTCTTAAATATTTTCTTATCCATTATATGTCCACTTGAGTGAGTACCAAAGAGTCCATCGTGCATGTCTTCCATGATTTCCTCCGCCTCCTTCTTGTCTATAGATCGGAGTAGAGTTGAATCATGGTTATGTTTGTACAAAATCTCGTTACATACGAAGAATTTGGCTGCAAATCTTTGCAATAACTTTGTCATTGATAGATGCCCCCTCTGAATACTCTTGTGCTTCAAGGTGTCTCATCACCTCATGGTACCATGGATTTTCCGCATCGGTGTCAATCTCATAGCAATGTGAAGGTTCATCGAATATTTCAATTGTTATCATAGGGGCCTCATTGTCCCATCTGACCTTGAACATTGAAGACATGGTTGCCAAAGTGTTAGCCAACTGGTTTTCTTCCTTAGGGAAGTGCTCAAAAGTGACCTCTTCGAAATAAGGGATTAGGGATAGAAAAAGTTCCTTGTAAGGGATAAGATTAGGGTGTCTAGTGTCCTAATATCCTTTTACTTTGCTGATCACTAGGGAGGAATCCCAGAACACATCCAAATGCTTGATCCTTAAGTCAATAGCAGCTTTTAGACCTAAGATGCATGCTTCATACTCGGCCATGTTGTTTGTGCAATTGAAGCATAGTCTGGCAGTGAAAGGAGTGTGGAAACCTTCAGGAGAGATGATCATAGCACCAATTCTGTTACCTAAGGCGTTGGAAGCCCCATTGAAAACCATAGTCCATCAAGATCCTTATTGAGGTCCGTCATATGGTCTAAATTTCGCATAGTCGGTTACCAACATGATGTTCTCATCAGGGAAGTCGAAGTTCATTATCTGATAATCATCCACAGCTTGATGGGCCAAATGATCTACTAGTACACTTCCTTTGATGGCTTTTTGAGTCGTGTATTGAATGTCGTACTCAGTCAAGATCATTTGCCATCTGGATATCCGTCCGGAAAGGGCAGGTTTCTCGAAGATGTACTTGATTGGGTCCATCTTAGAAATCAATAGAGTGGTATGAGTCAACATATATTGTCTAAGCCGACGAGCAGCCCATGCCAGAGTGCATCAACTTTTCTCGAGCAGTGAATATCTGGTTTTACAGTCGGTAAAATTTTTGCTTAGGTAATAAATAGCATGCTCTTTTTGGCCAAACTCGTCATGTTGGCCCAAAACACACCCCATAGATTTATCGAGTATTGTCAAGTACATGATCAAGGGTCTTCCTTCAACTGGAGGCATGAGAATAGGAGGTTCTTGTAGGTATTCTTTGATTTTGTCAAAGGCAATCTGGAACTCATCGTTCCATCTAACTACATGATCTTTCTTCAAGAGTTTGAAGAGTGGCTTACAAGTAGCAGTCAAGTGAGATATGAAACGGGTAATGTAATTGAGACGACCCAAGAATCCTATGACTTCTTCTTAAGAATGAGGGACTGGCATTTCCTGGATGGCCTTTACCTTGGCAGGATCAACTTCAATTCCTTTGTTGTTAACGACAAAACCTAGAAGCTTCCCAGATCGTACTCCAAACGTGCACTTGTTAGGGTTTAACCTCAGCTTGTACTTCTTCAGCCTCTCGAATAATTTGTGCAGATGATCGAGATGTTCTTCCTCAGTTTGTGATTTGGCAATCATATCATCCACATATACCTCTATCTCATGATGAATCATGTCATGAAATAAAGCTACCATAACCTTTTGATATGTTGCCCCTGCATTCTTTAATCCGAACGGCATGACCTTGTAGCAGAAGATGCCCCATTGCATAACGAAAGTAGTCTTTTCCATATCTTTGGGAGCCATCCTTATTTGATTATAGCCTGAGAAGCCATCCATGAATGAGAAGACTTTATGCTGAGCAGTATTATCAACTAAGACGTCAATGTATGGTAGAGGGAAGTTATCCTTGGGGCTTGCCCTATTCAGATCCCTATAGTCTACGCAGATGCGAACTTTCCCGTCTTTCTTTGGCACTGGCACCACATTGGCAACCCATTGAGGATAGGATGTAACAGCTTGGAACCCCGCATCAAATTGTTTCATCACTTCAGCTTTGATCTTTTCAGACATATCATGCCTCATGCGACGAACCTTTTGTTTAACATGAGGGCAGTCTTCTCTTGTCGGCAGAAGATGAACTACGATGTCGGTATCCAACCCAGGCATATCTTAATAAGACCAAGCAAATATTTCCATATAATCACGCAACATCTGAACCAACCTGCTCTTGACACTGCTTTCCAAATTAGCGCCGATTCTGATTTCCTTCTTATCTGACTTAGTACCCAGGTTGATAACTTCAACTGACTCTTCATGCGGTTGAATAGATTTTTTCCTCTTGTAATAGAAGTCTGGCTAGTTCTCCTGGTATGTCACAATCTTCCTCGCCTTCGTCTTCGGCTTGGTTGATAGGACATTCAAAGTCATAGTCGGCAATAGTAGAGTCATTGGCAATAGGATCCAGAGTGGATGTGGACCTGCAAGAGTGTGTGTGTGTGTGTGTGTGTGTGTGCATGTAAGATACATGGCTATTTTAAAAAAAAATGCATTTAAAAGAAATGAAAGACAATAAACACAAATATTTGAATGCAAAAGAGTCCAAGGTTTTGAATGATCATATGATTAGATGAATATAAATAAAACCCTTGACAAATGGACCAAAATGCCCCGGTCCAGGCACATGGCTTAAAAGTCATTGTTAAAATATTACAGATAACAAGTTCTTGAATTGAAAGAAAAGCAATAACAAAGTAGATTACTCCTCAACGAAGGAGATGGGCGCAAAGTCCTTCGCATGCCAATTCTTCGGCTCTGTTGTAGTTGGATACACCCACTCTTCAAATGCAGCTTCTTCTTCAGAATCACCCACGGCGTTGACTTCATGGCTTCCAATGCGGAGAGGTGGCTTTCCAGCACGAGCACACCTCATTTCCTTCTGAGCTTTGACGGTGAAGCTCAAACCAAACTTTTCCGCTTTAAATGGAGTATCGAGGAGTTTCCCCCAAGTATCGCAGTTTCCTTCTTCAATTGTCGTGCGGGCGTCCTTGACTGAAACCATCTTTGGCGTGGCCTTAACATCTTTAGACTCATCAAAATAAAATTTAGTATCAGCAATCATTGGTGGTACGACCTCAAAGGCTTGACATGGGGTTTCAATGAATTCCCCATCCATCTCTACGTACTTGAAAGAGTTTAGGTGGCTCACCATAAACTCTTCTTCTCCACAAACGGTGACTATTCTGTCCTTGACTGGATATTTGAGTTTCTGGTGTAGGGTTGAGGTTACCGCCCTAGCTTTATGGATCCACGGGCGACCTAACAAACAAGAATAGGCCGGACGAATATCCATAATATAGAAGGTGGAGTTGAAGATTTGGGAGCCCACTTTGATTGGAAGATCTACCTCCCCATAAACAGTCCTTTTTTATCCGCCAAATGCCCTTACAATGATATCGCTTGGCTTCAAGATTAAACCTTCACAGTCAAGACGGTCTAACGCCCCCTTGGGTAATACATTCAGAGAAGAACCAGTGTCGACTAGCACATGTGCTAAGGTAGTCCCTTTGCATTCGATTGACACATGTAAAGCTTTATTGTGATTTTGCCCGAGAGGTGTTAAGTCGGCATATGAAAATCCCAAGCCATTATCAGCTGTCAGGCTAGCCACGCAATTCTCAAATTGATTTGTTGTTGTCTCATGGGGGACATGAGCCTTTTTCAAGAATTTGATTAACGTCCGAGCATGCGCATCGGAGCAAAGCAACAATGACAAAATTGAAATCTTAGAGGGGGTTTTCCCAAACTGTTCTACAATTTTGAAGTCGCTTCTCTTTATGATCTTTAAAATATTGTCCATTTCACGGGCGGAGGGTTCTTCATCAGCTATGTCTTTAGAGGGTACTTCAATCACAACCAGCTCAACAACCTTTTCCTTCCCTCTGGTATCGGTACTTGGCTTGGCAGCAGTAATGCGGATGGGCGTCCTTGTAACAACTGGTGGTGAGATATTGGGTGAAAATATTCTTCCAGTTCTAGTTACTTTGCTTGAACCAGCTATGTTACTGACATCGTCATCTTTTTCTTCTTCAATCCGGCCATCTTGTTTAATCCCATGATAGAACACTTTAGCACCATAATTCCATGGTACCGCTTTATTTGAAGAATAAGGAATCGGTCCGAGATTGGTAATGATTAAGGGAGCAATAATGGGTTCATTTGAAATCCTAATAGGACCTTTGAAGGTGATCCTAAGAGGCTTGTTTGAGATGGTAATAATGGAAAGGTCTTCACATTTGTTAATCAAACTCTTGGCAAGTGGAGTTTTATCAAATAGGATTTCATGGCTATCCATCAGGCATTGAATGCCTTTCTTCAGCCTTTCACAACCATTGTATTGTCTCGTACAGCATACACAGTCCTTTTCACATCCAGGGAAGATCCCATCTTTCAACATATTGTTCTTGATTATATTCAACGGAGTAGTCAAATCTTCAACAGAGGCAACAAACATTATATCTTTGACATCATTAACACCTTTGTCATGCTTCGACATTGGAGCGGTAATTACATTCAGTGTTGGAGGAGGATCAAATTCAATAGTCTTGTTGTCAATCAAATCCTGGATTTTGTTCTTCAAGGCCCGGCACTGGTCAGTCTCGTGCCCGGGGTTGCTTGAATGGTAAGCACATTTAGCATTCGGATTATACTTTGGTGATGAGGTGTCAGGGTTGGCGGGAGGATCGCACAATGTCTAAATTATCCTTAAGAAAATGTTGAAGGGCTTGAGACAGTGACATGTCTAACCTTGTAAATTGTCTTCTTGGAGTTTCAAAACATTGATAATTTGCGGATGGTCTTGGAGTAGGAGTTGGATTGGAGATTCGGACAACATTGATAGACGGGTGATCATTCTTTTTTGTATGGGGTCTTGCCCCTTACACAGCAATGACTTTCTTCTTTGCAGCAAAATGTTTCTTGATAGGATTGGGAGTGGAGGTAGATGCCTCAGAGATCTTCCCACTTTTGATGCCACTTTTAACTCTTTCACCGATTAAGATTAATTCGGTGAAACCAAAAGAAGAGCAGCCAACCAAAAGATTAAAGAAAGGACCAGATAAAGTGCCCATGAATATGTCGATATGCTCTCTATCAGTCAAGGGAGGCTGAACCCTACTAGCAAGGTCTCTCCACTTTTGCGCATATTCCTTAAATCCTTCGTTCTTCCCCATGGTAATATCTTGTAATTGAACCCTTGTTGGCGCCAAGTCGGTGTTGTACTGATACTGATGGTAAAAGGCAGTAGCTAAACCCTCCCAAGTATTGATACGAGAACCATCTAACTGATAAAACCATTCAAGTTGTGTTCCAGCCAAGCTCTCTTGAAAAAACTGAACCCAGAGCTTCTTATCAGCAGTATACGGTTGTATCTTACGCACATAAGATTTCAAATGGAGCTTTGGACAAGAAACCCATCGTACTTTGCAAATATTGGTATTTTGAATTTGTGGGGAATGACTACCCCAGAGATCAAACCCAAATCATCAAAATCTAAACCGAGGACGGCTTGGATTTCAACAGCTTTCAATTTGTCTTCTAATTGCTTGTATTTGATATCAGCGGGTGGATACTGCTCGTTGAAATAATCATCATCAGATTCTTGATCATTAACACATTCAGCTTGAGTACTTTTGACTTCACCGACCTGGTTCTCGTCCTCTTCATATGAGTCTCCTCCTACTGGGATTTGACGGATTGTCTCTTTGAACCTTCTACCCATGTTGAGTAGAGCTTTCTTCTTTGACTTCTTCTTAATGGTCAGCAAAGCCATCATGTCTTACTGCCCCTTGGCTAGGGCTAATAGAGCTTCCTGAAATTGAGAATTCTGGGCTTGGAGATCCGTCACAGTTTTCTCTAGATCCATCTTGCTGAAATAAACAGAAGAAAGATAAGGAAGTCTGTTATGTGAAAAAACTGTCATGTTATGATGCATGGGATATGTACATGCAAATGATTTCAAGGATTAATGAAATTTAAATTTGTATAGACAAAAGAATGAACAAACATTAATTTTTATTAGACAAAACAAGAAAGATTACATCATGCCTCTTGGGCTTACAAAATAACTTTCTAAGATAAAAAGACTGGACGCATCCTCTTCGGCGCGAGATAAGCGTTCACACTTTGCTCTTCTTGTAGCTGCTTTGTAAGTTCCAAAACATTCTTTTCACTAGCATAGAATTGAGCCTCAAAAGTATCTCGTTCTTCCTTAGGGGATCCAACCCTTTTGTAAGTCTTCGAGAGAGGTAGGCATGTCGGGATGGAGGATAGTGTAGGGAACATCTCCTTCGACCACAGGCTCCATGATGACTGGTAAGATGGAGGGATAAGGCATCATAAGTTTCTGAGCACGAGTTCGTACCCATTTAAGATAAGGCTCGAGGGGAATGGAATTCTTGTGTCCTAGTGTCTTGCTATCCACCTTGTTCAACATCCTCCAAGCTCGGATAAATCTTTGGCGGTGACCTTGATCGTCACTCTCATAGTCAAATACCAAACCTTGAATAAGCATCTCGTGTGAACCATCCCTTCGGGCGTAACCAAATTGTCTTAAGGCTAAGCAAGGGTTGTATGTGATACCTCCCCTAATTCTAAGCAAGGGGACATTAGGTAATTATCCACAATGGTCGACAATAGTAACATTCTCCAAAGAGCGGGAACACCAATGAATATCTAAATATCTGAGCGTCATCAACCTATGTGACCACCTTGAACCTTGCTCATTCTTCAACACAGATTGGGGAAGATGTGAAATAAACCATCTTTCCAAAAGAGGAGTGCAACACATGAGGATACCCCTCTTCCTCATAGTACGAGTGTGAAAGGAATGTAGGATGCCCCCTAGAAAAGTAGGCACCGGGTTACGAGACATGAAGATTTTGATGGAGTTCACATCTATGAGTTGGTCAGGATTTGGAAACAAAACCATCCCATATATGAGGAGAGCCACAATTTCCTCAAAGGCTTGCAAATCCAAAGAGTTCCAACAGTTTTGGGCTTTCTCAAACAATAACTTTTCTAGGAAACCTTTGACACCACTCCTTGTTTCCCAATTAGTTGTAATATCAGCTGGTTGCAAGTGTAGAGCTTGAGAAATATCTTATGGCTTTGGATATCTTTCCGTACCGTTGAAAGGTAGTTGATTGAGAATGGGAATCCTCAAGAGTCAGGAGAATTCTTCCAAAGTTGGCACAAGTTGATAATCGGGAAATGTGAAGCAATGGCATAGAGGATCAAAGAACTGAAAGAGCACCTTCATCATGTCCTCATCAGTGTTGGAGGTGACCAAGTTTAGTAGGCGACCATGTCTTTAGGTAAATGGAGAATTTTCAGGAATTCTTGATGCTAGCTCTTTGAGTTGAGGAGGGATCCTTACGAGATTGACTTGAATGGTTTTCCTGCGAATAGAATCCATGTCCTATAAAACAGAAACAAAGATAAATCCCAAAAATCCTTGAAATGGTTAGTGAGCATGAGCATGATGTTATGATGTTTATGATGTTATGTACAAGTAAGTATATACAAACAAGGCAAACAAGTCCTTAGATTTAGGCTTGCATGGAGTCTCATAGGTAAGTACCCTCTTGAAGTTTAGTTGGCTCAAAACCTGTCCTAGCAATAGTAACCGGATTCTAAGTAGCTCAATATCACTGGTTTGTTTTCTTGGGCATTGTTTCAGTGCAAGCCTCTAAAATAGCGACCGAAATATCCCAAAAAACTAAAACTCAATGAGTGTAGTATCGAGTATCTACCAACTTTGGACTGCATCAAAGTCGGTCATCTCACTACGTCCTAATGGCCAAGTTTGTCAAGTAATGGTTCTAAAAGTTCATTAGTGCTTTATGACATCACTCAGCGGCCCCTTATTCTCCTTGACTACTCAAGGTCTACCGGTACCTACAAATATGTCGCACTAACGTAGCTATTGCTTAGACCGTGTTGGTATACCCTGCATAGTTTCCACAACCTATTGCTACTTACCTATAAGGTATCCCAAATCCGGGTAGAGGATTTAAACCCAAACAAAGAACCAAAATGCAAAACATACAAGTCAAACAAAGAAAGCAAGTAAATGTGATCTAGCCCTAAGGTAACCCCACTTTTAGAATTCTCCCCATCAGAGTCGTCAGTTCTGTGGTATAGTGGGAGAACTAACTTGGGTGTTTTACATTTGATCGCAAATGTTACAGTTATCAAGAGTCGCCACCGACTTTTCTTTTATCCAAAAGGAAAGGTGAAAAAGCACAGGAAAGACCTTTGAGATTATTTCTTGAGTTCGGGGGGTAGATTATTAAAAGGGAAGGTATTAGCACCCTTTTCATCCATGGTTTTCCATGGGCTCTTAGTTACTTTCTAGATCACTTGCTTTTATTTGAAATTGTGTTTTGTGTGGTTTTTGAAATTTTTTTGAAAAAGGCGCCTTCGTTTAGGCAAACTTTGTAATGATTCTCGTTTGTAAGAATGTAGACAAAGTGTTGATCTTTTGAAAATGTTTTCAAGTTTTGAAAGATGTTTTGAAAGTGTTTGGTGTTTGTTTTGACAATAGCAATGATGTTTTGGTTTTGAAATTGAGCAAGTAACTAGGAACATTCTACCTACTCAAAAGTCTTTCATGTTTGTTTCCTCTTTCCTTTGACATTGTTATCTTACCATTGATTTGGTAAGTAACCCTATCTTTGGATGTGAACGGGACGGGTGTGGGTCATCGTATAACCATGATTAGCAATGTTGCAAGGTATCATAGCATCTTTCTTTAGGGACTAAGATCATTTTGAAAGGCAACTTTTGATAGTGTCATCGAGGGACTATGATCTTGTGTTTGTTTGTTTTTGCTAAGATACCTCACATGCATAACATGACCATTTTGTAAGGAAATCAAGTGGACTTTACCCTAGGGGTGCTTGTGTGCAAGTGTGTTGATTTTTCATGCTTGATTTGTCTTTGATTAGGGTTTACTAATTAATTGGTTTTAGTCTTTCCATACAAACCCTAATTACTAGCATTTATATAAAGCGATAAATTGCGAAAAGTAAAATTACTACGCTATTACATCATTAGGGGAGGGGGTGTACAAATTTACAAATGGGGATTTCAAGAAAATTAAACCTAATTATCTATTACAACCATATTGAATATTGTACATAATTGAAAATAAAATGTAAGAATATAAATGGAAAAAAATAGATGATTTTTGTTGTTTTATGAAAGGGGTTTTTTGTCTTGACCTAATTAAAGAAAAAGATTAATTAAAATTAAATAAAATTAAATTAAACTAATTAAGAAAAGAAATTAATTTGAAAAGGATTTTTAGGGCTTTTTATGAAAAAGGTTTTAAATTAATGAAAATAAAATGAAGATTAATTATAAAAATAACCTAAATTCTAAATTGATTTTAACTAAAAAATAAAATAATATATTAATTTATCCTAAGTCTAAGAATTTATTTAAGGAGAAAAGAAATTAATTTATCTTTAAGAAAATAATTTTAGTCTTTTGTTTTATGGAAAATAAAATACATGAGTATAAAAAAACATAAATTTAGATTTTTTATGATTTTATAAAAATAATAATAAGAATAATAAGAATAATAAGAATAATAATAATAATAATATTAATAATAATAATAATAATAATAATAATAATAATAATAATAATAATAATAATAATAATAATAATAATAATAATAATAATAATAATAATAATAATAATAATAATAATACTGAAGAAAAATAAATATAAATAAAAATATAAAGAAAAAGTCAGGGGGGTGAATTAGTAAGCCAAGGAGTAATATGAGAAAAAAATACTCAGGCCCACATGAAAAGCCCAAGTGCTGCCAAAAAAACATAAAAAAGTCATAAATTTGTGAAAAAAACGCAAAAGGTCATGATGGGGCTTGAACCCAGGACCTAAGGGTGAACAGGCGCGCGCTTTACCACTAGGGTGGCTATACATCCGTTAATATAAGCAAAACAACAAATACATAACATCAATCCAGTCCTGAAAACAACTTCATCTTCAACCTCCAGCCAAAGGACTTGTATCTTCTTCATCTCTCAACAAAAATGAAAAGTTCAAACATGAAAGTTGTGGCATTTCTTCCCACGAATTCAACCATGTAAATAACTTAAGCTAACAATCAAAGATGAATGAGAATTTTTCTGGCCCTAATTTAAAACCTAAAAATTTCAGAAAACTTCAACTCTAAAATTCTCTAAGCTCAGGCCATAAAAATGTAAACTATGGATATGTACAGTTTCGAGGCAACGGTATCTACATTTTATCTTCATAAATAAAGACCTAATAATGCCTAAATATGAAGATAGAAGTTCAGAAAACTCACCTTACAGCTGGAGATCGTTTTTTGAGTTAGAGTTGTTTTCAAAGTGTTTTGATGATTGGGTTAGCTTCCTTGAACCTCCAGGAAGCTATTGCAAAGCTTACTTTATACTGAGAGTTCTTGAATCAAGCTGAAGAAGTCAATGTGTAATTCCCTATTTTTGAAAATGGAGGATGGTGCAAATGGTATTACAGTTTGAAAACAGGGGTTGGGATAACTTCTATATGTGTATTAGAAGCTTTGTGGATGGTTTGGCCAAGAAACGCACGAGGGGATTTGGAGATTGGGTTCAAAAATCAGAAATGACAAGTTTTTGTGCTTGTATGGAAATTTATGGTTTTGGAGAGTTTGTGGGCTTGTTTTTTCGTGTGTTATCTTGCAATACACTTGTATGGTTAATTGAAAAAGATTGGTGCACTTGAGGAGGTCAGAAAAGCAAGATATAGACTTATGCCTATGTTACTTAATTTTGAAGAAAAGTGACAATATGGTTCCAAGATAAAGTACAAGCATGGCCTGAGTTTATGGGAGGCTCTAGACATGTTGCTTTTGCCTTTGACATTGCTTGTGATCAGAAGGAACAAGTTAGGATCTCTATGCATTGACTTTGTGATTAAAGCCTCTTTGCAAGAATGGAATGGTTACTCTGTGCCATAAATGGAAAATTTGCTTGGATAAAGCTTGAATCAAGTGGATAATAGCTCAAAATCAAGTGTAATCTTATGATTATGGATAGATCTTGAGGTTTAGAGGCCTGTAAAACAAGATTGTGCAGCATAGGTTTGAAATTGAATTCTTGTTCATCACAAAATGACTTGTAATTCAAGTGTGAAAACCCTAACTTCATCTCTTCGATTCTCCCTACTCAAGAATGATCTCAAGGAGTTCTTGAACATTTTAGAAAGCTTGTAATGTGCTCTACAACCCCTATTTGAATCACTTTTGAAAATTCACCTTGGAACTATATGAAAAAGTGCCATGAAGTTAGGTCAAAATCCTGACCAAAACTAGGGCAAATTTTCACTAAGTGTCCAATTTAAAGACCATAACTTTATGAATTAATAACTTAAGATCCAAGTATTTTTAGGAGAAGTTGTGTAAATTAATATTGTAGATATCATGGAGATATACAACTTTCATGTTGAAAGTTTCTTCTGAATCCTCTTGCATCATGGTGAAAAATTGCCTCAAAGTTGTAAAAAAATATGAAGTTTTAAACACTTAAAAAAATTTCTAAGTTAGAAAACTTTGACTTTTCAAAATGAAATCTTGACTTTTTGATTTCTTTATGAATAAGTTTCATATTTTGACATTTTTTGATGAATTGTGATCTTTGACATTGAATTTTGACCAAAAAGTCAAAGTTTGACTTTTCAGTACACAGTTGACTTTTGATCAGTTGACTGAAAATTCATTGTCAATCCAATTAATCTTGAGCAATGTTTTAGGTCATGCCATTAGGTCAAAATGATGCAATTGAACTCTTGAAATCATGCTTCAAACCAATTGACCATTTGCTAGGTCAAAAATCAAAAATTGCCCTTTCTAAGTCAAAACCCTAATTTTGACCATTTTGCCCTTTTGATGTTTGATCAAATTTCTTGGGGAATTATGGTCCAAAATTGATCAAATGATACATATGAGTTTATAACGTTGATTTGGATCAAAAATTATTAAGTTTGACTGTAAATTAGCCATAGTTGACTTTTTCCCCCAATACAATTGATTTTTAGGTCAACTGCTCCATTGACTGAGCAAAAGTGTGATCCAAGGCTTGAAACTTGACATGAGTAATCTTGAGGATCCATAATGATCCATGAAAGTCATTTGAAGCATTTAAAGTTCAATTATCCTTGTGCAATCTCAAACCCTAATTGTGGTCATCAATGCTTTGTATTGAGCTGATCAACCCTAGTGCAGTCTTGAATCAAGAGAGATCTTTGTGAGGAAGTATTTAATAAATAAGAGGGAAAATTTTGGGATACAACACTACCCGTCAATGTCTTCTTGAAAAATTTGAACTAACACTTAGTCTCTCAAGGAACAATCAACTTAAGAGTTAAAATACAATGAGTGTATTTACAAAGTTGCTTCTTGAAAGCAGATTACACGAGTTTGAATACAATAAAATAACACAACAATGTTAATAGAAAGTTTAATGAACAAAATCTCCTTGCTTGCAAGTTAACAAACAAAAATTCCTTGCCTTTACAAAACATTACAAATGAATATTTGAAATAGAGTTGAGCAGCATTTCAACGTAAGTTTTACAGAGAATTAGTTGTTGTCTTCAATCTTCCAGGTCTTCCTTTTATAGTAACAAATAAAAATGTTTGAGGGTAGAATAGAAATACTTAATTCCAACTATTTTGTCCATAATGATTAGTGAGGGAGCGGTAGACAACATAGCTCCATAATATAGTCCTTGCGCCACCATATCAGGGTAGTGGAAACATTTGTACCTTGTATTATTCTCTCACGTAAACCAATTTTGATCTTATCTTCTAATCTTCATAGGCTTTTTATGGTTGATGATGAAGCATGCTTAGAAGGATCAAAACCAGAATCTTCAGAGTCTTCAGAACTCGTTCACCCATAACCTTGTCTTCAGAGTCTTCAACACTTGGTCTTCAGAATCTTTGTCTTCAGAATCTTCAGAACTTGTTCTTTTAGAATCTTGTCTTCAGAATCTTCAGAACTTGGACAAACTGAATATCAAAGTTTGAGAAGTCTTCAGAATTTCTTCCAATAGAGTCACGATCAAAAGCTCTATCACTAACATTTATCAGAACCATTGTTATAGAATCATTCTAAAACTTGACTGGGTCATTGTAAACACTACTGGTTTCTTCTAGAGTTATAGTGTGTTGTATTCAGAACCTGATGATGTCACACGCCTTATCTTCAGAGTCAGAACTTGTTAGCAAAAGCTATACACTAGACAGAAATCGTTAGAATACTAAATTGTTCTCTAGGATATCGTATAATGTTATCATCAAAATTTAATGCCAGATGCAGAACAAAATCTTGTTCTTACAGTTATATTTCAGATCTTGGACCCCTTATAGCCATGTTGTTCCGGTGATGTTGAGTGTATACCTGCTTGATATTTGAAATAATTTCTGGGTGTTTTTGTTTCAAATCTGCAAGTATGTGCTTCGGCTCCACTCTGAATAAAGACATGTTCGAAACAATTTCTTTCTCCTCCGATTTAAGACGACATACAATGGGATGACCGATTAGCTTTGTTTGCAATTCATGGTTATGTATTCCATGAAACACATTAGTTTTTCACATATCATTGATGCTACAATATCCGTGCAGTTTAAACAGAAAGCCACACTTTCTCGTTCTGGTGTCATCACGTTTCAACTTTTGAATCGGGGGAACATATGTGTCACTTCTCTTGCATCTCATGGTTACAAATGCTTATCTTTTATTTGAATCATTGTCGGACCTTCCAATTACAATGTCAAACCCCAATTTTTTGGCTACCATGCATACCCAATAAAACATATATTTGCAAGCAGTATACAGTTGTCCATTTATGTATTGTTGACCAACGTCTATCTCTATCAATTTAACATCATCCTTCACTTTTCTGGCTTAACATCTTGCTTAACTTTAACTAGTTTAACAGTATCCGTCGCTACATCGTGTTTTACATCGTTACGTACCACAACTTTGGGAAACATATCTGAGTGAACCATATCTAATAAGAAGCAAAATAGGAAGAAAAAAATTAAGAACCACTAACAGTTGAATTCAGATATACATATCCGAAATAATGTAGGTGAGTTCAGATATGTCTTTTCGAACAAGACAAATGTTTTTCAACTTAAACTAAAGATCAATGCAAGCAATAAGAGATGAAATGAAAGAACTTTACTTTAAATTGCAGCTTATACATCTTTGATTTTTATATCTTTGTATAACACTACATCATACATTATGAATTACTAACTGAAAGATAATATTAAAACTTCATAGTCATCTTTTAAGGTGTGTAAGAAGACTTATAACAAATAATTTCACATTATTTTTTTTATTATGGCAAAAACGTATGAATTAACTTAAATTAACTTTAACTTTTTAATTTTATACAGAGCTAAGTTTGAGACGGTATTGAGAGACTAAAAACTTTATTTTGTATATCTATAAGTTTATTTCAATAAATATAAGTTAAAAAAATAAAAAAAAATATTTAAAGATTACAAAGTTATCTAACCTTTTAAAATAAAGTGAATCAACCCAATCCAAAATGGTATGGTGTCAAGATCTAACCGGATAAAGTCATCCTTTGTGCAAACTTAGGTTAGTGATGGTAATAGAACTTTGCTTGATTTGATATGTTTTAAAAGGAATAAAAAATCATTTATTACTTTCAACAAATGTCATAGTGTGTTTGGATCGACATTTGAAAATGACAGCATCTGCAAAACTGCATTCCAATGTTATAATTTGCTGTTGATTTAAGAAGTTAGAAATCTTGACTTCTATTATTGGTGTGGGACGCGGAAACAAACCCTTTGACTCATCAACTTTGTTCCTTGGAAACAATTTTAACAGTGTGAATTAAATTTAAGGTATTATTTTTCTCACCCTATGAAAACTCAAAAATGTTTCTTATACTCATAAACACGTTTTCGATGCACCTTATTTAGATCATATTCTTTCACTTTTAAAATAAATTTTGAAATATGCTACCTACATTCTGTAGGTATGTATTACCTTAAAAACCGTTGAGTGACCCGAACTTTGCGAACCCAGAGTTAGACAGCTTCTGATTAAAATCCTAATTCAAGAAGTGATAACTTTATTCATAGCTGAAATAGATCACTTTGTAGTAGCATTACAATCCATTAGGTTGACATTAATCGAAAGGGAATATATATTCTCATATCACTTCTAAATTCAAATACATGTAAACATTATAATTAATTGGATATGTAAAATAGAAAAGAAAAAAAAAACAGCTAAAAGAAACAATATCAATCAACTATATGGAATTGCTTAAGAGTAATCCAGAATTACCGGTTACGAGAAGCAATTCTGAAGGAAGCTGCCTCAAAAACACTGGTTTTTAGGCCAACCAATGGCAAAGCTGTTTGACTTTGGGTCGGCAAAGTTTGGGTTAGCCAATGGTTTTCAGGAAATACATGCCTATAGAAGGCTATTTCAGGATTTATTCTAGTATTTTAGGAATATTGTTTTTTTAAGTAAAATAAGAGGGTCATTCACTTTAGAAAGAATGTGGTTAGAAACTGTCAAAACGGACAGTCTATAAACTTAATAATTTAATATAGATTGGGCCATAAAATACTTTAAAAAACACGATTCTATTTTTTTGGATCGGTTTATATGACTTATATTTTTTATGGATCGGACCAAACAGACTTCTGATTGGCCCATTAAAAAAAGATATTGATAAATTTTAAAGAAAAAAAATTGAGATAAGATTTGATGCATAAGTGTGTTTTCAAATGATAAAGAAAGTTAAAGAGAATGAAGATATATTTTCAAAATGATGTGATCAAAAAAATGGTTGTGAGATGAAGAGAAAATTGATAAGTATCGGTGATAATATTAAATTACTCTGTACTTTTACATAGATATTTTTGTGGTATATATATATATATATATATTGATTTGATGAATATTTTAAATATCTCTTATATTATATAATTTTTATCCATTACATTCATTTTATAAAATTAAAATTATAATATTAAAATATGGGTCGGATTGATCGATCAGACTACACGACCTATTGAAAAATAGATCAGACTCATTTTCTGTAGTCTAGTAAACAATTGAATCGAACCAACCCATTAATTCCGAGCTAAAGAGGATTGGGTCTTAGACTCATTTTCTGTAGTCTATTAAACAATTGAATCGAACCAACCCATTAATTCCGAGCTAAACAGGATTGGGTCTAACCGATCCATTTAACAGCTGTACGTGAAGTACATCCAAAATACATTTTTAAGATAATTTTGATTTTTTTTCAGAGAGGGGTGCAAAAGCTCCTTTTAAGGTGAGAGAAGGAAAAGTATCCCTCTAAACTTTATTAACAGAAAATATTGAGACTATAATTTGAACTTAGTGTAGTTTAATATATGTTGGTTTCTTTTTTCTTCATTACAATGTCATAAAAACTCATAATCGACAACGTAATTAAAACCAGATTTTGTGGACCGATTTCTCGTATTGTCTTCTTTAACTATGCCATACATTCTGTCACAATATAAATTGCCATTTATTAACGGGGTGCTATCACTTTGCAAAATTCATGAGAAATGTCCTAGTTTGATTTTCATTGATAAAAATAAAATATCATTTTTACTTTGCAATTTAATTTGTATATTTTGCCATTGTAAATATTTAAATGACAATTTTATCAAATGTTTTTTAACAACCATTTTCCACGGACAATATATAGAAAATAAACTTTTCATTAGTAAAATATATACAAAGAAGTTGGTAAAATCAATGAATTTTCACCATGTATTATACCAATCCTGAAAATGAAAAAAGAAAAAAAAAAGCTTTTGATACTTTTTTGCTTTTGGTAATTATAATTGTGAATAAAATATAATCAGATTTCTTTCAAGGAGGAGGAACTAACACCTTGCTAAGTAAGTAACAACTAACAACTACTAGATATAGTCCATTATTTGTTTCCTCAAAGTAATGTTCAGTCCTACTTGTAATCCATGACCATGATTATGGTCCTACAAATATATAAGGATGGAGGCTGTAGAATTGAAGATTGAAAGATGGGAAGTCCACCGATCAGCCCATCACATTCTTAAATTAAGAAGATAGTTGAGTTGCTATGAAACATACAACATGGACCAATTAAACCAACCCCGCCAGCTTCAGCCCCCATTCTTCTCTCCATGCAAGTTACTAACCACTGGTTTTCAATCTGGGACATGGATCTAAGTACTGCTTATAACTGGTTTTGGGCATTGTCATCTTTTTGCCATGAGATTGAGAATTTCATTGCCTAAACTGCCGGTTTCTGATGCAAGCTTAAGAGGAGTGTGGCCTTCTTTGTCTGCTACATTTGGATTGGCCCCCCTGTGAATGATCGACAACTCAGTAAATTTTCCCAAGTATACCAGAAAATATAACCATGAAACAGTGTATGAGACAATGTATAAGGAAATTTTCCATCAAATCAGCTTAGGTTTGATATTTAAGCGCAACATTTATAATGGTATAATAGTATTGTGATAAAGCAAATTCATGGTCAATTATGAAACCCATCAATTAATTGGATGAGGTTTCAATCCACTAGTATACAGTTTGCAAAAAGAAACGTGACAATAATGAATTAGGGACACTCTCTACTTCCGTAATTAAACAAAAAAAAAGTGAAAGCACATTGCAACAGGAAAGTAGAAAAATGGTACTATCATTATTCAATAAATTAAAAAATAACATAACTAAATCATCTAAAATTCGTTTTCTAGCATCTCCAAGTTAAGTTTTTGGCTTATGCTTCTGAGCAAGTTAAATGTATGTTGGGAGATCTCCAAATACTAATTTATATGTTAGGTGTAGGCCTAAGGCCTAATAAATTATGCCCAAATTATATAATTAGGTGCAATATATTTAAGTAGAATACATAATAAGAAAATTTCTCATTTGTTTGTTGATGGTTTGGTTTGAGACAGATTTAGAGTATGTTCGGTAAACTAGAAAAAGAGTTTTTAGTTTTTAGTTTTTAACTTTTTAGCTCCCATTAATGAAAAAGTTTTGTTTGGTAACTCGATTTAACTTTTAGCTTATTTTTCAAAAGCTATTTAAAATAGCTTTTAAGCTTTTAGCTTTTGATTTTTTTTTTTCATTTATACCCTCATTATTTTAACAAAAATATATTATTACACTTATTAATTAAACATTTATGTCATTTTTGTATCTATCAGCTAATAAAACAACTAATTTACCAAACACTCATGTTAACTTATCGCTATCGGTCACCAACTATCAACTACCAGCTACCAACTATAAGCTATAAGCTATAAGCTATAAGCTATAAGCTATAAGCTATAAGCTATAAGCTATAAGCTTATATCATTAATGTGTATTTTGTAGCTGTTACTACAGGGGGTTATCCTCGGTTTAGTTACAATAAAATATTATATTCATGTGTATTGTTATTCACAGTCTATCATTGGTATCATAGACATCAACGATCTTTGGCACAAGTTCATGGTCCATGTGCATCATAAAATGGAAGCAAGATTGGAGTTTTCAGAAGGTCCTGTGAAGGTTTTGTCGCAACCAAAGAAGAGATTCAAGAAATGCGCAATCTGATGGTAACTAAGAAATATGAATCGCAACACCAAATTGACAAACTGTTCGAAACTGTCTGCAGTCTCACCATCTGAAATGACAACATAGACTATGATACATCCTTGTATTTGGACAGAATCTCTAAGCCCCTGATGAAAAATAGAGAAAACTTACGACTTTAATTGTTTAGGGTCAAAATGCTTTTGGGTGGATTAATTGTATAGAACGCTATTTTTATTTAAGGGGTGTTACTATGAGGAAAAGTTACAGGCTACCATAATAGCTATGGAAGGAAAAACACTCATTTGGTATCAATAGTGGGAACTCTGTTCCGCCTCACCATATTGGAATTTTTTCATGGCTGGTTTGGTTATAAACGCTTTCAACCGTCAATGCTTCAAAGTCTCTATGAACGGCTTTTCAACCTTAAACGGCTCAGTGGAAGATTATTGTGATAGGTTTAAATTGTATGTTACTTAGAAGTGCACAACGAGAATATTTTAAGGGGATTTTTCTCAATAGATTAAAATATAAGGTGAAAACAGCATTGAAATTACACGTGGAAGTATGCTTCAAAATCTAAAGTGATTTTAGTAATGTTTTTCAGTTTTTCAATACTGCTGGGTCGGGCGAAAGTTGGTTCATCCGAGCTTCAAACCTTTATATATGTGGTTCTTTATCACTTTTTTAGAATGAAGAAAGAGGTGGTGAAATCCTAGTGAGAGAAACTTAGAGAGATAAGGATAGAAATCCTTAAGATTAGATTGTTCTAAGAATTAGAAGAACATTAGGAATATCCAAAGAGATTGAGAAACACTTCTAAACACGTTGAGTTTGGGTAATTCATATATTGAGAGTTGGAGATCGAAAAACATTTGGATAGAAAATAGAGTTAGTTCTCAAATTTGAGAAATATCTTGTAATCTCTTGTAACAACTTTGAATTATAGTGAATCAGATAGCTCCTCTCTCCCCAGAGTATATCGGTTTGATTGAACTAGATAAACAAATTCTTTTTTTCCAGTCTTCTATCCTATTCTTACTCATGTGGATTTAGTTACACTATTAGACACATAGATCAGTTTTAATTGAGGACATTTATTTTGATTATCATTATTTTTTGTCTCATACATTAAAGATCTTGGTGTGGTCAAATATTATTGAGTTACCTTGGCCAAGATGATGGGTTTCGCCCAGAAAATTGATGAAAAGAAAGTCATCCTTGACAAAGACACAACACCCATTCTAAGACTTTCACCAAAGGTACCCAATACCAAAACCAGTCAAGACTATGCATGATAAAATGGTAAAGGATTCATGTTTTCGTTAAGATGAAAAATTTGCTCTAGGCCATGTGTGTCGCTAAACAATTTCATGTCATGCATATATGGAAGGAGACAACTACAAGGAATCATACCAAATTATTAAAACGAAAGCAAAACTAATACTTTATACCTTCCAATTATCCATGTAAAATATATTCACATCCAAGAAAACTATCAAGTTGTGGGGATATTGCACTAAGCAACGTGTTTTGGTAGACTGTGAAGCTTCTCACAATTTCATATCCTCTATCTCGGCTCACCAACAAGGTTTATCCTTTGTTGCAACACCTTCTTTCAGTGTGGAGGTTGGAGACGGCTGCAAATTTCATGTGAAGGGTTTTTCACCAATTAACCTTGGACATTGGCCTTACATTCAACAAGACTATTATGTCTTTGAACTTGGTGTTGAAATTTTTTTGGGAATGGATGAGCTAGCACAACTCTTTGGAAATGTGGGTCAACTTTGGAGAATTGCCTCTCAAAGTTCCTACACCATGAGCCAACTTTGGAGATTTGTTTCTCAAAGTTCCTACACCAACAGGTACTCACATCATTTAAAGGGGACCCTACACTCTCAAGGGCATCAGCATTTATGTATAAGGAAATCTCCATCCAAGATTTTATATTCACCTATCACATAATTTCATAAGCAAACCCAAATGTTTCAGCACTACCTGAATTCATCTAATTTTGAAGGACTATCCAGAAGTATTCACCGAATTCCAAGTTTTACCACCCCAACATACTCGAGACAATGCAATCATCTTGTAGAAACGTGTTGATATCTCCATTCAACAATCTTACATGTATCCACATAATCACAAAAATGAAATTGAGAAATTAGTGGATGACATGTTGCAATCAGGAGTCATTAGGCCGAGTGTCAGTCCATACTCTAGGTGTATCATCCTTGTCAAGAAAGAAGATGACAGCTGGCGGTTTTGTGTAGATTATCGAGCCTTAAATAAATGATCTTGTCAAATAAATTCCCTATCTCCATTATTGATGAATTGTTGGATAAATCCATGTGCAACTGTATTCTCTAAACTAGATTTGAAGGTTGGTTATTGTTAAGAAATATGGTTGGCATCCCTACAAAACCGGCTTGTAGGATGAGGATTGTCCCCACTTTTAACGACACATTCAGGCCATATATTATCTGATGTGAGACTCTTAACACACACGTTCACACCCAAGACTGAACATATGGAACGTGGAAATAAATGGCGGGTGGCTCGATAGCGAAAACTTGATAATAGGTGGTTCACCGGATCGTAAACGAGACTCTTGATACCATGCTAACCAAATTAGAATAAAAATAGAGGACATCCCCAAACCAGTCTTTAAAATTCACGAAAGCCACTATAAATTTGTTGCTATGTCTACTAATGCATCTTTTACATTTCAAGCTTTTTTTAATGAAGTTTCACAACCATATTTGCATAGATCACCTTGGTAATTTTTAATGTTATTTTGGTGTACAGTAAAATTAAAGAGCAGAAGAGATATTTGGGGGTTGTTTATACGTTACTCAAAGATAATCAATTAGTGGTCAACTTCAAAAAATGTACATTCAAACAAAATCAATTGGATATCTGGGACACATCATTTCTGGGTAGGGTGTAGTAGCTGATCCACAAAAATTGAGGCAATGCTCAATTAGCCTATCCCAATGGATCTCAAAGTCTTAATGGGATCCTTAGATCTCATGGGTTACTATCGACGGTTTGTTTGAAATTATGAAAAGATTGCAAGGCCTCTCACTCAAATTCTTAAGAAAGACAATTTCGATTGGAATGAGGAAGCACAAGTTTCCTTTGTAATTTTATAGAAAGCCATGGTTGAATTATCCTATCTTTACTATATTAGATTTTTCTCTTTCTGTGTTATCGAGACAAATGCCTCTAACAAAGGCTTTATCGTCGTACTAATGCAGCAGGGCCGTCCAGTAGCATTTCTGAGTCAAACCTTATTTGGTTGAGCACAACAGAAATCTATCTAAGAGCGAGAACAAACCTTATCTGGCTGAGCACAACTGAAATCTATCTAGGAGCGAGAACTTATGGTTATTGTCATGGAAGTTCAAAATCGGAGACACTACTTGATGGGGCGCTATTTTATTATTCATTGATCAAAAAAGTTTGAAGTTCCTCACTAAACACATTTTGGGTGAAGACCAATTCAAATGGACTTCTAAATTAATGAACTTTGATTTTGATATTGTTTAATTTTGTCTATGTTAGAACTGTTATGCATAGCTAGACCGAAGCCCCAATAAAATAAGAGAGTTGTGTTAGGCAGTCAACAGTCAATGTAAAATTTTGTTGAATCTCCATGACATGAATCAAATATGTAATAATATAAATGTTAGGTCATTGCTCGAAAGCAACGCGCAGTATTTCTAGAGTACAATGTCAAATGAGAAAAGGGAGTTGCATCGTTGCCTGAATGCAGTGAAAAATAAGCAAGGGTTCGCATATTTTTGTAAGTGGATGTGAGTAAAGAAGTTAGTTCATGAAAATAAGATTCGTTTTGGATCATGGAAAATAGGCACGCTTATAGGAAAAACAATGGAAATAATGGACATTATAATTAGGAGAAAAATCAATTTTATGTGCATATAAGAAAATAAGCTGACGAGTCAAAAGGCAAAATAGAAGGCTTAGTTCATGATATACCTCAAGGAGAAAAGACTTTCCTAAGAAGGGATCTTAATGGGCAGGTAGGAAGCATATTGAGAGCATTCGAAGGAGTGCAAGGTGGTATGGTCATGGAGAGATAAATGTTGAGGATAAATTCATTCAAGACTTTTTGTTAACTTCTGATTTTACAATATCTTATACATGCTTTAGGAAAAAAGATGAGCGTTTTATCACATTCAAGAATGGGGGTTTACATATTTTAAGATAGTTTTTTTTTTTTTCTTATTAGATTTAGATAGGAAGATTCGTTGGATTGTAAAGTTATATTGAGAGAGAGAGCTTGACTAATGACGTAAAGTATGGTTATGGACTTAAGAGTCAAGAGGAAAGCAAAGAGAAGAAGCCACATGGAGTTTCTATAGATCAAGTGGTGCAATTTGAAGGATGAAAACAAGATTTTTCAACATTTTTCAACACAAGATATTTGAAAGAGGTTTCAAGGAGCCATAGAAAATGAAAGTGAAATGTGGGAAAACGTGACACAAGAGATTAGAAAAATAGCAAAAGAGATATTAGGAAAATCAAGAGGTTTTGCATCTAGACATAAAGAATCGTGATGGTGGAATGAACGCGTTCAAAGTAAACTTAGAGTAACAAGCAGTGTTTTAAAGATTGGTCTAGGTGTATGAATGACGAAACGTGGAAGAATTACAAGAGAAAGAGAACAAGAAGGCAGTGACTGAAGCAAGAACTCAAACTTTTGACAAATTATACCAATCATTGAAGAACTAATGAGGGAGAAAAATCTATATATAGGCTTGTTAAAGGAAGAGAAAGAAAGACAAGATACTTATATCAAGTGAAGTGTATTAAAGATAAAGCAAACAAAGTCTTGTTTAAAAAAAAAGATATAAAAGATAGATAGAAGAAGTATTTTTACATTTTATTTACATTTTAGAGAAGAGGAATGAAACTATAACTACTATCGGATGATTCAAAAACATGAGGTAAATGGAGCTTTGAAGAGGATGAGTAATAGCAAGGCGAGATGGGAAAGACAACATATCTATTGAAGTGTAAAAAATTCTTAGAGATAGAGATATTGAGTGGCTTACAAAATTGTTTAACAAAATAATAAAGTCAAAGAAAATGTCGTATGAGAAGAAGCACTTTAATTCTGATCTATAAGAACAAGGAGATATACAAAATTGTGCAAATTATAGAGGATTAAACTTATGTGTCATACCATGAAATTATGGAAAAGAGTGTTTGAACAGAGATTAAGAAAAGAGACTCAAGTTAGTAAAAATCAATTTGGTTTTTTGTCTAGAAGGTCAGCCATGAAAGTGATATATCTACTATGACGTGTGATGGAAATGTATCAAATTGATCAACAAAAACTCCACTTATTTTTCATTAACTTGGAGAAGGCGTATGTGAAAGCCCCTGGAAAAATGGGATATGATTGTGTATATTCGAGCTATCCAAGATATGTATGAGGTGTCTCAACTAGAGTGAGGACACAGGGTGGAGAGACGAACAATTTTCCCATAATAGGATTGCACCAAGGTTCAACCCTAAGCTCCTACCATTTTACTTTAGTTTTAGATATACTTACGGGATACATCTAAGAGCTAGCACCGAGATGTCTAGTTTTTGCAGATGATATAATTCTACTAGAAGAGTCTACGGAGGAGTTAAATGCGAGGTTGGAGACGAGGCTTGAAGAAGAATAAAAGTCTACGCATAATTAAGACGGGATCATATCATACCACAAATTACACATTTTAAATATTATATCTTGGATCCATAGTTCAAAACGATGGAGACGTAAACTACTGAATTCAAGTTGAGTGGTTGAAATGGATAAGGGTCTCAGTTTATGCGACAAAAAAGTACCATTCAAACTGAAGGAAAAATTTTATTGGACAATTGTTAGACCAGCTATGTTATACGGGGAGGAATGTTGAGTGATAAAGAATCACACGAAAATAAAATAAGTGTAGCAGAGATGAGGATGTTGTGTTGGATGTATGGTAAAACTAAATGAGATAAGATTAAAAATGATAATATTAGAGAGTTGACATAACACCCACAGTAAAAAAGATGGTGGAAAATAACCTTAGTTGGTTTGGACTTGTAGAGAGAAGGCTTATGAATTTCTGTGTAAGGAGAGTAGATCCGACGGGAAGTACGCAAACAATTAGAGGTGGGAGAAGACCTAAAAAATCCATAAGAAAAATTATTAAGATCTTGAGATTAACGAGTTGGATAAAAACATGATTTTTAATAAAACATTATAGCGTAGTTTGATCTATATAGTCAACCCCATTTAGTCGGATAAGACTTGGTTATTGATTGATATTGTTCACAAACCCATCGGTCATAACAGAGCAACTAATACCATATCTCGTCGCAAGACTTATGTTGCAGTTTATGTGATACACTACTCTGATTTGGAAGAATGGAAAGTAGAGGCATTGACTGATTCAAACTCCAAAGCATTATTCACAACTTGACGTGGGATTCAAGTACTCACCGAAATTATACCTTTAAAATCCCAAAGCTATTCTACAAAGGAAAGCAAGTCTTACCTCGGGGTTCTTGTAAAATCCCCCAGCTACTAAATGAGTGCCGCTCTTTAGGAGTAGGTTGTCATTTGGGATTTTTCCTCACTTATAAACGGTTAAGTGCCTTGGTTTATTAGGAAGAGATGCAGAAAGATATTCAAAATTTTGTGGCTTCTTGTGCAATTTTCCAACAAAATAAAATACCAACTATTGGTCTTCTCTAACTACTTCCAATCCCCTCTCAAGTTTGGGCCGAAATATCAATGGATTATGTTGAAGAGCTTCCCAAAAGTCAAGGTAGTGGTGATTGAAAGGTTCGATATAAATACACTCATTTTTTGCCTCTTAGCCATCCTTTTACTGCTACATCAGTAGCTGAAATCTTCCTGCAAGAAATTGTTCGGCTACATGATTTTCCTTCCACCATAGTTTCTGATAGGAACTAGATTTTTCTGAGTCATTTCAAGACAAAATTATTCAAAATGGCCAGTACTAAACTGAAGTTTAATACAACTTATCACCCTCAAACAGATGGTCAAACTGAGGTATCAAATAGGTGCTTGGAGACCTATCTGAGATGCTTAATCAAACACAAACCACGACAATGGGTCAAGTGGCTAGGTTGGTCAGTTTTCTTGTTTAACTCCAATTACAAAAACTCACCAAAACCACTTCGCTCAAAGATTTATATGGTCGTGATCCAACATATTTGGTTAAGGATATCACTGTTCCTTCAGTAGTGGAGGAAGTTCACAGGTTGACTGAAGAACGAGACTTTATTTTGCATGCCTTCGTTCCATCTTACCCAAAACCAGATGAAAAGTCAAGCCTATAAACTCCTGAGAAATGTCTCCTTCGTTGTTGCAGCCTTATACACTCAAATATTTGGCAAAGAAGATAATAGTCCTCATTTTTATGGCCCTTATCAAATTACTAAGTTCATCAGTTTGGCTACCTATGAATTAGACCTTTCTGCTGAAAGTAGGATTCATTCAATCTTTCAAGTTTGTGTGTTGAAGAAAGTTGTCACACCGTTCGCAAAACCTCAACCATTACCACCTGTTACAAGATTTAGAACTTTGAGTATAAACCTCGAGTTCTCAGGAATGTCTGTATTAATGTCGTCGGCATGGTGAAGTTGCTATTTCAATGGAAAGACTTACCAGAATTTGAAGCGACTTAGGGAACATTTAAAGTTATCAACCAACAATTTCTTGAATTCCACCTTAAGGAAAAGGTGAAATTTTGGGGGAAAGTATTGTTAATTACTAATGTTTATGCTAGGGGTAGGCTCATATAATTAGGTGTAATGTATTTAAGTAAAATAAAGAATGAAAAAGTCTCCCATTCGGTTTGTTATTGGTTGGTTTGGTTTGGGAGAGACTACACTCTATAATTTTAGTGGGTAGTATTTAATTATACAGTTAATATGTTTTCTGTAATTGCTATTGTAGGAAGTTATCCTTAGTTTAATTACAATAAAATATTAAATTCATGTGTATTGTTATTGTTCTCCCCTTATCTTGCTATTATTCTGAATCTATCAATATTCTACTATTCCAATATGTCGAATTGAAGAAAAAAGTAGCGTTTCACTTATTTATAATTTTAGGTTTTGTTTAGAAATTTGGAGGGAAAGGGAGGTGTTGGAATTTCCGCCTTCATTGTGGTCCGCCTCTAATCGTCTTAATTGCGGCATTTGACTAGCCTTCATTGCATCCTACAACACTTTCATTATATTGGGTTTGAAGGGGTGGAATTAGTCCCACATTGCTAAAGAGATATGGGATGTGTTGTGCTTATATGTGGAGGCAATCCTCACCCTACAAGCCGGTTTAATAGGGTTGAGTTAGACCCAACCCAAATTATGAGAGGAGGATTTTGGAATGCAATGGGTTGAGAGAAAATAAATAAAATCTTTTAACTTTTTTAGAAAAAAAAACTTTTGTATAGAATATTAAATGAAAATTTATTATCAATATATTTTTAATATTTAGATTATTATAACATATGTTGGATTTGAAGAATTTATCTTTCTCTAAAACTCTTCAAAACTCTCCAATGCAATTTTTGAATTCTCCCAAATTAGGGAATACTGTTTTTTATATAGAAAAATAAGTCCTCCAAAATCCCCCCTTTCAAATCCCTCAATTACTCCATTCTTCTTTTATTTTAAAGCCCTCTACTCTCTTTCTCTTTAAACTCCCAAAAGCCTTAAGGTTTATTTGGAAGAATGCGTTAATAATTCAAATTTTACAAAGTTCTGCGTGTACTTAAATATTTAGCATGTATAACACTAAAAGTAGACATCTTTCTCTAGTTTGCAGTGCAAATGGTTCATTAATTATTTGATCACAATGGTTGAAAATGTATACGAGATACCTCACAAGAAGCACTTTTGCAGCAGCAGGCTTCCCCCTGGTAATACAGTAATGTAGTGGTGTCCGGCCTCTTGAATCACAATTGTTTATATCTGCCCCATACTGTAGGAGCAGATCCACCATACCAGCATCACTTGCTAGGCAAGCCAGGTGAAGCACACTAGAACCATTTTGTATGTCCTCAATCAACTGATTCTCGCATTCAGATGAAATGTTTGAATTAATCAAAGAAGCCGCGTTGAAAGAGACGCCTGCACAGTTCCTAATTATTCTAAGAGGACTTCCTGGCTTTTCAACACACAAACTTTTCTGGAGTTGAGATAACTGGGAAAAGAAGACGTACCAGAAAATGCTTGCCTACTGATGGCATTGATATCCATATCTGACTTGACAATGTGCTGGTACACTGCCTTCTTGTCATTTGCGCAGATGCTTTTCAACATCTGTTGCGCAGAGTTTTTCTCTGTCCGGCAAATAAAGATTTTCTCAGCATACTGCAATAAGTATAAACTATTAAGTTCTGTCTCCAGTATGTTATACTTCCACCAAGTAATCATTCATGAATAAAAATACTACTAAATACTAGAAATAACTAATAACTGGAGAAAGGAAAACCTATCTTGAGTTCAAATAAGAAATAACATACAGTTTCCAAGTATTCATTATAAGCATTGTTTAATCGTAAAAATGCATTTGGGGTTTCATACATAAATTTGCACTGTAGAAAGGGGTCTTATGGGCCAAAATGTAGGTAAATTGTGGCTTGGCTGGGATTTGAGATCAAGCAGTTCTCAAAGAGATGCGGTACAACTTGAGACCCTAAATGGCTTTTAAGTTAAAGAGAATTAAAGCGATAAAAATAAACCTTGAAAATTAAATAGTTCAGGATTAATCATTAAAACTTTTATTTTCTATTATTTTGTATTCATGTTCCAGCCCTTAATGGTATCATTCAGCTATTATCTTAATTTTACAGTTTCAGCAACATATTGTTGAGTTGAGATGATTCTCCCAGATAGTTTCTTCAATATCCAGAGTACTATTTTTTCTTGTGAAAAACAGAAACAATATGTTGCTGAATGAGCTTTAGATGTTTAGCACTCAACATTAGATTTAATTTACGAACATGGTAGTTACAATTGTAATAAATGAACATGTGCAATTTACAAGAAAGTAATTAAGCTAACACAATCTCCTAAACGATATTTAAAACAATGAACCTTAGCACTTGGAAAAGGAAGAATTAATATATTTTAATTTTCAACACCCCCCTCAAGCTGGTGAATAGGTATTCTCTATTCCCAGCTTAGACACAATTCTTTCAAAAACTTGGTAGCTCAGGTCTTTGGTGAAGATATCCGCAAGTTGGCCTTGTGAAGGAGCATAAGGAACGCAAAGCAAACCGCGATTAAGCTTCTCTTTGATAAAATGCCTACCCACCTCAATGTGTTGTGTTCGGTCATGTTGAACTGGATAGTGAATTATACTAATTGTTGACTTATCATCACAATAGAGTTTCATAGTTCCATCCCATTTAATCTTCAAATTTTCTAAGACAATCTTCAACCAAAGTAAGTCACAAATACCTTGATTCATCACTCGGAACTCAGGTTTACAAGCTAGCTTATGCGGACCACCACTACACCTTCCACATTATCCAACTTATGGCTTGGATCTATAGGACTTCCCACAGGTTTACAAGCTAGATTACCTGTTTCCCTGAGAAGATCTATGATATACTTTTGTTGAGATAGAAAATACCCTTTTTTGAGTGAGCCACCCCTATTCCTAAAAAATACATCTGTCTCTCAAGGGTTTTCATTTCAAACTCTTTTGTTAAGTGTTGAGTCAAGACCTGTTGTTCCAACCGATCATTTCCAGTCACAATGATGTCATCAACATATACCAACAACAATGTTACTCCCCCTAAAGTAGAGTGTTTAACAAATAGTGTATGATCTCCATTACTCTGTTTGTACCTAAGGTTGTCATAGCCTTAGTAAACATTCCAAACCATGCCCGAGGTGATTGTTTCAATCCATATAAAGCCTTCCGTAACTTACAAACAAAATTGACAGCAACATTTTCCCATATCCTGGTGGAAATCTCTATAAATTTCTTCCTCAGGCTTCAAGTAAAAACGCATTTTTCACATCAAATTGTTGTAATTCACACCCGTAATTGGCAGCAAGGGATATAACTCGGACTGTATTTATCTTTGCCACTGGGGAAAAAGTTTCAGAATAATCAATAGAACATGGGTTCTAATGGCAAAGACGCATTTGGGTGGACAAACAGAGTTGAGAGTTATTTCGAATTGAAGGAAATGAATGATGCAGAAAAGTTACAGGCAGTTAAGGCAGCTTTGGAGGCACAGGCTTGGTATCAATGGTGGGAATTATGCGCACAAAATCCAACATGGGAAGACTTCAAATCCGCGCTGATACAAAGGTTTCCACCGTCAACGCTGGAGATTTCCCCTGAGTTACTACTCAGTATGAAACAGACAGGACCGGAAGAAGACAAAGGAAGAAAAGCGTGGACGCGTAAGCTATTGCACTAATAATGATGAAACTGTCCCACATCCACGACAAAATGATGTCTCAACTAGGTTGCAATGGGACCCATATGGACCACTTTCCACCATGTTCACCTTGAGGACAAGGTGAATTTCAAAGGAGGAAGTATTGTTAGATACAAGCCCTTAATTAGGAGAGTGAGGGTCTTGTTAGTTTAATAGGAAGCAGTTTTATTATTAAGAGACCGTCCATTTAGCAGTAGGCAGTTTTTATCAAAGATTATTGTTATATGTAACTACAGTAACTGTCGTATGTAACTGCAGTTAGAATATGAATTAATTAATTCGGAGAATGAGAGTGTTGTCTATAAATAGAGGGGGTGATTGAGAGAGAGGATATCTTAGAATTTGGTTCGAAAGGGGAAATTTTGGCATTAGGGAAGAACCCTCAAAGTTCTGCGATTAATTTTGTAATTCAAAAGGATTTTTCCTATTTTTTTAATATATTAGTTGGTTTCTATCACTTAGCTACTTGGGAAAAGAAGAATTAATATATTTTAATTTCCAACACTTCTTCATCAACCTCTGTTTATCTGGTTCCTATCAGAAGGATTCCAGCTTCCCCCATTTTTCTAAACCTGGTATTGCAAAAGAAACAAAGTTCTCATTGTTTACCTTTGCGTGAATGAACCTTTCCTTTAATGAACTAGAATCATCGTGTTTTGGCTTTCTTGCATGAAATAGCTTGTCTTTGTTTGCCTTGGATGAACTACATTGCAAGGTGCATATTAGCATAATTTCAAAGTTCAAAGAGATAATCCCATCAAGTTTAGCAATTCTTACCTAGCAGGGGTGTCAACATTTTGCAAAGTACTACTTAAACATAACAGCTCCTCCCAAACTGAGTTTGCAAAATGATTACCCAGGGACTCAAACATACTTAAAACAGAGTAGTCCCAGACTTTCACATCAAGTGTGAGTGATCTTACCTGCCAAAAATATTCTCCACCTTAGCTACAAATGTGGAAATTAAAACAATGGATTTTCTTTTGGAGAAAATTCAGAAACAATTTATATCCTACTGTTCATACTGTTTTCAATTCAAAATACAAAGCAACTGTTAAAAATAATATCACTGAAATGCGTAGTAAAACCATTTTGTTGTATGGGTTTGATGAAAACAATTATTTGTGTCTAGCTAGCACAGTATGAAAAGTGTCTATGACACTATATAACTTTAGTCCTTTTGGTTTTCCCTTCCTAAAAATCACCGAGTCTTATAATGTGAACAGCTGAAAAAAGGGGAACAAAAATGGAAAGCAATGTGAGATTCACATTTTATACATAAATTGTTGATTTGAGAAAATGCTAATAAAGACTTGCATTTATTGGGCTTATTAGATGGTGATCATTAATCAGGTTTTTTATATTTTAATTTTTGTACTCGAGTATTGGTACTCATGCAATGATAAGTTAATACTGCAATGTTCATTTCTCAAACCATTTCCTACTAGCCTGATTACCTGGATTTTGTTGTTTTTGTTTTATTTTATCATTTATTTTTTGCACGCTATCTTTAATTTTGATTGGTTAACTGTAGGAAATTGCCTTACAATTTTGCAGCGTTGGGAGTTGGGACCTGCTAAACTAAGAGATACTCCATAAAATGAGTCCAAATATGGTGTCTAAGACATGAACTTATATTCTCCTATTTATAACTTAAATGCCTACCATTTTAGATTTGCTTGCAGTTATGTTTTTAAGTGACAATTATTATATTAGTTTGGAGTAATTAGTGGCAGTTATTATAAAATTAGGGACAGTTACATTTTATTAATTTTGTGTTCATGTTTAGAATAAATAAGGGAAGTTAAAGTTATTGATGGTTATTGAAAGAGACCCAACTCACGAACATTTGGTAAGTGAGAAGACTCGAACTTTTGGAACAAACCAAATTGATCCTAAATTTCAATAAGTGCGTGATATTTATATATATGTACTAAAATTATGTTTGTACCAATAAATATCAGAAATTTTGTCAATTATATTTTGTAAAGAACCAGTTTCTATCCAGGGAGAGGAAATAAAGAAAAAAGAGAAGAAAAAAATGGAGTTATCATCAAGAATGAAAGGAATATTTGACCTTGATGAAGTGTTGAAAGAAGTTAGAGATTGAAAAAGAGAACTCAAAAACTTATGACTAGAAATACCAATCTTTGAAGAAAGGAATGTTAGTGGATGGATGATCAAGGTTGAGAAATATTTTGATGCAGGAGATATATGTAAAAGAAGATCAAATACAAAAAGTTGCGCAGTGGACGAGTGCAGTGTGAATAAGATTAGTCTGTTTGTAGAATAAGAAATAAAGGTTTTGTTACTATATTAAAGGAAACAAATCAGAAATTAATTTATTCTTATTAAATATAATTATTAGTGTAATCAACTGTATAACCACCATGTAATTTATATATATAAAAGAAATAACAATGAAAAAGACATGGTATGATAAGGTTTTGATCAAATCTGTGAATCTTTTTTGGCTGAACAGCAACACCCCACTGGATCGCTATCGTGTTCTTCGTTTCCCTTTGCCTCGAAATCGCTTCTCTTATCAATCGAAAGTTTTCGGTTGCCTTCTCGTGATTTCGTCATTGTTATTGCGGTGTTTATCGCATTTGATTCTTGTTTGCTTGCGATTGAATTTTTCGGTGAAGGTTCTGTGTTTCGATCGCTCGTGGTTTTTTTGGTTTCACAACGGTTCGTGGCTTCACTGTTCGTGGATTTGTGGTTACTAGTGTCATACGTATTCTATTGTTGCTGTTATTAAAAAAATATGCAAAGAGTTACATTAAGGCGGTGGTACGGTGAAGTTAGGTTTTGGGTTTCACAACTTATTTGTTGCACAGTTTTTTTTCTATTCTTTAGAGTAAAGGTGTTATTGCAACAATACCATAGAAAATGAGAAGAATTTTTGTGTATCTTTTATTGGTAAGAATTGTTCTGCATGAAAATTTCAATTCAAGATGTATGTTAAAGAAAGAGATTATGGAGTCATCTAGATGATGTTTTTAAGGCACCGATGGAGAAAACTGTTTTAGATAAGTGAGAAACTAAAGATGTTCAAATCATCATTTGGATTCTCAATAGTATTTGATCCTCAGATGATCAATAACTTGCGCTCTTTTTCAACTGCTTAGGAAATGCGGAATTATTTGAAGCGCATTTACAACCAAGACAATTCGGCAAAACGTTTTTAATTGGAACTAAACATCGTCAACTACAAACAAGGTGATTTGTCTATTCAAGAATACTATTCTGGTTTTTTAAATCTTTGGACAGAATACTCTGCTATTATACATACTAAGGTTCCCAAGACCTCTCTCGCGGTTGTTCAAGAGGTTTACAACACCAGTGGGCGAGATCAATTTCACATGAAACTTCGTCCAAAATTTGAGGTTGTCGGAGGTGCTTGGCTAAATAGGAATCCCGTTTCTTCTTTGGATACTTGTGTTGATGAACTTCTCATGGAAGAACAACGTCTCCTTACTCAAGGAACCATGTCTCATGATGTTGTCAGTTCCGAACCTGTGGCAATTGCATATGCTGCTCAGAGTAGAGGAAAGGGTCATGATATGCGACAAGTCCAATGATTTTCTTGCAAACAATTTGGACATTTTACTCGCAGCTGCAATAAGAAGTTTTGCAACTATCGTAAACAACAGGGTCATATCATCTTTGACTGTGCCACGCGTCCTCCGTGACCAGCACAACGTCCAGCCCTGGCATTCCATGCCCCTTCCAACTCTACAGTTGGTCCTCTCAGTACTGTACATCTAATGACAGTGTTCTACAATCTGAAATGATTCAACAAATGGTACTTTCTGCTCTTTCAGCCTTGAGAATTCAGGGTAAGTCTTCTAATGTTTCTCAACCGTGGTTTCTTGATTCTGGTGCATCCAATCACATGACGGGCTCCTCTGAATACTTGCGCAATTTATATTCTTATAATGGTAATCAGCCAATTCAAATTGCTGATGGTAATAAACTCACTATCACTGATGTTGGTGACATAAACTCTAACTTCCATGACGTGCTTGTATCACCCGGACTTGCTTCCAACTTATTGTCGGTTGGTCAATTGGTGGATAACAATTATAATATTAATTTTTCTCATGTTAGTTGTCTTGTGCAGAAGCAGGTGTCGGAGAAGGTGATCGCGAAGGGGCCTAAAGTGGGATGATTGTTTCCGCTCCAGTTTAGCTCTAGTCATTTATCTGTTGCTAGTAATAGTGTTTTGAACTCTTATGAGGATTGATATAGAAAATTGGGTCATCCAAATTCTGTTGTTTTGTCTCATTTATTTAAAACTGATTTGTTGGGAATTAAACATGTTTGTACTACTTCTATTTCATATTTTGTTTGTAAATTGGCTAAAAGTAAAACACTTCCTTTTCCGTCAGGTGTTCATCGTGTCTCCACTTGTTTTGAGATGATTCATAGTGATGTGTGGGGAATGTCTCCTACAACATCTCATGTTCACTATAAATATTGTCACATTTATTGATGACTACAGTCGTTTACTTGGATATATTTTCTTCGATCTAAGTCTGAAGTGTTTTCTATTTTTAAGAAGTTTTTGACATATGTTGAAATTCAATTCAAGCAAGTGTGAAAATTTTTCGATCTGACTCTGGAGGTGAGTATATGTCTCATGAGTTTCAGGAGTACCTTCAACAAAAAGGGTAGAGGCTCTTTCCACAGTCGTACTCTTGATCAATCGTCTTCCTTCTACGGTTATTGATTTAGATTTTCCTTTCTTTCGTCTTTTTAAAACTCAGCCTGATTGTAGTGATTTACATACTTTTTGATGTGTGTTTTGTTCACTTACCTCAGTTTGAGCGAAATAAGCCTGGAGCACAGTCTATTCAATGTGCATTTATGGGGTATAGCAACTCTCATAAGGGTTTTGTGTGTTATGAAGTTTATAATCATCGCTTTCGAGTTTTTAGGAATGTTACATTTTTTTATAATCAATTTATGTTTCATTCTCTTTCTCCTGCCACAAATGAAATTTCTATTCTTCCTAATTTTTCTGTTATGCATCGATCTATAGAACGTTACAAACCAGGAATCACATATGTCAGACAACGCAGAAAACTGGTTCCCACTGCCCCTCCCGACACAGATCTGGCACCTGATCCTGAACCTGTTGAACAACGACGTTCTAGTCGAATATCTAAAGCACCATATAGATATTCACCAGACAGGTATGATTCCTCACATACTTCTCTGACTGCCTCACTATCTAACATATATATTCCTACTTGTTATGCACAAGCTGTTAAAGACGTGCGCTGGATAAAAGCAGTGAATGAGGAACTTTAGGCTCTTCAAACGAGTTTTACATGGGATGTTGTCTCTTGTCCCCCTGATATCAAATCCATAGGCTGCAAATGGGTGTATTCTGTGAAACTGAATTCTGATGGGTCTCTCAACCGTTTCAAGGCTCGATTGGTTGCTTTAGAAAATAAGCAGGAATATGGAATTGATTATGATGAGACATTTGCACCGGTTGCCAAAATGACATATGTTCGTACATTACTCTCCATAGCTACTTCTAACGGGTAGTTTCTTCATCAAATGGATGTGAAAAATGTTTTTCTTCATGGTGATCTGACAGAAGATACTTATATGACTCTTCCTTAAGGTTTATTCTCGTCATCTAAGGGTGTGTGCAAGCTCAAACGCTCCTTATACAGTTTGAAACAAGCACCTAGAGCATGGTATGAAAGTTTTCGCTCAACTCTACTTGGATTCTCCTTTACTCATAGTCAATATGATTCTTCTCTACTCATTCATAGAACGTCTACTGGAATTGTCCTACTTCTTCTGTATGTTGATGATATGATTATTACTGATTCTGATCATGCTTCGATTTAAAGCCTTACACAACAGTTACAAGCATCGTTTCATATGAATGATCTGGGTAATTTGCATTACTTTCTTGGTCTTGAGGTTCATTCTACATCCAAGGGCATATTCCTCCATCAACATAAGTATGCCACAAATTTAATTTCTATGGCTAGTCTTCAATCGGCTAATCCAGTGGATACTCCTCTTGAGGTTAATGTTAAATATCATTGTGATGATGGTGATCTCTTGCTTGATCCCTTATTGTATCGTCAACTCATGGGTAGCCTTACTTACTTGACTATTACACGCCCTGACATATCTTATGTTGTTCAACAAGTAAGTCAATTCATGCACTCTCCTCGCCATCTTCACTTGACAGCAGTTTGTCGCATAATTCGCTACTTGAAGGGAAGCTCTCATCGGAGTTTATTCTTTTCCACTGGAATTGCTCCTAAATTGAGTGCTTATAGTGATGCCGATTGGGCAGAATGTCCTGATACTCGGTGATTTGTCACTTGTTGGTGCATGTTTCTTGGCTCTTCATTGATATCTTGGAAAAGTAAGAAACAAGTCTCTAAATCTTCTACTAAATCTAAGTATCATGCCATGTCTACTGCTTGTTCTGAAATAATTTGGCTTCATGGTCTTTTGGCTGAACTTTGATTTCCTCAAATAGAACCAACTTCACTTTATGCGGAAAATACAAGTGTCATCCAAATCGTTGCGAATTCAGTTTTTCATGAACGCACGAAACATATTGAAGTTGATTGTCATTCAATCCGTGACACGTATGATGACCGACAAATTTCACTTCCTCGTGTCAGTACTCACTTGCAGGTTGCAGATATTCTTACCAAGGTTGTTCTGCGTCCATGTCATCAGTTTCTTGTTAGCAAATTAATGTCCACCGACCAACAACATCAATTTGAAGGGGGTGTGAATAAGAATTAGTTTGTTCCTAGAATAAGGGAAACAAATCAGATGGTACTAATTATGGATTTCGGTCAATCATGGGGAAATTTTAAGGAGGCAATTCTCAAGAAATTTGAGTCAGAAATTGATTCAATAGAGAATGAAGAACCAAATGAGAGGCCACCACCAGAATGATTGGACCAACAACCACCATTGTGAAATCACCAGATATTGAGTCTTACAAGGTTTTTGCTTATTTCTAAGATAAAGTCTAGGAACAAGAAAGTTCCACAACCGGTAACACCTTAGTCACAACAATTGTTCACGAGAGCACGACAGCAGTGAGCAAATTTGATCTGAGGAGTTTTTCCTACAACTCAATCTTTCTGCTTCGTGTGTGTTATGGGATTCAGAGGATACATTTCCTCTTATTTCTTTCACCTTGAAAGGTGAAACTTTAGGGAGGAGTATTGTTAGACTTTTTATTTAGTAGTATTTATGTTTTAAAGTGGCAATTATTATATTAATTAGGAGCTTTTATTAGCAATTATATAATTGGGGGCAATTATATTTTATTAATTTTGTATTGAGTGGTTATTAAGAGAGACTCAACTCTAGAATATTTGGGAAGCGAGAGATTCAAGACTCTCGAATTCTTGGAAGATACTAAACTAGTTCTAAAATTCTAAAAGTATGTTATTTATCTGTTCTAAAATTCTGTGCGGTATAAATCTTAGAAATTTTCCCAATAAGATGTGGACTATATGGTAGAAGACATGGTTTTTTTTGGAACATATGGCCTTATAAATGAAGAGTCTAGCCAAGAGGGTCAACCAGAAGCTAAGCCCAAGATACCCTAAGAAGTAGAACAAAAGGTAGGACCAGTAGCCTACAAACTGAAACTCCCAGCTAGAGCTGTCAAAATGGAACCGGTCAATAATTTAGTTCGAGCCAGACCGTAAAATACCTTAAAAAATCACGACCTTAACTTCTTGGGCCAGCACATCGGGCCTATGTTTTTCATGGGCCGGGCCGGACCAAACGGGTTTTGGACTGGCCCATTAAGAAAAGATTTTGGTAAATTTTGGAGGAAAAAAAATTGAGATAAGATATGATTGTATAAGTGTGTTTTCAAGTGATAAAGAAAAGTTAAAGAGGATGAAGATATATTTTCAAGATGATGTGATCAAGGAAATGGTTGTGAGATGAAGAGAAAAATTGATAAGTATCGGTGATAATATTAACTTACTCTATACTTTTACATGGATGTTTTTGTGGTATATATATATATATATATATATATATATATATATATATATATATATATATATATATATATATATATATGTGTGTGTTGATTTGACGAATATTTTAAACTTCACTTAACTAAGTTTATGATGACTTTAGTTATGTTATGTAGCTTTAATCCATTACATCCTTTTTTATAAAATTAAAACTATAACATTGAAATACGGGTCGGGCTGGTCCATCAGGCCGCACTGGCCTTTGAAAAACGGGTCAGGCTCATTTTCTATAGCTCACTAAGCAATCGGGTCGGACCAGACCATTTAAACATTTTGGTCCACTGGGCCGAAGCGGTCTGGCCCGGGCCGGCCCATTTAACAACTCTACTCCCAGCTGACAGCTAGGTGCACTCGGTGTTTCATGCATCCCTTTTGAAGAAGTCTATGTCGCCTACTGTGGGCTTTCAGCCTTTACCCGAGTGTTTGAATGAGCAGTTCGAACCTATTCCAGAAGGAGCTAGAGACACTAGAAGAAATGAGCAGGGATAGGTCGAGGTGTTGGTTAATTGAAGCATAGACATTGACACGGATATCGAGACACGAAACGGACACTCCGACACCGATAATGTCAAAAGCATAGGACACCGACACTGCTACATATATGATAGTATATGAACTTCATTGATCTATCTATAATTAAAAGTTAAAAATATCCTAATAAAAATTATTGTTGCTTCAAGACATGATAAATCCTTTTAAATGTAGGTGAGATTTGTCTAAACAAATATATAAGGTATGTTGAAGGAAAGAAAAAAAAACAATTAAGCACTTTTCTAAATTGTCCGACATGTGTTGTATGAGTGTCATACAGGTGTTGGACAGCGATTTAAAAGTGTCGAAGTAAAGAAAATTACTCACTTAATTAGAGACATTTTTTTGACACTTGTCTGACTTTTCCGACATCTGTTGTATGGGTGTCATATAAGTGTGGGACAAGGACGCATGTCGGACACCGTGACACACCTACTCCTAGAGGTGTTTGTGCTTCATAGATGGAAGGGGCTTCCTGACTTTGAAAACTCACAGAAGCTAGTGGACAAAGTCAGAAAGGAATTACCAGAATTCTTCCTTGAGGATAAAGAGAGTTGTGATGGGGAGGGTATTAATAGATATGGTAGGGTGTATGTGAGAAAGAAAAAAGGGGCAAAGTAGGGGATCCACGTGAGCACTAGTGACTGACTGCTGAGTGGGATGATGTGAGAGAAAATTGATCTATTAGGAAAATAAAAGGCAAGGAATGTGTATTGAGTGAGGCAGATTGGATTTGGGTCATTATCCTTGGGAGATTATAGGCTTCTCGAATTGCCTAGCTTTGTTACTGCATTCTGTAATTTTTAATCTTGTTTAACACACTGTAACCTTAATTCTACTGTTTTCTTCAATATAACAGTGTTTATCATCAATTTCATCTATTATTCTTCTAAAATTCTTTGTATGCTAAATTGAATCCTATCACGTACATATGCATGCATGCATGCATACATACATTGAAGAGTAACCATTGTTAGCTAGCAGGTCAGAGGTCCTTCAACCTTGTTTTAGTTTTTATTCGGTAAAATTTGACTAGATATAAATCATCTAAGACATTGAAAGCTAAGATTAATGTCTGACCTCAAATACTTACTTTAGATATATGCACACCAAGATTACGATGAACACCAGAGCATTCAATGCATATAAGGATGCCAAGGTTTAAAGATGCCCAATCTGGCTCAGGTCTACCACAATCAGCACATTTGTCATTCCCGCTCACCTTTCTAAGAACATCAATAGGTTTTTCATTTCTTATACTGTGTTTAGGAAACTGCATACTTTTAGATGAATGTAAATGGTTACTAGGAGTGAAATTCTTGGAGGCGGCCTTTTCAAGCTCAGTGAGATCATCATCTGGAGAACTTTCTAGCACATTACTCTTATTGGTAAAGTAAGAGTGGCTGTTTTCTGAGTCAGCTGATAGAGGCTGTCATATAATTATTTACAACCATAGCAATCAAAATTAGTAGGGAGAACAAAAGATGCATTTTATATAAAATCAATCTATTACGTACTGATCCTAGTGTCTGGATACTCAACAAGGAGGCAATTACTCCATTTATCTTTTCCATCCATTCCATCTGGTCCACTGCATTTTCTGCCTGGATTGATTTCCTTAGTGTCATATAAGTACTAATAAAGGCCCAACTACGCATTGATAAATTTTAAGAATAAATACCTGCAATGTATAGTTCTTCGATGGTGAAATTATTCTGAAGCAAAATCTTAAATCTGACTGATCAGCATCAACCTTGATTGTTGACGTTAGCAGATTTACTGTATGACGTGCTACAGATTTTTCATCATGGACGCCCCCATGGTAATGAGAAGAAAGCCATCGGCTCAGAAGCCCAGAACCATTATCCGTGACACTATTCTTCCTTGGAGATAATTGATTGCTGCCCTGAAACAGAATGCTCAGCATTTAATCAGAATGCACATCATCTTGCTTAGTGTGTTAAAATTTGAGTATAGTTGGTGACTTACATATGACACGCTACATGGTTTGCGGTAGTAGTACAACATTCCTCGACTATCAAGAATAAAATATCTTCTTTTCCAGTCACCTCTCAAATTGGAAGATCGCTTCGAAAGATATCCTTGTCGAATGATTTGAACCTAAACTTTGTGCACAAGATGAACAAATGAAAATGAACAGGACTCAACATTGTTTTGGCCAGTAACAGGAGTTGAAATTGAAAAGTTGTAAAATGAAGTACAGCATATTCTCAGAGAAGGAGGGAAATATATTCTAGTATACCTTTCCATTTGCTGCAGATTCGCTTACTACATCTACTACTTCATTTGATATCCTAGAAAAAGGATGAACAGATTCTCCACTAGGAGAACCGTAAGGGCCATTCAAGGACAGCCTACTTTCTTGATAAACTTGTTTTTTGTGTTCTTGCATTCTTTTAAAAAGTAAAAGCTGGTCCTTATCGAAACTTTCTTTTGACTGTTGTACATAATCCAAAACCTGCAACATAGCTTTCTTAGTCAGATATTTAGGTATTAAACCTTACTTCGAAGTTCTTAAAGACCAAGTTGGGAAAAAAATGGTTCACAAATTTCACAGTTGCTAATGCCCACACTTAGACCAGTATTGTGGTTCACATGAAAGACTATCAATATCAGGTCTTATAGTTTCTCATTTTATCCACTAAATTGATCATAAGTTTTTAATTAATGCTATACGAAATGATTTCTAAGAGAATAAATAATGGTGCCTTGTAGACAGGAAAGAAAATATTTCACTAAGTTAACATATTGAAACACCAATCAACATTTCAAGCCAGTCTTTAATATGTGCTTGGAAGCAAACATGTCACTGAGGATAACTGGCAGTTTCACATCTGGATGATCCCACCAATGGTTCAAGGTTTTGTGTTTTGAACTAGGCTACACTAGTAATTTTAAACATGTTATAACTAAGTTACTAACCCAATGTTCAGATGGTAGATAAATTAACAATGTTTCAGCTGCTTGACTCCCCTTGGTTTATAATTTTAGAAAATATAACTTTCAGTTGAAAGAACTGTGTACTATCAAGAAAAAATAGAGCTGGGAGCAAAACCTCAATAATGAAAGGTTCCATCTGTTGTAGTAGGTGATTTCCCTGCGAGAGAAATAATTTCCAGATATAGCATAAGTGCACTACTACATATGGAAAAGAGTCATTTATGTTAATGTCATGTACCTGTTGAAAGTATCGAAGATGGGCGTCCATAATTCCAGTGACAACCTCCACAAACTCAAATCTCTTCTTGACCTCAATGTTATTAAGAGCACCAACCTAGATGGTGAAATATGTTATGTAATTTAGACCCAATGATATACACATTTTATCATGAGGAGCATTTCCTGTGCTATTACAATACCAGACTGAATCGTGCTTCCTCAAACGACGTTCTTGCAATCTTCAGTTCCTGGAATGTCACTATACCAAATTAGATTCAAAAGGACAACAGTAACTCAAACAAGCTATTAGATTAACTTATGAATAAAAAATGCTATAGAAAAGCTACTGGAAATACCTCTTCTACGACAGTGGCAATATCAATCTTAGTGCTTTTTCTCAATGACATAAACTTTTCACGTGCCTGTATCACAAAATCCACATTGCTTGTGTTATAATATAGAAGTATGTGGGTGACCTTTCAGCATCACTACACTACACACAGACACAAACACATTCATCATACTCCTTCAGAAGTACTGCAAACTCAAATTAAACATAAATGCTAGAAATTTCCTAAAGTAACAACTCCATGAATCGTGTGAGCAGTTGATTATACCATAAAAGAAAATTGCAAATTCATCAAAATGGGTTTCTGATTCAGTAAACAATACAGCTCAAACTAAACACATGTAACCGAAGGAAAGTAAATCTATGGATTCAGAGTTAACCACCCTCTGAAATCTTTTCAGTGAGAAGTACCTGGTCATATATAAGGGCAGCTTTGTCAAAACGCTTACGAGCTTCCTGCAAGCGTTGTTTGAAATATTAGGAGAAAATAGAAGTTATACTACTTCCAGTCATACGAAGGTGAAATATGAATGTATCATTGTTGTCGGAAATAGAAAAAATAAATTGTATGTTTCCCACTAAAATGAGCATTTAAGTCTTAGGTTCATGTATATTCATGCATTTAAGGAGTTGGACTATTATTTATTTCTCCTTGTAAACATAATATATAATTAATTATATAGTGTGTATAAAATACCAATGTTGCTCAGTGTTTTACTCACTCAAGCACATTCAGAGAATTTATTATTCCTATTTTTCACATGGCATCAGAGCTCCTGATCTAGGGGACTCTACTTCCGCTAATCACTCTTTAGAAATCTGATTGGACATTTTTATGCTGTCAGAACACTTCAATCTTGACTGGACAATACTTGTTGTCAAGTTTTTTCCAATTAAACGCTATCTATACTTTTCTGGTAGTTGTCCGTACAGTTTTCTGCAGCCATCGGTACCGCTCTACACATTTTTCAGCCGCTGCCTGCACAGTTTCAACCGCTATTTCAGCCGCTTTCTGCACAGTTCCAGCCGCTGTCCCTATATTTTCAGGGTTGATTTCTTCATCGAATCTTGTTTTCTTTGGCATCTTATACATAAAGATTTGGTTGTTGCTCCTTCATGATCAATAGTATGGAAAAGTCATCAGGTAATTGCAGTGTAGCGTATTCTGGTAAGTTTTCACTCTCATTTGGATTTCATGTCTCAGAAACACCTTCTTGTTTATTTTGGATATTAGATTCAGGAGCCACAGACCACATGACACCCTTTTCGAAACAATTCTCCACATATTCCCCTTGTTCCAGTAATAAAAAGATTTCTAATGCAGATGGTACTCTTGTAACTGTAGCAGGCATTGGAGATATCCAAATAAATCATTCTATAACCCTAAAAAGGATCCTCCATGTTTTAAAACTATCCATGAACCTTGTCTCCATACAAAAACTTACAAATGATTTATCCTGTAGTGTTACTTTTCATAATGATTGTTGTATATTTCAGGATAAGGAGTCGGGAAAGACGATTGGACGTGCTAGAGAAAAGAATGGCCTTTACTATCTTGAAGAACCAGTTTAGTGTACAAAAGGTCACTTGTCCACTCATTTATGTCAGAGTCAATACTCTCTAAAAAGGAAAAAAATATTTTTTTCCATTGTCGATTAGGTCATCCTTCTTTTGGAATCATTAAAGTTTTGTTTCCATCTTTATTAAATAAGGTAGATATTGAAAATCTTCATTGTGATGTGTGCGAGTTTGTTAAACATAAGCATTCACCTTTTCCATTAAACAACAAAAGAAGCCTTTCCCCCTTTTATCTTATTCTTTCAGATGTTTGGGGTCCCTCAACCAATCCAAATGTAACGGGTACTAGGTGGTTTGTTACTTTTATAGACGATTGTACCCGGGTTACTTGGGTGTTTTTACTCCAAAACAAGTCTGACGTCAGTATTGTTTTCCCAAAGTTTTTCTACATGATTAAAAATCAATTTGGAGTAAACATCAAAAGGCCTAGGTCTGATAATGGAAAAGAGTACTTCAATCATGTTCTTACTTCTTTCTGTCAAAAAAAGGGAATTGTCCATGAGTCTTCTTGTGTTAAAACACCACAACAAAACGGAATTGCAGAAAGGAAAAATGGGCATCTATTAGACCAAACCCGAGCACTATTGTTTCATCAAAATGTTTCAAAATATTTATGGGAGGAGGTTTTTCGCACTAGTACATATCTTATTAATCGATTACCCTCTAGAGTATTAGGGTTCAAGAGTCCTATGGATGTTTTTTCTTCCTTCTATCCAAATTTGTCAGTAAGTAGTAATCTTAAACCTAGAATCTTTGGGTGTGTCTCATTTGTCCATGTGCATAGTCAAGACAAAAAAAAAACTCGACCCTAGAGCCCTAAGATGTGTTTTTGTCGGGTCTTCCTCTACTCAAAAGGGATATAAGTGTTTACATCCTCCAACTGAAAAGTTTTTCGTGTCGCGGGATGTTACCTTTCATGAGGAGGAATCGTACTTCACTCAACCTTATATTCAGGGGGAGAATTTTAAGGAAGATAAGCTTGAAAATCTCGATCTTTCTGGTCTTGAGTCATTTACACTGAATCTGTCTAATATTAAGTCAAATACATCTGGTCATTCTAGTCATGAGTCAAATACACTTAATCTCTCTGGTCTCGAGTCAAATCCACCTAATTCTTCCAGTTTAGAGTCAAATAGACCCAATCTTTCTGGTCCTGAGTTAAACACACTTGTACCAGACCCATCTGAGGCTGAAGAACTAAGAGTTGAGTCACATCAATCAAATACACCACTTGCTGGGATGTAAGATATGGAAAGAATTTGTTTTACATGAGAAAGTCAAAGGTCATTCCTGAATCGACACAAGTTCAAGAGTCTGACTCGACACTCGACACCTTCGAATGAGGTAATTAATTCTTTTGAATTACAAGATAAAATGATGACCCAAACAATAGATGATGACCTAGACCTTCCAATTGCTATTAGAAAAGGTACCAGAAAATGCACCAAACAGCCTTTTTATCCCCTTTCAAACTATCTTTCTTTTTAAAAATTCTCACCTACCCATAGAGCCTTCCTTACAAACCTAAATGCTACTTCCATACCTACTAATTTTTCTGAGGCATTGTCTGATGAAAAATGGAAGCAAGCCATGAATATCGAAATGGACGCATTGAAGAAGAATGGAACTTGGGAGTTAGTGACTTTACCAGGAGAAAATAGGCCGGTTGGATGCAAATGGGTATACACAGTAAAATATAGGGCTGATGGATAAATCAAAAGATATAAAGCCAGGTTGGTTGCCAAAGGGTTTACACAAACCTGTGGAATTGACTATTCAGAGACATTTGCTCCGGTTGCGGAGATGAATACAGTGAGAGTAATTTTGTCACTTGCTGTCAATTATGGTTGGGATTTACAACAATTTGATGTGAAGAATGCCTTCTTACATGGAGAACTCGAAGAGGAGATTTATATGCAGGTACCACTGGGGTATGAAAAAAATGTGTCTGACAATACAACTTGTAGGTTGAAAAAGGTGTTATATGGTATAAAACAATCACCGCGAGCATGGTTTGGAAGATTCACTAAGGTTATATCTTTGGGGTACAAGCAAAGTCAATGGGATCACACCTTGTTTATCAAACACTCGCCACAATGGGGAGTAACAATTATGTTAGTATATGTGGATGACATTATAATGACAGGAGATGATTGGAAGGAGCAACAAATCTTGAGTCAGTGTTTGGCTAAGGAGTTTGAAATAAAAACTCTTGGAAAGCTGAAGAACTTCTTGGGAATCGAGGTGACACATTCCCTAAAAGGAATTTTTATATGTCAACAAAAATACATTACAGATTTACTCAAGATACAGGAAAAACAACGTGTAAACCTGCGAGCGATCCAAATCTTAAACTGAGTAATATTGAAGAAGATGTTGCAGCAGATAAAGAAATGTATCAACGTCTAGTTGGGAGATTAATTTACTTGTCTCACACTAGACCCGATATTGCATATGCTGTAAGTATGGTTAGTCAGTTCATGCACTGTCCTAAAGAAAACCATTTACAAGCAGTTCATAGAATCCTACAGTATCTTAAGGGGACTCCAGGAAGAGGAATTTTATTCAAAAAAAAATGGAAATACAACCCTTGAGGCCTACACTGATGCAAATTATGCAGGTTCAATTGTTGATAGAAGATCCACTATAGGGCACTGCACCTTTCTTGGAGGAAATCTTGTGACTTGAAGGAGTAAGAAGTAAAATGCAGTAGCCCGTTCTAGTGCAGAAGCTAAATTTTGAACCATGGCACAAGGCATTTGTGAATTACTTTGGTTCAAAATTATTTTAGAAGATTTGAAAATCAAATGGGAAGGACCCATGAAGCTCTAGTGTGATAATAAGTCATCTATCAGTATAACACATAATTCAGTTCAACATGATCGAACTAAGCATATTGAGGTTGATAGACATTTCATTAAGGAGAAGCTTGAAAGTGGACTGATTTGCACCCCATATGTGTCCTCACAAGGGCAACTTGCAGATATTCTCACTAAAGGATTGAGTAGCACTAATTTTGAACGAATTGTATTCAAGTTGGGAATGGAGAATACTTATTCACCAGCTTGAGGGGGAGTGTTGGAAATAAAATAAATAAATTGTATGTTTCCCACTAAAATGAGCATTTAATTTTTAGGTTCATGTATATTTTGATTCATGCATTTAGGGAGTTGGACTATTATTTATTTCTCCTTGTAAACATAATATGTAATTAATTATATAGTGTGTATAAATATCAAGGTTGCTGAGTGTTTTACTCACTCAAACATATTCAGAAAAAAATTTATTCCTATTTTTCACAATTGTTATTAAAACTCAGGCTAAAGAGTGGTAACAGTGATAATCTTCACTAGGAATGGTCTTATGATAGTGATAGTTCCCCCAAAATAATATTAGCTAGATGTTTGAACAGCAAATACGGATCTAAAGAAAATGGATAAAAACGCACATAAGAACACAACCGATTGATCACGGGATGTCTTCGACTGCTGAGTAGCTATAGTGATTTCTATTAAGTGAGCTTAGGGTTACAAATTACAATGAGTTTAAATACTACGGTCCAGTTTACTAGTTTATCCCTTGCTCCGCTGCGCTCCACTCCCCTTGTTGTGCATTCAACTCCACTTTCTTTGCTTTGTTATGCTTGAGCGACTGCCCACTTATCAGTAAATATGAGCCATACACAACACTTTGTTCCTTCATCCAATTGTAAGGAGTGCTTAGGATTCAAATTATAAGCAAAAATATATTCCAGATCTGGGGTATCTGAAAGGTAAAGATCATCATAGTGAAATTTTGCAAGTGCTTAATCTAGTTGTGCCTTTACTTATAACCAAGTGTCTCAAGCTATTAGGGCAATAAGAAACCTTAATGAGTTATTAATGGATTTACCTTAAATCCAAAAGATTTTGGATTGCACAATAAGTACCTGGGAACATTCTATGGTTTTGAGCTATAGTATAACTCTGATCAAACAACATAATTCCCTATCATGTATTTATTTTAGAGATGTGTGCTTACCTCTAAATCTCTTTTGACGGTTTGACCTATAATTTTTCATTCTCGCCCTTAAATGCGATCGACATATTTGTAAGAAATTATGTGTATCTCATGCTCTCTAGATTGATCTATATATTACTTCATAGATTGATCTATATTAAAAAAGAATGAGTTAAACTATTTCGTGTACTCTTTTCCATAAGCTTATGTGCTCCTGAATTCATTGATTATTTAAGGAGTTTCTTGCTGCACAAATTAGTTATCTATCCCATTGTAATAGGAGAACTGAATATGGTAATTTCGTTTTATGTGAGATACCACATTATGTTAAATACAGTTGAAAAAACTTGTCCAATATCTAGAGTTGTACAATAACAACTTGAGAGAGGAAGGGAAGCGTCATACTTCTTTATCATTACGTAAATAGATCCACTAGAGAATCAACTGGAGCTAGGCCATATTATAAAGTATGACACCTTAACGTTCCACAGGCTTAATGTCGAGAACAAACACTGCTAGGCATAAACATTAAAAAGAATCTAAAAGCATACCTTAACTTCATTGATGTCAACATTGACAATTTGTAGTAACCGGTCATCAATCATGTGTTCTACCTAAGAAGCCATATTAAGTATAGTCAACATAGCAATATCAATTGGACAATAGCCACTAATCTACTGTGCAAATAAATCCCAACCAGCATTAATTAACAAATTAAAGTCCCTTGGAAACTCAAGGTTTATAATTAAAAATGGTGGAAAGCCACAAGTTTCACCAATGTTTAGGCGTGTTTTTCTTTTTATCACCGGCCAAAAATCATCAAAAAGGCTATGTAACAAGTAATACTTAAGATTTGCATATGCCCATTTGTCTCACTATCACTAATCAAAATCATCAAAGCTACAAACAAAACTTCACTAGGACCTGAACAACACAAAGAGGTTATGTAGCAAGTGTTAAGAGTCCCACATCAGACAACATATGGCATGAGCATGTGCTTATAAATGGGGACAATTCTCACCCTACAAGTCGATTTTGTAGGGTTGAGTTAGGCCTAACTCACACATTCTAAGATGGTATCAGAGCCTCGTTTAAGATCCGTTGGGTCACCTACTATCGGGCCACCCACCATTTAGTTTCACGCTCCAGACACTCATCCTGGGCGTGAGAGAGGGTGTCAAGAACCCTACATCGGACAATATATATAAGAGGGGGCAATTCTCACCCTACAAATCGGTTTTTAAGCCGATTTTATAGGGTTGAGTTAAGTCCAACTTTCACATTCTAAGAGCAAGTAATACTTAGGATATGCATATGCCCATTTTATTATAAGAGGGGGCAATTCTCACCCTACAAGCCGGTTCTTAAACCGATTTTATAGGGTTGAGTTAGGTCCAACTTTCATATTCTAAGAGCAAGTAATACTTAGGATATGCATATGTCCATTTTATTATAACTTGTTAATCTTTGACCAGGAGCAAACAGGATTGTGTTTGCAAACAAGATGGTTTAAGTATAAAAATGGAACCCCTATACTAGAACAAACATCTTGTAAATATATCAACAATTACCAAAATAATACACTGCTAAAAAACAAGAAAGACAACGCCAGCATGAGATAATCATTACCCGCGACCGAAGAAGTTCCTTGAATGTACTGATTTCCCTCAAAGCAATGGTAAATTTGTTCATTACAGGTCCTGGGAGTACCCAAAATAAAATTTATTAAAACCAACAGCAAAGATAAAGTTTAATTTAATAGACTTAATGCATTATTGTGTATATTCAAAGAAAGCGTCGAGGATAAAGAAAGCACAAGCAAAGAGAAAACAAACAAAACATGCTTTAGAATATCAGAAGCCATTTCAACCATATTTCCGAGTGATTTTGTAAGCTTACTTGATGGCTTTAGAGTATGATGCACAGCTTCGGACACATACACTTCTAGCAACAATATGCATCATTATACCTATGCTAATTTTCATGTTATTTCAAGCCTATCAAAGAGCCCGTGATAATCTTCATAAAAGCATATTTCTAGTTATTGCTTCTTACCAAGCATATCAGAACGAAAATCAGTGTTATCTAAGACAAGGCAATAGGTGGGGGAGATACATATATGGCTTACCTCCCAAAGCAACGAAATGGGGATCATTATGTCCTCCTCCAAAATTTTCAAGGGAGCTCACAAATGCGATGTCCCCATCATATGCCTCTCCAAGTCCTTCCCTAAAAATTGTCAAAAAGTACCAGGTATATGAGAAATTTTAAGAACACAAGTACTTTGGCTATTTCATTTGTCAGTGATCAAAGGTAATTCTTGACTTGTGATACTAATTATTATGGTATTTACAATGTGTGTGTGTGGATAGTATCATGATAAGCATTTTTCCATAAGAATCATACACAGTTCACACACACAAAATAGTTTTCTGTGTGCCCTGTTCTAACTATTTTTCTCTTATATTTAAAAATAGAAAACATCCAAACTCATGTGATTTAAGACTTTTTACACGGGCTTTTAGATCTATTTTGGCAAAACCATGAAGAAGTTAGTACAAAGAGAGACTTTTCAGTTACACGGCACATTTTTAAGAGGGTGTATTTCACTGAACGCGCATTTGTAAGAGGGTGTATTTCACTGAAGGCATGTTTGCTTGCTTGTTTTTGTCACTTGATCGATATATCAATCCACGAACAAGAATCATTGTGTTACTTATTACTCAACGAAGGAATGGTTTAAAAAAACAAACTAAATTATGCAATTCCAACAACAATATCCTTTTTAAATTGTTTAATATATACTACGAAATAGACTCAGACGCGAACACCAAATCCGACATTGACGTTAACACGTTAAGACCGCTAATAATTTGAGAAAATAGAAAGGAACGAATCAGTGTGGTATCAGTGTCCAGATACATCTACCATATAAAATTTAAGTGCTACATAGGTTACATAAAGACCTCCAATAAAAGGAAACAAGTAAATCACCTTTAGGCTATCATTATGTTTTTTATATCAAATTGTAACACATAGAGCCATAGAGGTGAATGAGTAAAAGTTAAGTGTTAGTATAAACTGGATGAGTTAGCTCTTAAAAATAATTTTTTAAAATTTATTAATTGAATTTTAGTTGTCCTTAAATCTCCACATGTTTTAGTTCTAACCTTCATCCGAACCGTTATTTGAGAAGAATCTTATAGAAATAAACTAAACAAGTTGTTAATCGCGCGTAAAAAGTGTAAACATTGCGAAATTCAAATTAGGAACGGAATGAAAATGATGAAAACATACGTATACTTTCTACATCCTTTGTAGAACTTTACGCTTCTGAGGCGCAATGATTCTGCACTTTCCTCCAAGCATTGAAGCTGCATCCACAATCAATAATTCGTAATCAATAAATTAAACAACATACCTACCTATAATTTCGCATCCTCAAAATTTTTCACAATCAATACAAATATAATAGCAATGATAGAATTGGTAACGAAATGAAGAAACTGTGGATGAAAACGGCAGTGTTTGTTTCATCAGATCGTAATATGAAGAATTCGGAATGAACCTGATGACGGAACATTGGAGTATCATCGAGATTCGTGAAATGCATTTTGGAATTGAATGAAGAAAATCAAAATTGTTCTTGTTAGTGGATTCTGTTTGGCAGAGAAAGGTATCGCTAATGGTTGATTCAAGAAAACGAAGCATATGAGAGAGAGAGAGTATTTTGAATATTTGGAGTTGGAAATGAAGACGAGACGGTTAAGGGTGGTTGCGATATTTCATGTCGATCGCTCTCTCTGACCAATTTTTACCCGCCTTTTATCTGCCTCTCTGTCCTCCGTCCAAAACATTTCAATATAAAATGTTATAATATTATTTATAATAAAAAATAATTTAAGTAAAAGAATAATTGAATTCCTAAAGATTCTATTTTGCATGTTAGTTTGTGCAATGAGTATAAAATAATAAAATGGAATAGTTTTAATTAATATGAAATTGAAATAATAATAAAAACATATCATTCTTATTTATATTAATTATATTATTTCACTTGAGTATAAAGTGCAAACACATATAATTTTTAATTAAAATATTTAATTAAGATATATTTAATTTCTAAATTAAATAATTATGTATTTAATAGGTTATAAATTGAATAGACAATTAATACTAATTATTTAAAAACGGATTTTAGATAAAAAAGAAAAGAAATTTTTAATACTATGTATATCGTTTCTATTATAAAAATTATTGTTAAGTGATTCTTTAAAGTTGAATCTAAATGGTATTTTCTCAAAAGATGTCTATCTGCTTAAGATTCATAATAAATAAGTTCAATTGGAAACACATTGTTAATGATGAAGATGATTGAGAAGATGATTGAGATGAAGAATTTTTCAGGCTTCGTGTTGCTCAGTAATTGATGCTCACAATTGTAATAATGTGTTACACCTGATTTGCTGCTGAAAACTTACTTATATGTGTAACAGAAAACAGTTAGAGATAGGAATTCGCATCATGAGTCGATACATGTTAGCATGAGTCGACTCATGTTAGTTATACAACACAAAATGAGTCGATGCAAGTTGTTATGAGTCGATGCAAACTGATACTACAATATATTATAGAGTCAACCATTTTACATGAGTCGATACATAACACGTATGTATCGACACATACTGAATTGAATTTTGATTTTTGAAGATAAAACGTGTTATGTGTCGATGCATGGAGTTATGTATCGATGCATAAAAGTTGAAACTTTTTATCTAGTGACATCAACATATCATGTGTCGATGCATGAAGTTATGTATTGATGCATAAAAGTTGAAAATTGTATTCCAGGAGCATCAACATGTTATGAGTCGATGCATGGCATGGATGTGTCGACTCATATTGAAGTATAATTGTTTTTATGATTCTTTGCTTAAGTATGTGTCGATACAAAGCTCTTTGTGTCGACTCATAACAGTGTTTTATATGTAAAATACATTCTTAACTCTTTTTAAACACGGTATATTGTACTTTTACAATGCACACATATAGGTAAAGCATTTCCAACATTCATTCATTATTTCACACATATTTGCTATTATTCAAAACTAATTAAATGAAGGGGGTGCTCACATATGTTATTGTGCATTATTTTCTTTAGGCTTTAGTGTGTGTAGTACATGAGTTTGTAACCTCACAATTCGGTATATTTAGGAATTACTATTATGCACCTTCTATCAAAAAATATATATGTTGTTCTGGACTAGGCCCACCCTGGCCCAAAGTGCAGATAAAGGACTAATCCAAGAAAAATCCTCGAGGAATGCGCACCCGCGGATCACCACCGACGTGCCCGACCACAGATTGTAGCCATGCCCGCCATTGCCCGCGACACAAGGTGTCCCCAACCAAAGGAACGCCAGCTCGAGTCCTGCTCGAGCACTCTCCCCGTAGGGCAGAATCTGCCCTCTCTGACCGTTATCGAATCATCTAAACTCCGGAAATACCACATCTTCGTCCCTCATCATTCTTCGTAGAGCATCACCAGGAAGGGGACCACGTGCGGGGCCCCACTACACACGTAGAACCTAGTAGTTCCTTTACTGGGCCAGTTCTGGTCGGCCCAATGAGGGAACCTTGGCCCAGCGCTGGGGGCTATAAATACGCTATATTCCCAGAGGGTCAGGTATTCATCTCTTACACATCTATACACTTTTTTCCTGCTCATTCTGTCACTCATTTTAGCATCGGAGTATCTTGCAGGTACTCCCCCCCCCATCTCACTCAAACTCTGCCCGAGCCAGTCGTGACGGTCCAAGTCTGATCAGGTAAGATCAGTGGCGCCGTCTATGGGAACTAGCTTTCCCGTCTTGCAAACTCTCGAAGACCAAAGCTCAAATCACCTCCTACCGTCATGGCTGACCAAGTTCGGGACGACCAGAACGTCCGCGTCGTCGACGTCAACAACAACCTCACGGATAAAAACGGAATTCCTGACAACGCCGGCAACCCCGGCCATAGCACACTCCCCGAGGGCACCATCCCCGGGCCCTCGATCCACCGCGACGGAGCTACTGCCTCATCTTCTTCAGTCCCTCCGCCACTAGAAGAAGACAATACGACTCCCCTAAACTATCTAGCTGTCCAATTTCAGGAAGTCCCTGTCCCTGCCGGGGCAGATGCCATGACTCGTGCACTATTTGCAGCGATCAATCAAACCAACTACCTCATCTTTGCCCAGGGGGAAAGATTGAGGGCGCTAGAAGATGATAGAAGACCCGCGAGGAGACACGGGAGGCCTCAGACTCCACCTCCTCGAGTAACAGAGGTATGTCTCCCATCTCCCCTGCAGAGACAACACAGAGACACCTCCCGAAGCCTGTCGCCCCGACCGTCGGGGAGACGACCCCCCTTGGAGAGGAAACCCGTCATTGAAGCCGGAGGGCGCAACCATGGCCCCATACGGAAAGAAAGAAGACACTCTGGAGACAGGCACGGGAGAATGGACCAACGAGCACCCCGCTCGAGGGATACCCAACACGACCAGGACCGTCGGACACGACAATATCTCAGGTCCCCGTCCCTATCCCCAGAGCGAAGTGACGAGGACGACCCTCGCGGTCCCCTTTCACAAGCCATCATGGAGGCGCCCATTCCCCTGGGCATGGAGAAGCCTCCACATCTGAAAGAATACGACGGAGTCGCGGACCCAATCGACCACATAGACGGGTTCGAGGCTATGCTGCACTACCATAATGTCGGGGGACCCATCAAATGCCGGTTGTTTCCCACGACCCTCAGAAAGGCAGCAATGGATTGGTATAAAGGCCTCGCCCCGGGATCAATCACCTCATGGCAAAACCTGAAGAATCAATTCATAAGTTCTTTCACTGCGTCTCGGCGACACCCGAAGACCGAGGCAGCACTCGAGGCCATCGTCCAGAGACAGGATGAAACCTTGAGAGAATTTATCAATCGCTTCAATCGCGAAGCCATACAGGTCCCCTGCGTGGACCACATGAAAAGGTACTTGCTAGAGAGGGGGCTCCTCCCCGGCACAGAATTCAGAAAGGCGGTGGGCATCGAACCACCCCGAACATTCGACGCTCTCCTCGAGAAGGACCGGGCATATATGGATTACGAGAAAAGGGAGGCGGCCAACAGAGCCCAGGACCCCAGAACTCGTGGATCCAGCAGCAACCTGCGCCAAGAAGTCGCTCATCCTCGACGAACCGGGGAGAAAAGGAAAGAGGACAAACCCCGAGAAGTCCGAGAGCAGAGAGGACCCTCGGGGAGTTTCACAGAATACACTCCGCTCACAGCTTCCCGCGAGCGCATCTTGGCGGAGTGTGCCAACACGGATTTTAAAGATGGCGGCGTCAAGCGCCCTCGACCTGCTCCTGCCAAGCCTGGAGTAGACAAAAGCAAATACTGTCAGTACCATAGGAGCCATGGTCATCTGACTGAAGACTGCGTCCACCTCAAGGACGCCATCGAAACCCTCATCAAGGGAGGGAGGCTCGCCCAATACCGGCGAAACGATGTTCCTCGTTGCGACGCACGGGAGACAAGAGAACCGGAGGAAGACGCCCGACCATCTGACGAACCGGTCCCCGTCCAGACCGCCTTCTCCGTCATTAGACCGGAGGACTTTTACGTCCCCGAACACCTGCAGGAGCCACTCACGACACATAGTAGGTGGGAATACTTTCCCTCCACCATGGTCATCAATGGTGGAGGATTCAACGACCTAACCATCAATTCGGCCAAGAGAAAGCTGGATGAACTGGCCGACTCGGCACCTCCTCAGACAGTGAATTTCGAAAGGGTGAAAGGTAGGTCGGAGCCTATCACCTATTACCTCGAAGAGATCCTCGGAGGAGCCCCCAACGCGGTCATTCCTCTGCTGATAAGAGCAAGAATGGCTAACTTTTACGTACATCGCGTCCTCATCAACGAAGTAAGTTCCGTCGACGTGATGTACAACCAATTATTCCGGACCCTGCAGTTAGACGACTCGCACCTCTCGCCGTATGTGGGGTCGAACTTACAGGGCTTCAACGGCTCGACCTCCAAACCTTGGGGATATGTCGAGCTCATGGTTACCTTCGGCGAAGGCACGACGACGAGGCAGGTCAAGGTGCGCTTCCTCGTCATCGACTGCCCGTCCCTCTACAACTGCATCCTGGGGAGACCAACACTAGCAAAGCTAACCGCGGTGCCCTCCACTGTCCATTTAAAGATGAAGTTCTACACCAAAAGGGCACGGGTTGATACCATCAAGGGGGACCTGGCCGCTACTCAAAGGTGTTTTAACGCCGCATCCAATGGACGTGACACGGTCGACACTGGGACAAGGCCCGCGAAGAGACCGACAACGACACAACAGGAGCCCGACAAATCAGAGCCCGTCAGAGCAGAAGACCAGAGAGCTCCCCCAAAGGTCGACTCCATAGCTCTGGATACCCGTTTCGATCAGGACGAACCTCCCAACAGCGAGCAAATCCCCCTCCGACCAATTCTGGACGGGGACTTCAAGCTCGTCCCCCTCGGCGAGGACCCAAGCAAAGGAGTGAAGATTGGCATCGACCTCCCCGACCTGGCAAGGAAGCAAATCAAAGCCTGCTTGCGCGAGAATGCTGACTTGTTCGCGTGGAGCGCCGCAGAGATGCCCGGACTCGACCCCGAGGTCGCCTGTCACCGTCTCGCCATAGACCCAGCCGCTAAGGCAGTAGTACAACGTAGTTGTAGGCAGCCTCCGGAGAAAACGGAGGCTGTTGAAAAAACTGTAAAAGACCTCCTAGAGGCAAATTTTATTTCTGAAGCCCGGTATTCAACCTGGCTGTCAAATGTTGTACTAGTCAAAAATAATAATGGAAAATGGTGGATGTGTGTTGATTATACTGATCTCAATCGAGCATGCCCGAAGGATGCTTTTCCTCTACCGAACATAGATATGCTGGTCGATAACTTGGCCAGTTACAAGATATTGTCGTTCATGGATGCCTATTCAGGCTATAACCAAATCCCAATGGCCATGGGCGACAAGCATTGCACTGCCTTCATGACAAGCTCGAGCAACTATTACTACAACGTAATGCCCTTTGGACTAAAAAACACAGGGGCAACTTACCAACGTATGATGAACAGAGTGTTCCACAAACAAATTGGAGACATGCTCGAGGTTTACATGGACGACATGATCGTCAAGTCCCGAGCAGACACCGATCATGCTGCCCACCTCAAAGCAGTCTTCGCCCAAGCAAGACAATGTAAGATGAGGTTCAATCCCGAGAAGTGCACGTTCGGGGTCAAAGCAGGGAAATTCCTCGGATTTTACCTGACAGGACGGGGGATTGAAGCCAATCCCGACAAATGTCTAGCCTTCTCCGACCTCCCGACACCTACGTCAAAGAAATCAATACAAGTCATGAACGACATGCTCACCTCGCTGTCCCGCTTCGTCGCGAGATCCGCTCAACACGCCCTCCCCTTCTTCAAACTCATTCCCAAGGAAGCGGCCTTCGAATGGACCGAGGAATGTGAACAGGCACTGCACCACCTAAAACAAAGTCTATCCCAACCGCCCGTACTGTCTCGACCAGTCGACAGGGAACCTCTATTTCTATACTTGGCCGTCTCGAACGAAGCCATCGGCGCGACTCTCATCCGCGAGACCACCGACGGGCAGAAACCCGTTTATTTCACGAGCAAAGCCCTACAAGGACCCGAGAGAAGATACCAACAGATAGAAAAAGTAGCTCTAGCCCTTGTCAACGCGGCGAGGAGACTCATACACTATTTTCTGGCCCACACAGTCATAGTACGAACCGACCAACCGGTAAAACAACTCTTAGGTCGACCTGACATGGCGGGCCGAATGTTAAAATGGTCATTGGAACTCTCCGAGTTCGACATTCAATATGAGAGCATGAAAGCTCTAAAGGCACAATCCCTGGCCGACTTCTTCGCAGAAATGACCGCTCACGACCCGCCCTCAGGGAAGGAGCACAAATGGACCATCTTCGTCGATAGAGCTTCCAACTCGTCCGGAAGCGGCGCAGGGATCCTCCTAGAAAATGAGGAGGGTGTAGTGATCGAGCACTCGTTAACCCTCTCCTTCCCGACTTCGAACAACCAAGCAGAATACGAGGCCCTGCTCGCAGGACTAAGGCTAGCCGAGGACCTAGGAGCCCGCGAGGTACGAATTTTCACGGACTCTCAACTCGTTGCTTCCCAAGTCCAAGGGAGTTACCAAGATAAAAACGACAGCCTCGTCGAATACCTAAACTTAGTCAAAGAACACATGAAAAAGTTCGACCGAGCAGAAATATCACACGTCTCGCGCGAGCAAAACACAAGGGCAGACATACTGTCCAAGCTCGCAAGCACAAGAAAGAAGGGCGGAAACAAATCCGTCATACAAGAACCCCTGTCGCGACCAAGCATCGAAAGGACCTCGACCATAGTCGAGGTGCACGCCATCAGAGACACCTCGTGCTGGATGACCCCGGTGTATAATTTTCTGACAAAGGGCGAGCTCCCTTCGGACCAGACAGAAGCAACCACCACGAAACGACGAGCATGCTCCTACGTGGTGCTTGAGCATAAACTATACCGCAGAGGGTTCTCCATTCCCCTCCTGAAATGCATCGACGAATCCATAGTCCCCGAGGTATTACGGGAGATACACGAAGGGATTAATGCCCAGCACATGGGCGGTATGTCCCTGGCGACGAAAGCCCTGCGAGCGGGGTACTATTGGCCGACGATGCAGAAGGATGCCAAAGAACACGTTAAGAAGTGTGACAAGTGCCAAAAGCACGCCGACATGCATCTTGCTCCCCCTCACGAGTTGAGCATAATGTTGTCCCGTGGCCGTTTTCGTGGTGGGGGATGGATATCCTCGGACCATTCGTGCAAGGGACTTATCAAAACAAGTTCCTTATTGTGGTCGTGGATTACTTCACGAAATGGATAGAGGCCGAGGCTCTCGCGAAGATCACCTTGCACAACATCCTTCGTTTCTACAAAAGAAACATCCTCGCCATATTCGGGATCCCGAGAGCGCTAGTCACCGACACGACACCCAATTCACCGACCACGGATTCCAAAACTTCGTCACCAAACTGGGAACCAAACAACATTTCACCTCGGTCGAGCACCCTCAAACCAACGGGCAAGCCGAGGCCGCCAACAGAGTCATCCTGCGAGGACTTAAATGCCGGCTCGGTGAAGCTAAAAGAGGGTGGGTCGAGGAGCTGCACAGCGTTTTATGGGCTTATCGCACCACACCCCATTCAACGACGGGCGAAACCCCCTTTCGACTAACATACGGCACCGAAGCCGTCATCCCTGTAGAAATCAGGGAACCCTCCAGGCGGACAGAAATGCCCCTCGACAAAGAAATGAACAACGAAGCACTCAGGGACGAACTCGACTTGGTCGAGGAAATTTGATCAGGGGCAGCCCTGCGCGAGGCCACCCTAAAATAACGCGTGGCCCTACACCATAATGATAAGGTCATCAAATGCGAGTTCAAGATCGGCAGCCTGGTATTACGAAGAAACTAGAAAGACTCCCGCGAAGGGAAGTTGGCCGCGAACTGGGAAGGGCCATATCGCGTCCACGGCGCCACAGGCACCGGGGGCATACTACCTCGAGCAGCTAGACGGAGAACCATTACCACGACCCTGGAACGCTGCTAAACTAAAGCAGTACTATAGCTAAAAACCCTTAAACACTAAGGACTCTCACCGTCGAACATCCACATCTAGTCAACAGAGAGAAACGTCTCGACCACGTAGATAGGCCAAGGTACGGGCCTAATCTACGCCAAACGACATAACGCCTTTCAGCCAAACGAGGACGAACAACGATGCCCGACATGGACACCTCAATCGAGCTCCACTAACGAAGTACCCACATGGCAGAACACCCAGCTCACGATGGGAAGTTCACGCCACGGGCATACGGCCTCGATCTGGGTCATACGCCCGAGCAGGCGGGCTTCACTCTGTACGACCGACGCATTTCAAAGTACGCCGGACTACCAAATGGGTCAAAAGGATCTCTACTCGAGGACATAACTTAGGCAAATTTCACCATAAAGTAATAGTCGAATACAGGCGTGGCTCGAGGACATAACTTAGACAAATTTCGTCATAATATAAAACTTAGACACAAGCAAGTTTAAAGTTAAAACGAACATCCATTTAAAAGCTCATACACAAAACGAATAAAAATGAACCGCCCAAAAAAGGCCGGCGATGTTCGGAGTTAGAGGCTATGGCACAACGGCCAAAGGAAATATGTACGGGCACGCAGGCCCCAAAAATAAGCACGGGCACGCAGGCCCCGAAACAAATACCAATAAGCGGGCACGCATGCCCGACCAGAAACTCCACGACTAAACATTCTCGGGACTACCAGCATCCATCACAAGATACTCAAGAGGAGGCACGACCTGGCCGTCAATAATCTGAGACATGAAACCCACTCCCTCGGTATTCATGCCCGGATTCAATATGGCAAGCTGGCTGACCGCAGCCTTAAACCCGTCCGCTAAAGCACCGACACAGTTTGTTTCAAGGAGATGGATGCGCGCGACCAGATCCGAACGGGATCACAAAGGGGATGTCTCCTCCGATTCATCTTCAACAGGAAGTATAGCAGCTTTCAGCTCCTCGACCTCCTTAGACAAACGTTCGTTGTCAGCCTCCAAGCGTTCCTTATCCAGTCGAAGACAATCCCTCTCCTCAGCAACCTTCCCGGAGTTCTCCTTCTCCCCCGCCAGCAGGTCGGCTTGTTCGCGGAACATTTCCTCAGATCGCTCGAGGGCCGCCTTTAACTTACGAGAGCTGGCAGCAAGGGCAAATTTCTCCGACTCTAGTTCCCTGACGCGATCCGAGGAGTCCGACCCTTCCTCGACAAGGACAACGTACATCTCGGCCATCTTCACCATCCCGACCATACTGGCGGCCAGGTGTTTTCTCCGGCTCTCTTTGTTGAGCCGCCTGATAGACTCGGCCTCGTCGGTGCTCACCGTCAGGGGGAACCCCTCGAAGAAATCTTCCTCTTTGAAACAGGGGGGCAAGCCGAAGGCCCTCGCAGTTACAGACTCATCGCCAACCTCCGACTTATTATCTACCCGACTTCTCTTCCTCGTGATCAGCTCAGTGGGCTGCTCAGCGTTAGGGGAGCCCGGGGACCCACTAGAGGCATCGCCCGAACTGGTCGGCGGGCCCATCCTCGTGGCCTACGGAGCTCGCACCAGCCTTCTGTTTACTCTCTTGTCCTGAGACAGTTTCAAAAGCCTTTCCCTTTGTTCAGCCATGTCGCCTGCAAAGAAGAGCAAAACTCGGGTTAGTTGCGAGCGAGCAAAAAGATAATGAAAATGAAATAAAGCAAACAAAACAAAAGCAAGAAACCTAGTAGATCTACGGCATGCCCGTAGGATTGGCACTCAACGAGCGCCTTGGTGTCGATGGGACGGGCCTCGAATGTCGGGTAACCTTCCTCGTCAAGAATATCTTCCCCCTCCCTCGTGACCCACCGGGCAGGGAAGAAGCTGTCGACATACTTGCAAAGGATACCATAGGCTTCTTCATCCTTGGAAGTCATGCCTCCCGCGGGCGTATGGTAGTACCCGGTACCATGCTCGTAATGGCCCGAACACCAATGTAACAGGAACTTGGATACGCGCCTCATTGTCGGGCGACCCTCGGCGTCCATGAGGGGCTCCCCGTTCTCGTCGACCACCGCAGTTTCCTCTTCATACATAGAATCCAAAGCAGTCTGGGTGACCGGCTGCAGAACGTACCACTTGTCCTTGAAGCCCCAGACCGAATCCATGTACATCCTGAACAACCTCTTCGACTGTTTCAGGGAAACCCAGCTATGCCTGCCTCCTCGAGACTGATGCTGTAGGTGAAAAAATCTGAAGAAAAGAGGAATGGTCGCCCCGATCCTCAAGAAGCGGCATGTCATCTCGAACGCCCGAAGGAAGGCGATCGAATTAGGATGAAGCTGCGAGGGGGCCAAGTTCAGATGGCAGAACACCCCGACTTGGAAATCACTAAAAGGGAGCTTAAGGCTGAGATCCCTAAACACGATCTCATACATTGGAAACCCATACTCGGTGAACTCCGAGCAGATTCGTGCATCGATGGACGGCCTCGTCACAATAGAATTCTTTTGGAAACCCGGCTGACTACCGCCGTGTTCGACGAAAGTGTATGCGCGCCGACTACATCGAAAATACGTCGAGGCAATCCCTCGGGGCTCTGTGCCCACCCAATCCAACGAGGGTTCATTGACGATATCAACTAAAGTCACGTTCTCTTTGGTACTTTGGTCCTCGACCTCATTACGCCTCGAAGATTCCGGTTCGTCGGCCATTTACCTGCAAAGCACAGGAAACCGATGAAATTCGAGAGCAAATCTGCATGCTCGCCACAGTGACGGGAAGTAGCGCACGACAAGCCAAACACGGACACCCCAGCTCGACCAGGCGTCAGAAACAACAAGAGAATAGCTTGAACACCCCGGGAGATAAACATGGATGACTCGAAGATCTTCCAAAATGGCATGAACATTATGACCGTGCTTCGGCATTGGGGCAGAAATCACATTCGACTTTTCGGGCGCATCAAATTCTACCTCCTTGGCGTCTATCAAGTCTTGGATTTTGTTTTTAAGAGCCCAACAGTTGTTGGTATCATGCCCTACACTGTCAGAGTGGTATGCACATTTTGCATTGGAGTGATAATAAGGAGAAGAGGTATTAGGGTTTTTCGGCGCTTCTTTCAAATTGGTGAGATTCAGCTTTAACATATGAGGGAGGACTTGAGCCGGTGTCATGTTGATTCAGTTGAATTGTCGTTGTGGCCTTTCTACCCTTTGCTGATTAGCTCTTGGTTGATTGTTGCGAGCTTGATCGGTTGAAGAGTTTTGGATCATCACAGCCCCCACCGTTGGTCGGTGCTTTGTTCTTCCTTGGTTTCTCTGATTGTGAACAGCAAAAACTTCCTTCTTAGCTAGGAAGGTCTTCTTAATAGCAGTGGAAGCGGAGGCATCTTTCTGAATCTTACCACTTTTAATGCCAGCTTCGACTCTTTCACATGTCAGAATTAATTCGGTGAATCCTGGAGATGAACTCCCGATTAAATGATTGAATAATGGACATGACAGAGTCCCTAAAAACATGTCAACCAACTCTCTATCCGACAAAGGTGGCTGCACCCTTCCAGCCAAATCTTGCCACTTCTGGGCATATTCCTTAAATCCCTCATTAGAGGCCATACCCATACTCTATAGTTGAGTACGAGTAGGCGCTAAATCTGCATTGTATTGGTATTGTCGGTAGAAAGCAACAGCTAAGTCTTCCCAGTTATGAACCTCCGATCTCTCAAGTTGATAGAACCAGTCCAATTGTGTGCCTAACAAACTGTCTTGAAAAAAGTGGACCCAAAGATCCTTATCAGAGGAGTGAGGTTGTATCTTTCTGACGTAGGATCTCAGATGCATCTTCGGACAGGACAAACCGTCATACTTAGCAAATGTAGGTACTTTGAACTTGGTAGGAATGACGATCCCAGCGACCAACCCTAGTTCTTCGAAATCTAAACCATGTACCCTTTGCAACTCCATGGCTGTCAACCGATCCTCAAGATTTTTATACTTATCATCCGCCGGGGGATTGCTGTTCGGAGTAATCTCCATCCTCTTCCTCTTCTTTTTCTTCTTCAACTTCAGATTCAGAAGGCATTGCAGTTCCTTTTCCTTTACCAATCCCTTCATCAGACGTCGAGGGGAACTCGAGAACCTTTCTAGCCTGGTTTTTAAACCTTCTTCCCATAGTGGCCATATCGGTCCTTTTCTTATTTTTCTCTTTATCTTTCTCCAACAGTGCTTTAAGGTCCTCTTGACCCTTTGCTAAGGTCATGAGGAGTTGCTGGAATTGTGAATTTTGTGCTTGCAGATCCTTAACCGTCTGCTCCAAATCCATCTTGCTGAAATAAACAGCAGAAAGATAAGGAAACCTGGTGCGAAGACCTGTTTAGCATATGATGAATGATATGTGTTGTACCCCAAAATTTTCCCTCTCATTTTATCAATATTTCCCCTCACAAGACTCTTTGGACTCAAGACCAAATTAGGGTTTTGCTCTGCTCAAGACATCTCCTTGCACTGATGACCTAAATTAGGGTTTGAGTTTGCACATGGATTTTTGGACTTTCAATGCCCAAATTGACTTTCATACTTTATGTTGGACTCATAAGTTTTCCCATACCAAGTTTCAAGCCTTGATTCAAATTTTTGCCCAGTCAATTGGACAGTTGACCTAGAAATCAACTGTATTGGGGGAAAAGTCCACTATGGCCAATTCACAGTCAAACCTCATAAATTTTGACCCACATAAACATCATGAACTCATATGAAACATTTGATCAAGTTTGGACCATAATTCCACAAGAAATTTGATCAGATCACCAAAAGGGTAAAATAGTTATTTTTAGGGTTTTGACTGTGCAAAGGCAAATTTTTTACTGTTTGACCTAGCCAATGGCAAATCAAGCTCAACCATGGATTCAAGGACTTAATGAAATTATCTTGACCTATTCAACAAGTTCAAAAGATCTCAAATGCATAGGATTGACAGATGAATTTTTCAGTCAACTGATCAAAATTTGATTGTACACTGAAAAGTCAAACTTTGACTTTTAGGTCAAAATCAAGTGCCAAGGGTCATTTTTCATCAAGATGTGTCAAATTATGAAACTTGTTCATCAAGAAACCCAAAATTGCAAATTAGGGTTTGAAATTGAAAATTTTCATAACTTAGAAATTTTCTAAGTTATGAAATTTTCTTAATTTTTCCTAACTTTGCCCCACATTTTCACCAAGATGCAAATGGATTCAAACAAAACTTACAACATTAAAGTTATAGTCCATCACAAAGTCTATAACTTTTATTCACAAAGTTTTCTCAAAATAAGCTTGGATCTCAAGTTATGATTTTTGGAACAAGGGTCCCTAAAACTTTTAACTTAGAAAAATTTTGCCCTAGTTTAGGCAGGATTTTGACCCATCTTCTTGGCCATTTTTCACATAGTTCCACTTGGAGTATCAAGTTGAATTTCAAAGATGGATTATAGTACATGTTGCAAGCTTTCCAATTTGTCCAAGAACTCCTCAAACACCTTTGTGGTTAGGGAGAATCGAATGCTTGAAGCTGGCAAAAACTCACTTTGTAACCATGGCCAAAACATGTTCATACAACTTGCAAAATCTGACCAAACTAGCTTAGTACATAATTACAGGCCTCTAAACCAATTTACACTAAAAAATTGAATGCAAATACATTGGTTAGAGGCATTGTTCTGATCATGGGAGCATTATACAATGAATAATTCCATTTTGGGCATAAAGATGACACTTCCATTTTCATAAAGGCAACTTTATGTCAAATTGCATTTTCTTGAGCCTTGGACTTCTTTCCTTGCAGAAAACAAGTTCCATAAACTCAGGTAAAGGTACAAGGAACTTGTGCATGCTTGGAGATAGCCTGTACAGGTCTATCTCATTTTACTTCACACTTTTCTTTCAAAACAAGTCAGCTTGCCAAAAGTCCATAACTCACATATCTGATATATTCAACTTAAGCCAAGGTTTCAAACAAGTTTTACACATCCTTGTAAGCCAGAAACACGAGCCTTTCACCCCTAAAACACCCTCATACTCAAAAACCACATTTTCTTGCAAAACAGGGCAGGACCTGCAAATCACAAGCCAAATCATATTCCACTCGTGCGTTTTGCTTGCAATCAGTTCCAATACTTTCCACTCAACTCACTCAAGCTATCCCAAACCTCCATTGCCAACTGTAACTCCATTTACAATGTTCACCATTTTTGTTTGGAAGTTTGCAGGTTGAGTTCTGTAGAACGATTCAGGCCACTTCAAAATAAACTAAGCATTGGGAAAGGTTCAGGGAACATCAAGCAAGCTCAAAAGAACCTCAGGCCTCACTGAAAGTTGCTGCATTGTCCAACTCGTGTCCAACTGAAATAGGTTTTTTCATGAACTTCTATCTCTCTATTTAGGAACATTTAGCCTTAGGTTTGTGAATAAAAAATGTTGTACTCATTGCCCTGAAACCATACATATGCTCAGTTTTCATTTATATTAATCGTGCTAGGAGAATTTCATCCATGAACATGTTGAAAAGGTTAGGTTAGATTTTAGGGCCAGAGAAATTCTCTCTGGTCTTTGAGAGTTAGATTTAATGTTTTATATGGTTGAAATCGTTGTTTGATGCTCTACAAGTTTCATGTTTTGAGTTTTGTCAAAATATCACGTTTCCAGGAGTTGGTAGTTTGTACAGAGCAAGCGCGCGTTTGTCACAAGGAATAAGATAAAGTGGAAATGGGTTGGGCTTGTTTTGTTCTTCTTTTTGCACCTCCCTCTTTTCTTTTTGCACCCCCTGACCCAATTTATTTGTACTTTCTTATTTTTGCATTTTTATTTCATTTCTGATTTTATTATTTTATCCCCAAATATAAAAAATGCTTAAAAATATTTTCACATTTTTTTTACATTTATTTGGCATTTTATTCTTTTCTTTCTAATATTAAAAACAATTTTAATACTTTTTATTATTTGTTTAAATCCAAAAATAATGTAAATAATACTTTTATTTTTCTTTTTTTTTACTTATATTCACATTGAAAATATTTTCTTGAATATACTTTATTTTTGTAAATATTTTATATATATATATATATATATATATATATATATATATATATATATATATATATATATATATATATATATATATATATATATATATATATATATATATATATATATATATATATATATATATATATATATATATATATATATATATATATATATATATATATATATATATATATATATATATATATATATATATATATATATATATATATATATATATATATATATATATATATATATATATATATATATATATATATATATATATATATATATATATATATATATATATACCTTTATTTTACTAAATAATTAGAGTAAAAATATAAAAATATTACCCTTTTTATTTTTTATGCTAAACAATACATTTTCTTCAATATATTCCATTTTTGTACATATCAACATATTTTTGTATATAAATAATAAATAATATCATTTTCTTAAAGAAAATTAGGGTTTACCTCTTTAATAAAAATAAAATTAATCTTTTTTTATTTTATTTATTCCTTTATATTTCTTTACATTTAAAAATACTTTGCATATATAAAAACTTTTTTTTGCATAATACATTTTTTATTTAATATTTGTTTATTTTTGTTTATTTAAATATTGTACATTTAAACATTATGCATTGTAAATTCAATTTAGTTGTAATAATTTAGGGTTTTAATTTCTTGCAAAATAATCCCCCATTCAAAATTGTATCCCCCTCCGTATATCAAAGTTTTAATAGCTTAGATTTATTTTTACGCACTTAATGCTTTCAATTATGCCATGATTAGAGAATTAGGGTTTGTATGCAAAATCAAAACCAACAAATAGTTTGACCTAATCAAAGACAAAAATACATGAAAAACAAACACAATGCACACTTGCACCCCTAGGGTTACAATCCACTTGTTGCCTTCAAAAATGGGCCATGGTATGCATGTTAAGTACTTTGGCAAAACAAAAACAAACAAAAGATCATAGTCCCTCGATGACGCTATCTGAGTTGCTTAAACAAAATGATCAAGTCCCTCAAGAGAATTTTCCAAAAATACTTGACACCATTGCTATCATGGTCTATACGATGACCCGCGCCTGTCCCGTTTAACATCCTAACACAAGGTTGTTCACCAAATACAATGGTGAAACAACACTGTTAAAAGGGTTAAAAACATAAGAAAGATCTTTGAGTAAAATAGGGTAGATAGCTCTTAGTTACTTGATCAAAATCTTGCAAAAATATCCTTGCTATTTTCAAAACACACTTCACAACACAATTTCAAAACCCTACTTTCAAACATTGAAAACTTTTCAAAAGACAAAAACACCTTTGTATACATTCAAACAAGAATCATTACAAAGGTTACCACAACGATGGTCTCTTTTCAAAACCTCTTTCAAAACCACACACAAAGCACCATTTCAAAAAATTGAAGAGCACCATTTCAAACAATTAAAAAGCAAAGCAAGTGATCTAAACAAGTAACTAAGATCCCATGTATAACCATGGATAGAAAGGGTGCTAATACCTTCCCTTTCTATAATCTACTCCCCGAACCCAAGAAAACATATCAAAGGTCTTTCCTGTGCTTTTTGACCTTTCCTTTGGATAAAATAAAAAGTCGGTGGCGACTCTTGCTAAACCGAAACATTTGCGAACACAAAACGCAAAACCTCAAATCAGTTCTCCCACCGTATCACAGAACTGGCGACTCTGCTGGGGAATATTTTAAAAGTGGAGTAACCTTAGGGCTTAGATCACCCTTGCATGCTTATCTTGATTGCTTTGATTGCTTTACATTTGGTCCTCTTGTTTGGGTTTGAATCCTCTACCCGGATTTAGGAAACATTCATAGGTAAATAGCAATACGTTGTGGAAACTGTGCGAGGTATACTGACATGGTTGAAGCAATATCTATATTAGTGCGACATATTTGTGAGTACCGGTAGCCTTTGAGTCAATCAAAGAGAATACGGGGACGCTGAGTGATGTCATGAAGCACTAATGAACTTTTAGAACCTTACTTGACCATCTTGTCCTTTTTTAGGGGTAGTGAGATAACCGGCTTTGGTACAGTCCGAAGTTGGTAGATACTCGATACTACACTCATTGAGGGTTGTTTTCTTGGAATATTTTGGTCTCCAGTTAAGTGGCTAAACCAAAACAATGAACATATAAAATAATCCAGAGATATTGAGCTCCTTAGAACCCGATTACTATTTATAGGACAGGTTTGAGCCAACTAACTTCAAGAGGGTACTTACCTATGAAACCTCATGCAAGCCTAAAACTAGGATCTTGTGTGACTTGCCTGTACATGTGTTTGTGCATACATCATGAACATCATAAAGCATCATATGCATCCACTAACCTTTTCAAGGGTTTGGATCTTCATCTTTGTTCTTGTTTTGTAGGTCATGGAATCTCTTTGCAGGAAAACAATTCAAGTCAACCTTGTGAGAATCCCTCCTCTACTCAAGGAACTTACATCCAAGATTCCCGAGAATTCTCTCTTTAGTGAAAGACATGGTAGACTTCTCAACTTGGTCAACTCCAACATTGAAGAAGACATGGTGAAAGTTCTCTTCCAGTTCGTTGACCCCCTACACCATTGTTTCACATTCCCTGATTACCAGCTAGTACCTACTTTGGAGGAATTTTCTCAACTCCTGAGAATTCCTATTCTTCATCAACTACCCTACAACGGTATGGAAAAAGAACCAAAGCCTGAAGATGTTGCTCAAGCATTACACTTGCAACCATCGGATATCAAGGGTCATTGGGAAACCAGGAGTGGTGTCAAGGGTTTCTTGGAAAAGTTTCTGTTTGAGAAGGCACAAGACTGCTGGAACTCTCTAGATCTACAAGCTTTTGAAAAGATTGTGGCAATCCTCATCTATGGGTTGGTCTTGTTCCCAAACCTTGATCAGCTTGTAGATGTGAATGTTGTCAAGATTTTCATATCCCAGAATCCTGTGCCTACATTTCTTGGGGACATCCTACACTCATTTTACACACGAACAATAAGGAAAAGAGGTGTTCTCATGTGCTGTACTCCTCTCCTAGAAAGATGGTTTATTTCTCACCTTCCACAATCAGTTTTGAAGAATGAGCAGGGTTTAAGGTGGTCACAACGATTGATGAGCCTCTCACATTCTGATGTTCATTGGTGTTCTCGGTCCAGAGAAAATGTCATCATCATTGATCGTTGTGGGGAATTCCCTAATGTCCCATTAATTGGCATTAGGGGAGGCATTACCTACAACCCCTGTTTAGCTCTAAGGCAGTTTGGATATGCTAGGAGGGATGGGCCTCATGATATGCTGATTCCTGACCTAGTTTTTGACTTCGACAACGATGCGCAAGGACTTCGACAAAGATTTATCCGAGCTTGGAGGATGCCCAACAAGGTGGATAGTAAGACACTAGGGCACAAGAATTCCATCCCCCTTGATCCTTATCTCAAGTGGGTACGAACCCGCGCCCAAAATCTTATGATGCCATACCCTCACATTCTCCCCGTGATCAAAGAGCCTGTCATGGAAGGAGAGGTTCCATACACCCTCCTACATCCAGACATGCCAACATCATTGGAAGAATTACAAAAGAGTTGGATCCAACTCAAAGAGGAACGAAATACTTTTGAAGCCAGCTTCTATGCCAGTGAGAAGAAGGTTTTGGAGCTTACCCTCCGACTTCATGAGAAGGAAACTCTCAACACTTACATCGCACCAAAGAGGATGTGCAATGTCATTTTACATTAATAATTTTGTAATACTTTGCCCATGGGGCACTTATGTACTAACAAATTTCTTCTTAATATGACGTGTGTTCCTTTTGTTTGCAACAAATTTGAATTTCTGAATCCTTGACTGCATTACATGAATAACATATCATTCATCATATGCATAAACAGATCTTCACACCAGGTTTCCTTATCTTTCTGCTATTTATTTCAGCAAGATGGATTTGGAGCAGACGGTTAAGGATCTGCAAGCGCAGAATTCTCAATTCCAGCAACTCCTCATGACCTTAGCAAAAGGTCAAGAGGACCTCAAAGCACTGTTGGAGAAAGATAAAGAGAAAAAGAAGAAAAGACCTGGTGTAGTCATCATGGGAAGAAGGTTTGAAAGCAATGCTAGAAAAGTTCTCGAGTTCCCCACAACTTCTGATGAAGGGGCTGGTAAAGGAAAAGGAATTACGATGCCTTCTGAATCTGAAGTTGAAGGAGAAGAAGAGGAAGAGGAAGAAGACGAATATTACTCCGAACAACAATATCACCCGGTGGATGTTAAATTTAAAAATCTTGAAGATAGATTGGCAGCCATGGAGTTGCAAAGGGTACCTGGTTTAGATTTCTAAGAACTAGGGTTGGTCGCTGGGATTGTTATTCCTCCCAAATTCAAAGTTCCCACATTTGCTAAGTATGACGGCCTGTCGTGCCCAAAGATGCATATAAGATCCTACGTCCGAAAGATCCAACCCCACTCATCTGATAAAGATCTTTGGGTCCATTTTTTCCAAGACAGTTTATCCGGCACACAATTGGACTGGTTCTATCAACTCGAGAGATCGGAGGTTCATAACTGGGAAGACTTAGCTGCTACTTTCTACCGGCAATACCAATACAATGCTGATTTAGCGCCTACTCGTACTCAACTACAAAGTATGGGTATGGCTTCTAATGATGGATTTAAAGAGTATGCCCAAAAGTGGCGTGATCTGGCTGGAAGGGTGCAGCCACCATTGTCGGATAGAGAGCTGGTTGACATGTTTTTAGGGACCCTGTCTGGCCCTTTCTTCAATCATTTAATCAGGATTTCCTCCGCAGGGTTCACCGAATTAATTCTGACCGGTGAAAGGCTCGAAGCTGGCATTAAAAGTGGTAAGATTCAAAAAGATACCTCCGCGTCCACCGCTGTTAAGAAGACCTTCCCAGCTAAGAAGGAAGCTTCAGCTGTTTATTCTCAGAAAAGCCAAGGAGGAATGGGGCGCCGACCGACGGGAGGGGCTGTGATGATTCAAAACTCTTCAAATGATCAACCTCGCGGCAATCAGCCAAGACTTAATCAACAATGGGTAGAAAGGCCACAATGACAGTTCACCCGAATTAACATGACACCAGTTCAAGTACTCCCTCATTTGCTAAAACTGAATCTTACCAATTTGAAGGAAGCGCCAAAGAACCCTAATACATCTTCTCCATATTACCACTCCAATGCAAAGTGTGCTTACCACTCTGACAGTGTAGGGCATGATACCAACAACTGTTGGGCTTTTAAGAACAAAATCCAAGACCTGATCGACGCCAAGGAGGTAGAATTCGATGCACCCGAAAATCCGAATGTGATTTCTGCCCCAATGCCCAAGCACGGTCATAATGTTCATGCCGTTATGGAAGACCTTCATGTTACCAATGTTGCTGACCTTTTGACTCTGTTACCAGTGATTAAAGTGAATTTGATGAGAGTCGGGATATTCCTAGGCTGTGCAAAAGACTGTTACTTTTGTTTAAACATACGAGCTGACTGCCCAATGTTGAAATCAGGCATCCAACGCCTGATGGATACCCAAGAGATACTCTTCCAAAAGACTCTTGTCGATACCTTCACTCCTGTTACTCCTGCTACTTTTGCTACTTCAACCAATGACATTGCAATAATAACCATCTCCGACAATCTTCCTAAGGCTTGCAAAAGGCCTGTCAAGATTACGCCTGATCCTAAGTTTGTGCCGTTAAAAGTCACCATGCCGGGGCCTGTCCCGTATCAATCTAACAAGACGATACCATGGAACTACGGAGGAGAAATCTTCTATCATGGTATCAAACAGATTGAATCAGTCCAAGAGAGTTCTGAAGAAGAAACCCCTGATATAGGGAACATTGCAGGAACAAGCAAGATAACTCGCAGATGACGGATTTTCTCTCCGGAGATTGCTCCCCCACGAGCAGTCTTCGGACCCTCGAAAGCTTCTGTACCTGTGTAAGCCATCTGTGCAAGGCCCGATAATTGAAGAATTAGATACTCCTGAAGTTAGACCATCCGTTGATACTACCGATAAGGGTAAGGGGATACTAGAAGCGCCTGCCAGGATGAAGGCTCAGACTGTGGTAATCCCCGAGACCACCAAGAAAGAAATGGAAGAAATCTTAAAGATAATCAAAAAAAGTGACTACGACGTCATGGAACAGCTAGGGCAGACCCCTTCCAAAATCTCCATGTTGACTCTTCTACTCTGCTCTGAGGCCCATGCTAAGGCCTTAATCAAATTCTTAAAGACAGCACACGTGCCTCAAGAAACTTCGGCTGACCAGTTTCAAGAGTGCATGGCCAGCCTAACTGCTGATAACGGTCTTGGTTTTTCCGATGCTGATTTGACCCCCAAGGGAAGGAAGCACAACGACGTGCTGCATGTCTCAGTAGAATACAGAGGAACCACCCTTGCCCATGTCTTAGTTGATACTGGTTCATCCTTGAATGTGCTGCCGAAGAAAGAGTTAGACCATTTGGACTGTGAAGGGTTAGTGCTGAAGCCAAGTAATATCGTGGTTAGGTCCTTTGATGGGTCCAAAAGAATGGTTCACGGAGATGTTGACATTCCTATCAAAGTGGGCACATAAATTTTCAACTCCACCTTTTATGTGATGGACATCCGTCCTTCATATTCGTGTTTGTTGGGAAGGTCGTGGATCCACTATGCTAGGGCAGTTACCTCCTCTTTGCACCAAATGCTAAGGTATCCTGTTCACGGTAAGATTATAACGGTGCACAGCGAGGAAGAGTACATGATAAGTCACCTCAACTCCTTCCGCTATATGGAGTTGGATGGCGAATTCATAGAAACGCCTTTCCAACATTTTGAGGAAGTTTCCCCTGAGGTCGCAGTTGCGAAGACAATGGTTGATGTGCCTGTTATTTCCAAGCCTGTGTCTAAGATGGCATCTCTCAAGGATGCAAAGGCTGTAATCAAAAACGGAAGGAGTACAGTGTGGGGGAAACTGCCTGATTTTTCCCATAAGACAGACAAGTTCAGACTAGGGTTTACTACTGCTGGCCAAAAAGCTATGCGTCGCTCCAAGGCTGGAGGACCACCCGTAAAAATCACTCACCATGGAATTAATGCCTTAGAAGATAATGATGAAGAAGACAACTTTGAAGATTGGATCTTTCCAACCGTCGAAGGAGGATTAAGCAACTGGGAAGCAAAGGAATTTATTCCCATCACTTTCATCAACCAGTAATTTATCTTTGAATAATTTCCTATTTTGGTCTGTAATAACTAAACAATTCGTACACTATTTTCACCTTATGCCTTGCTCGGGGCATATAGGTCCATTTGTAAGGGCTTGATTTTCTTCATTATCATATGCCATGTTTTAATGAATCATTGGACGTTTTCATCTATAAACTGTTGTGTTCATTTACTTTCTTTTTGCATTTTATTTAAGGATGGCTATCCCTTACACACACCCACACTCACAAAATGCAGGTACCCATCCACTCCGGATTCCATGGGTGACTATTCTGCTTTAGCCTTCGGTGACTCTGAAGATTTGGTCAATCATGCTGAGGACGAAGTTGACGAAGACTGTGAAGTGCCAGGAGAGTTAGCCAGACTTTTGCAACAAGAAGAGAGGGCAATTCTGCCTCATGAAGAGTTGCTAGAAACCATCAACTTGGGAACAGAGGAAGACAAGAAAGAGGTTAAGGTGGGTGCCAATCTGGAACCAGGTGTCAAAGAGCGCTTAGTGTAGTTGTTGAACGAATATGTTGAGATCTTTGCCTGGTCCTATGAAGACATGCCGGGATTGGACACATATATCGTGGTTCACCGTCTCCTTACAAGAGAAGATTGTCCACCGATCAAGCAAAAGGTCTGCCGAATGAGGCCCGACATGTCAGAGAAAATCAAAGCTGAGGTAATGAAGCAATTCAACACTGGCTTTCTGGCTGTTACTTCCTATCCACAATGGGTTGCTAACATTGTGCCCGTGCCTAAAAAGGACGGCAAAGTCAGAATGTGTGTGGACTATCGAGATTTAAACAGGGCTAGCCCCAAAGACGATTTTCCACTACCACACATCGACATCTTGGTTGACAACACAGCTCAACACAAGGTATATTCCTTCATGGATGGATTATCGGGATACAACCAGATCAAAGTGGCCCCTGAAGACATGGATAAAACTACTTTTGTCACGCAATGGGGTACTTTCTGCTACAAAGTGATGCCATTTGGACTGAAGAATGTCGGGGAAACCTATCAACGTGCCATGGTAGCTTTGTTTCATGATATGATACATCATGAGATTGAAGTTTACGTAGACGACATGATAGCTCGATCACAGACAGAAGAAGAACACCTTGATCATCTACAAAAGCTGTTTGTCAGGTTGGAGGAGTTTAAGCTCAGACTGAACCCAAGCAAGTGCACTTTTGGAGTCAGGTCGGGTAAACTTTTGGGATTTATCGTCAGCAACAAAGGCATTGAGGTTGATCCAACTAAGGTAAAAGCTATACAAGAAATGCCTGCCCCCCGCACTGAAAAGGAGGTTAGAGGATTCTTGGGACGCTTAAACTATATCGCGAGGTTCATCTCTCACCTGACGTCTACCTGTGAGCCAATCTTCAAGCTGTTGAAGAAAGATCAGGTAGTTGAATGGAACAATGATTATCAAGTTGCTTTTGATAAGATCAAGGAGTATTTACTGGAACCTCCTATCTTGATGCCACCCGTCGAAGGAAGGCCATTAATCATGTATCTGACTGTTTTGGATAACTCAATGGGGTGCGTACTGGGCCAACATGACGAGTCTGGCCGAAAAGAGCATGCCATTTATTACCTTAGAAAAAAGTTTACCGACTGTGAGACTCGCTACTCACTGCTCGAGAAAACTTGCTGCGCTTTGGTATGGGTTGCTCGCCGGCTGAGGCAGTATATGTTGACTCATACCACTTTGCTGATTTCCAAAATGGATCCAATCAAATATATCTTCGAAAAGCTTGCTTTATCTGGAAGAATCGCTAGATGGAAAATGATCCTGACTGAGTATGATATCCAGTATACTACCCAAAAAGCTATAAAGGGGAGTGTACTAGCTGACCATCTAGCTCATCAAGCTGTCAAAGATTACCAATCTATGAGATTCGACTTCCCTGACGAGGACATCATGACATTGGACAACATTGAAGGTAACAGACCGTATGACGGACCTGAACAAGGATCCCGATGGACCCTATACTTTGATGGTGCTTCAAATGCGCTTGGCAACGGTATCAGTGCGGTAGTCATTTCTCCTGAGGGTTGCCATACACCCTTCACTGCCCGAATTTGCTTCAGCTGTACCAACAACATGGCTGAATATGAAGCTTGCATCTTTGGTCTCAACGCTGCTATAGACTTGGGAATCAAATCTTTGGTCGTATTTGGGGACTCGACTTTGGTTATAAGTCAAGTAAAAGGAGAGTGGGACACTAAACATCCTAATCTTATCCCATACAAAGAACATTTCTTGACATTGTTGCCTCATTTTGAGCAGATTACTTTCGAGCACTTTCCGCGAGAAGAAAATCAGCTAGAAGATGCTCTGGCTATAATGTCTTCCATGTTTAAACTCAAATGGTATAATGAGGCTCCCCAAATCACCATCGAACGAATGGAAGAACCTGCGCACTGTCATGAGATTAATACCGAAGAAGTAGTGGAACAATCCTGGTTTCATGAAATCAAAAGGTGTCTCCAGACTCGAGAATACCCTGAAGGAGCTTTCGTCAATGACAAAAAGTTCTTAAGGAGATTTGCTGCCAAGTTCTTCCTGAGTAATGGCATCCTTTATAAGCGCGACCATGATTGTGTTCTACTTCGTTGTGTGGACAAGGTTGAGGCAGAGCTGATCATGATCGAGATACACAGTGGCACATTTGGCACCCACTTAAGCGGACATACGATGGCTAAGAAGATTCTAAGGGCAGGCTACTACTGGTCTACCATGGAAGCTGATTGTCATCAACATTCCCGTAATTGCCACAAATGTCAAGTCTACACCGACAAGGTACATATTCCTCCTGTTCATCTCAACATTCTGACAGCTCCTTGGCCATTCGTAATGTGGGGCATTGACATGATTGGAGAAATCAAGCCTACATCATCCAATGGACATTGCTTCATCTTGGTCGCTATTGATTACTTCACCAAATGGGTCGAAGCAGCTTCCTTTGCCTCCGTTACAAAGAATGTGGTTGCCCGCTTCATTAAGCAGAACCTCATATGCCGATATGGTATCCCCAACAAGATCATCACAGACAACGGTACAAATTTGAACAACACTATGATCACCGCTCTGTGTGAGTAGTTCAAGATTTATCATCACAATTCATCTCCCTATCGGCCGAAGATGAACGGTGTTGTTGAAGCCACGAACAAAAATATCAAAAAGATCATTTAAAAGATAACAGTCACCTACAAGGACTGGCATGAGATGTTACCGTTTGCTCTGCATGGATATCGTACCACGACGCGTACTTCAACAGGGGCAACCCCCTTTTCTTTGGTATATGGCATGGAAGCTGTTTTACCTATGGAAGTTCAGATTCCTTCTTTAAGGATTATGAAGGATGCCGGTTTGAGTGAAGACGATTGGATTCAGACCCGACTTGATCAACTTAACTTGATCGACGAGAAGCGACTTACTGCTATTTGTCATGGTCAGACGTATCAAAAACGGATGATCAAGGCCTTTAACAAGAAAGTCAGGCGCCAAGTATATCGAGTCGGAGATCTTGTAATCAAGCGGATCATCTTGCCACAAAGTGATCCCAGGGGAAAGTGGACTCCTACCTACGAAGGACCATTTGTAATCAAGAGCATCTTTTCTGGTTGGGCAACGATTCTGACCACCATGGACGGCGACGACTTGCCGCACACTGCGAACGCATACATAGTCAAAAGATACTACGCATAAAACGACCCGACAAGTTGAAAACCCGAAAAGGACGACTTGGGCAAAAATGGGCATCCCGGTGAATCGAAAACCCGAAAGGGCGGTTCAGGCAAAAATTAGGGATAAATAAAAAATCTGTACACCCGGCAAGTTGAAAACCCGAAAGGGCGACTTAGGCAAAAAAGGGTTTCCCGGTGGATCGAAAACCCAAAAGGGCGGTCCAGGAAAAAGTTAGGGAATTAAAGTGTATGACTATGTCTCGTCGGATCACTTTAAGAACAATCTCTTCACCAACAAACTCCAAGCTTCTGATTAATCCAATCATCGGTGGACGAAGCAGCGAATGGACAAGACACTCAGAGTTGTGAAGGCTATAGCAGAATGGGAACCCCATGGAATTGTTACACATACCCATCTTTCTTTTTGTATAAATTTTTTTCAATTTTTATGACAACATTCTCTTACTAGGATGTCTGTCTCCTTTGTACAAAGATACTTAGAAAAGTTAATACAAAGATACTTCAAAGTGCAGAAATTTGCTTGCCTTTCTTTCTTTTTACACTTATGTTTATTTGAAAACGTCCAAAGTTTTGTTAAATATGCATATGCATTTGAATATAATCACTGCTTACAAATAAAACAAAATTGAGAAAGGATAATTACTGGTAGGTTGAAGGTGTAGGAAGATATCTTTGTGCTATTCCAGAAGAAATCCCCTGCGGTACATCATTCAGATCCTCAACAAAGCTAAAACCTTGAAGTATACATCCCTAGCGGAGCTAAATTTCAGGATCCCCAGCTGAGCCAGTATGTTCTAAACTTTATCCCCCAGCTGAGTTAAGTTTCAGAGTTCCCATCAGAGTTCAAACTCCTGATCCCCAGTGGAGCCCGAAAACCCTGAAATACATGTCCCTAACAGAGCTAGGATATTCTAAACCTTCTTCCCCAGCGAAGTCAAATTCCCCAACTTCCCCAATAGATTGGCGTACAACCCAAGCTCCTGATTTCACCGGCCGAGTAAACAGTCTCCCCACAGAGTTATTTCCCAGTAGATCGAAGTTTCTTGGTCTCATTTCTCCAGCAGAAGCCTCCTAGGATTTAACTCCCCAGTAGAGATTTTCAGAGTTTTCCTTATTTCCCAGGAAAGTCATGAAGGATTCTCATTCCCCGCAGAAGTTGTCAAAGCTCTTGATTAATCCCCGCGAGTCACCAAGGATTTTCAATCCCCAACAGTGGTCCTAGGATATCCCATTCTCAACAATTAAAGATCTTTAATCCCCAAGCAGTCAACAAGGATTTCTCATCTTCAACAATCAAAGATTTTTGAATTCTCAGCATCAGTCAGGAATTTATTTTCTCCGGCAACAGTCAAAGATTTCTTTATCTCCAGTTATCAAGGATTTATTTTCCTCAGCAAGACAGCTACTCTGCTTACTTGCACATCCATTACATTCATATATCATAAACATTGATGAAACACCGTTCATTGCATCATACATATCATGCGACATGACTTTGTGTTTTAGCTAACATTTTACCCTTTACAGGATAAGATTAAAAGGCTATCATTAACAACTATTCAGATACAGTATGGATACACCCCAGACACGGCGGTTATTCTATTACTCATTCAGACTCCAGCAATCCGATACAGACTAGATACGCTCCAGACACGGGAGCCATTCTATCTCTCATTCAGATTCAACTATCAACGTCAAAGTTCAGATACGCTCCAGACACAGATTCCTTTCTGGCCCTTACACCAGAAGTTTGATTCTCCACAGTGCAGTCGCCACGGAAGTCATTCTGCCACTTATTCAGATCCCATTTACAGTACGGATACACTCCAGACACGGAAGTCATTCTGCTACTTATACAGATCTCAACTTCAGATATAGTCTAGATACGCTCCAGACACGGTTTCCATTTTGTCACTCATTCAGAACTTATCCCCAACACACAGTTGCTCCAGATACAGATGTTTCTCTGTTACCGATTCAGAATACAGATACACTCCAGACACGGCAGTCATTCTGATATTCATTCAAAGATCAAATACAATTACAGCTCGGATACGCCCCAAACACGGACGCCATTCCTTTGCTCATACAGACTCAGTCTCCAGATACAGTTCAAATGCATTCCAGACACGGATACCATTTTGATGCTCATTCTTCTGACCTACAACATTGCAGCTCAACAAACATTCTTGGATGGCATCTTTAAGCCCATCTCCAGCAAGATTCTACCATCTCCAAATGGCATCTTTAAGCCCATTCCTTCAACAATATTTTGACGAGTGTAAATTTACGGGCACTCTAATGTCCAATCCTCTTTTACCTTCGAGTCACGAAAGGCAAACTTGCCAATCTAACTCTTCAGGTTCAAGAAGATTGAACAGGGGCAGCTGTAGTACCCCAAAATTTTCCCTTTCATTTTATCAAGATTTCCCCTCACAAGACTCTTTGGACTCATGACCAAATTAGGGTTTTGCTCTGCTCAAGACATCTCCTTGTACTGATGACCTAAATTAGGGTTTGAGTTTGCACATGGATTTTTGGACTTTCAATGCCCAAATTGACTTTCATACTTCATGTTGGACTCATAAGTTTTCCCATACCAAGTTTCAAGCCTTGATTCAAATTTTTGCCCAGTCAATTGGACAATTGACCTATAAATCAGCTGTATTGGGGGAAAAGTCAACTATGGCCAATTTACAGTCAAACCTCATAAATTTTGACCCACATAAACATCATGAACTCATATGAAACATTTGATCAAGTTTGGACCACAATTCCACAAGAAATTTGATCAGATCACCAAAAGGGTAAAATAGTCATTTTTAGGGTTTTGACTGTGCAAAGGCAAATTTTTGACTGTTTGACCTAGCCAATGGCAAATCAAGCTCAACCATGGATTCAAGGACTCAACGACATTATCTTGACCTATTCAACAAGTTCAAAAGATCTCAAATGCATATGATTGACAGATGAATTTTTCAGTCACCTGATCAAAATTTGACTGTACACTGAAAAGTCAAACTTTGAATTTTAGGTCAAAATCAAATGCCAAGGGTCATTTTTCATCAAGATGTGTCAAATTATGAAACTTCTTCATCAAGAAACCCAAAATTGCAAATTAGGATTTGAAATTGAAAATTTTCATAACTTAGAAATTTTTTAAGTTATGAAATTTTCTTAATTTTTCCTAACTTTGCCCCACATTTTCACCAAGATGCAAATGGATTCAAACAAAATGTAAAACATGAAAGTTGTATTCCATCACAAAGTCTACAACTTTGATTCACAAAGTTTTATCAAAAGAATCTTGGATATCAAGTTATGATTTTTGGAACAAGGGTCCCTAAAACTTTTAACTTAGAAAAATTTTGCTCTAGTTTAGGCTGGATTTTGACCCATCTTCTTGGCCATTTTTCACATAGTTCCACTTGGAGTCTCAAGTTGAATTTCAAATATGGATTATAGTACATGTTTCAAACTTTCCAAATTGTCCAAGAACTCCTCAAACACCTTTGTGGTTAGGGAGAATCAAATGCTTGAAGTTGGCAAAAACTCACTTTGTAACCATGGCCAAAACATGTTCATACAACTTGCAAAATCTGACCAAACTAGCTTAGTACATAATTACAGGCATCTAAACCAATTTACACTCAAAAATTGAATGCAAATACATTGATTAGAGGTATTGTTCTGATCAAGGGGGCATTATACAATGAATAATTCCATTTTATGCATAAAGATGGCACTTCCATTTTCATAAAGGCAACTTTATGTCAAATTGCATTTTCTTGAGCCTTGGACTTCTTTCCTTGCAACAAACAAGTTCCATAAACTCAGGCAAAGGTACAAGGAACTTGTGCATGCTTAGATATAGCCTGTACAGGCCTATCTCATTTCACTTCACACTTTTCTTTCAAAACAAGTCAACTTGCCAAAAGTCCATAACTCACATATCTGATATATTCAACTTAAGCCAAGGTTTCAAACAAGTTTTACACATCCTTGTAAGCCAGAAACACGAGCCTTTCACCCCTAAAACACCCTCATACTCAAAAACCACATTTTCTTGCAAAACAGGGCAGGACCTGCAATTCACAAGCCAAATCACATTCCACTCGTGCGTTTTGCTTGCAATCAGTTCCAATACCTTCCACTCAACTCACTCAAGCTATCCCAAACCTCCATTGCCAACTGTAACTCCATTTACAGTGTTCACCATTTTTGTTTAGAAGCTTTGCAGGTTAAGTTCTGTAGAACGATTCAGGCCACTTCAAAACAAACTAAGCATTGGGAAAGGTTCAGGGAACATCAAGCAAGCTCAAAAGAACCTCAGGCCTCACTGAAAGTTGATGCATTGTCCAACTCGTGTCCAACTGAAACAGGTTTTTTCATGAACTTCTATCTCTCTATTTAGGAACATTTAGCCTTAGGTTTGTGAATAAAAAATGTTGTACTCATTGCCCTGAAACCATACATATGCTCAATTTTCATTTATATTAATCGTGCTAGGAGAATTTCATCCATGAACATGTTGAAAAAGTTAGGTTAGATTTTAGGGCCAGAGAAATTCTCTCTGGTCTTTGAGAGTTAGATTTAATGTTTTATATGGTTGAAATTGTTGTTTGATGCTCTACAAGTTTCATGTTTTGAGTTTTGTCAAAAGATCACGTTTCCAGGAGTTGGCAGTTTGTACAGAGCAAGCGCACGTTTGTCACAAGGAAGAAGATGAAGTGGAAATGGGTTGGGCCTGTTTTGTTCTTCTTTTTGCACCTCCCTCTTTTATTTTTGCACCCCCTGGCCCAATTTATTTATACTTTGTTATTTTTGCATTTTTATTTCATTTATGATTTTATTATTTTATCCCCAAATATAAAAAATGCTTAAAAATATTTTCACATTTTTTTTACATTTATTTGGCATTTTATTCTTTTCTTTCTAATATTAAAAACACTTTTAATACTTTTTATTATTTGTTTAAATCCAAAAATAATGTAAATAATACTTTTATTTTCCTTTTTTTAACTTTTATTCACATTGAAAATATTTTCTTGAATATACTTTATTTTTGTAAATATTTTATTTTAGTTTATACATATTTAGAGTAAAAATATAAAAATATTACCCTTTTTATTTTTTATGCTAAAAAATACATTTTCTTCAATATATTCCAGTTTTGTACATATCAACATATTTTTGTATATAAATAATAAATAATATCATTTTCTTAAAGAAAATTAGGGTTTACCTCTTTAATAAAAAAAAATTAATCTTTTTTTATTTTATTTATTCCTTTATATTTCTTTACATTTAAAAATACTTTGCATACATAAAAACTTTTTTTTGCATAATACATTTTTTATTTAATATTTGTTTATTTTTGTTTATTTAAATATTGTACATTTAAATATTATGCATTGTAAATTCAATTTGGTTGTAATAATTTAGGGTTTTAATTTCTTGCAAAATAATCCCCCATTCAAAATTGTACCCCCTCCCTATATCAAAGTTGTAATAGTTTAGATTTATTTTTACGCACTTAATGCTTTCAATTATGCCATGATTAGAGAATTAGGGTTTGTATGCAAAATCAAAACCAACAAATAGTTTGACCTAATCAAAGACAAAAATGCATGAAAAACAAACACAATGCACACTTGCACCCCTAGGGTTACAATCCACTTGTTTCCTTCAAAAATGGGCCATGGTATGCATGTTAAGTACTTTGGAAAAACAAAAACAAACAAAAGATCATAGTCCCTCGATGACGCTATCTGAGTTGCTTAAACAAAATGATCAAGTACCTCAAGAGAATTTTCCAAAAATACTTGACACCATTGTTATCATGGTCTATACGATGACCCGCGCCTGTCCCGTTTAACATCCTAACACAGGGCTGCTCACCAAATACAATGGTGAAACAACACTGTTAAAAGGGTTAAAAACATAAGAAAGATCTTTGAGTAAAATAGGGTAGATAGCTCTTAGTTACTTGATCAAAAGCTTGCAAAAATATCCTTGCTATTTTCAAAACACACTTCACAACACAATTTCAAAACCCTACTTTCAAACAATGAAAACTTTTCAAAAGATAAAAACACCTTTGTATACATTCAAACAATAATCATTACAAAGGTTACCACAACGATTGTCTCTTTTCAAAACCTCTTTCAAAACCACACACAAAGCACCATTTAAAAAAATTGAAGAGCACCATTTCAAACAATTGAAAAGCAAAGCAAGTGATCTAAACAAGTAACTAAGAGCCCATGGATATCCATGGATAGAAAGGGTGCTAATATCTTCCCTTTCTATAATCTACTCCCCGAACCCAAGAAAACATCTCAAAGGTTTTTCCTGTGATTTTTGACCTTTCCTTTGGATAAAATAAAAAGTCGGTGGCGACTCTTGCTAAACTGAAGCATTTGCAAACACAAAACGTAAAACATCAAGTCAGTTCTCCCACCGTATCACAATATGTTATTCATGTAATGCATTCAAGGATTCAGAAATTCAAATTTGTTGCAAACAAAAAGAACACACGTCATATTAAAAAGAAATTTGTTAGTACATAAATGCCCCATGGGCAAAATATTACAAAATTCTTAATGTAAAAAGACATTGCGCATCCTCTTTGGAGCGATGTAATTGTTGAGAGTTTCCTCTTCATGAAGTCGGCAGGTAAGCTCCAAAACCTTCTTCTCACTGGCATAGAAGATGGCTTCAAAAGTATTTCGTTCCTCTTTGAGTTGGATCCAACTGTTTTGTAATTCTTCCAATGATGTTGGCATGTCAGGATGTAGGAGGGTGTATGGAACCTCTCCTTCTATAACAGGCTCTTTGATCACGGGGAGAATGTGGGGGTATGGCATCATAAGACTCTGGGCGCGGGTTCGTACCCACTTGAGATAAGGCTCAAGGGGGGTGGAATTCTTGTGCCCCAATGTCTTACTATCCACTTTGTTGGGCATCCTCCAAGCTCAGATAAACCTTTGTCGAAGTCCTTGCGCATCGTTATTGAAGTCAAAAACCAAGTCAGGAATAAGCATATCATGAGGGCCGTCCCTCCGGGCATACCCAAATTTCCTTAGAGCTAAACAAGGGTTGTAGGTGATGCCTCCCCTAATGCCAAGTAGTGGGACATTAGATAATTCTCCACAACGATCAATGATGATGACATTTTCTCTGGACCGAGAACACCAATGAACATCATAATGTGTGAGGTTCATCAACCGTTGTGACCACCTTAAACCTTGCTCATTCTTCAAAACTTATTGGGGAAGGTGAGAAATAAACCACCTTGCTAGAAGAGGAGTACAACACATGAGAACACCTCTTTTCCTCATTGTTCGTGTGTAAAATGAGTGTAGGATGTCCCCAAGCAATGTAGGCACAGGATTCCGAGATATGAAGATTTTGACAGTGTTCATATCTATAAGTTGATCAGGGTTTGGGAACAAGACCAACCCATAGATGAGGAGTGCCACAATCTCTTCAAAAGCTTGTAGATCTAGATAATTCCAGCAGTCTTGTGCCTTCTCAAACAGAAACTTTCCCAAGAAACCCTTGACACCACTTCTGGTTTCCCAATGACCTTTGATATCAGATGGTTGCAAGTGTAAGGCTTGAGCAACATCTTCAGGCTTTGGTTCTTTTTCCGTACCGTTGTAGGGTAGTTGACGAAGAATAGGAATCCCCAGGAGTTGAGAAAATTCCTCCAAAGTAGGTACTAGTTGATAATCACGGAATGTGAAACAGTGGTGTAGGGGGTCAAAGAACTGGAAGAGAACTTTCTCCATGTCTTCTTCAATGTTGGAGTTGACCAAGTTGAGAAGTCTACCATTTATTTCACCGAAGAGAGAATTCTCTGGAATCTTGGAAGTAAGCTCCTTGAGTTAAGGAGGGATTCTCACAAGGTTGACTTGAATTGTTTTCCTGTGAAGAGATTCCATGACCTATAAAACAAGAACAAAGATGAATATCCAAACCCTTGAAATGGTTAGTGGATGCATATGATGCTTTATGATGTTCATGATGTATGCACAAGCACATGTACAAACAAGTCACAAAAAGATCCTAGTTTCAGGCTTGCATGAGGTTTCATAGGTAAGTACCCTCTTGAAGTTAGTTGGCTCAACCTGTCCTATAAATAGTAACCGGGTTCTAAGGAGCTCAATATCACTAGATTATTTTCTGTGTTCATTATTTTGGTTTAGCCACTTAACTAGAGATCAAAATATTCCAAGAAACAACCCTCGATGAGTGTAGTATCGAGTATCTACCAACTTCGGACTGCACCAAAGTCGGTCATCTCACTACCCCTAAAAAAGGCCAAGATGGTCAAGTAAGGTTCTAAGAGTTTATTAGTGCTTCATGACATCACTCAGCGGCCCCGTATTCTCTTTGATTGACTCAAAGGCTACCGGTACTCACAAATATGTCGCACTAATATAGCTATTGCTTCAACCATGTCGGTATACCCTGCACAGTTTCCATAATGTATTGCTATTTACCTATGAATGTTTCCCAAATCTGGGTAGAGGATTTCAAGCCCAAACAAGAGAACCAAATGTAAAGCAATCAACATAAGAATGTGTTTTACCCCAAAATTTTCCCTCCCATATTCTTCAAGATTTATCAAGAATCATCATTCAAATGGTTCAAGATTTCCCAAGGGTTGCACAGTCCAAACATCTCTTAAGCCAGTCAAAATTAGGGTTTTGGTTCTTTCAAGGAATTTAAGGTTTTCAATGGCTCAAACAAGTCTCATATGCCTATATACATTGTCAAGCATCTACATGTCAAGTCTCAAGCCTCACAATGCCAGTTTGCACAGTCAAAAGCCCTATTTGCTTCACAATCAACTGTAGGGGTAAAATGGTCATTTTACAGTCAAAAGTCATAATTTTTGGTCAACATCTTATTTTGAAGCCCCAATCATCATTTGATCAAGTCTTGATCATGATTCCACAAGAATGGCTCAAAAATCATTAAAGATGCAAAAGTTGCTATTCTTGGACAACTGAAAAGTCAACTGTAACTTGACCAAGGCATAACTTTTTCATGGTTCATCAGAAAAATCCCATCCAATTCTCATTTTGAAGGGGATGACATTTCTTACAACTCATCTTCACATTCCAAGTCCAAGAAATGCTCTCACAAAAAGTTATCAATTTCTACATTATAGGTCAATTTCAAAAGTCAACAAAAATGCACTTTAAGTCAAAGACCATAACTTGAGATTGGTAAATCCAAATGACATGGTACCAAAGGCATTGGTTAGAGGACTTTAAGTCCTTTCCAAAATGTCCAAGAACATGTTCATATGATCAAAATTGAGCAAGATATGCATTGGAGAAGTTGGGAAATTTTCATGAATTTGCAAAAGTCAACTATCCTTAAAACTTTAATTTTTGACAAAAGGGCCCACTTTCTTCCACTTGATTCAGCCTTGTCATGCCACACACGTGTCCCATGATTAATTTCAGGATCAAACATTTATTTTTCCATTTTATTTAATTTTTATTGATTTAATTCATTTTAAATCCATAATAATTCAAATAAAATCTAAAAATCAATGGAATAGCATCTTTGTGATTTGAATAGCTTTTATATGTCATATGCCAGCTAACCAATTCGTGCTAAGCCTTTTTTGTGCATAAAATCTTAGATTTGCTTCAAATTTGGAAAGGTTTTCAATGGTGGTCAACAAAATCTCAAAACTTCAATACACAAAGATACAAGCCCATATTTTGACCTAGACTGCTTGCCTTATACATATACAAGTAACCTAAACCTAATTCACGACCTGAGAATTGCTAAAGCGGCCAAACCATAAACGGAAAAAGCTTGGAAAAAAGAGAATTCAAATTCTTGGTAAAAGCTTGTTTCAATCAAAAAACTCAACGTAGAGTGCTTGCCTACCATCCCCTGAAGCGATTGGCATAAGAACCAAGTCCTTTCATCGCCTGAAACGCTCTGTAAGTTGTCCTGAACTTAGCTCTGAACATGAGATCATAAATCTGTTTTCTTGCGTCTTTTTGCCAAAATATTGATATATTCTTGATCATGGCATGATTTCCAACCTTTCTCCAATATTTAATTTCATTCTTGTAGCCTGTATAACCATGCCCGAAGCTAGGGTTTTGGCTCTTTGTTTTAAGTGTTTTTATTATAGGCAAAATCAGGACAAGCTATGGCCATGGATGGACTTAGGAGAACAAGGCGAGCAAGACGAGGGTTTTGGTTTGTGTTTTCGTGACCTAGAAACCATTGTAGGATGAGGACGCGGATTTTGTTACGGACTAGAATCCGCAGGAAATAATCAGGTGGTTCAAGGAAGAAGACGACCACGCGTCCTCTTCCCACCGGCCCATTCAAACAGCGCGCCATTTGTTTTATTTTTTTTAGCATATTAATTATTTATTGCATATAATAATCAGGGTTTGTTTTATCAACAACAAAGCGCCACAGCTCAGTTGGTGAACGTATCATTGAATTGTCCCTTGGGACTTGGGTTCGAATCCCAGGTCCCCCAAAAATCTTGTTGCCTTTATTTTTCAGGTGTTCTTGTGAGGCTTGCCAAAGAGGGTCCATCATACACCTCATAAATCAGTGCGCCAAGTGGCCTCAAACCCAGATCCAATGGCCTAGAGTGGATGACCACTATGTACCCAGTCAACACGTGCCATGGAGAAGTCAGAAAGTCAAACCAGGCTTGAGGAATTGGGCTTCAAAGTTCTAGAAAACACCTCCTAACCTGGCCAGAACCCCCTTGGTTCATTCCTTTTTTTCTTTTTATTTTATATTTTCTAGTTTATTTATTAATTATTTTTCTAATTATTTTTCTTATCACTAAAATTAACATAATTAATTTTCACAATAAAAATTCAGAAAAAACCAAAAAATGTAAATATTTTATTTATTATTATTAATTTCACTTTAGTTTAATTATTTTGTAAATAAACACTAACTTAAATTAATTTAGTTTAATTAGGTTTAATTTTAATTTTCTTTTACAATAAATAAATAAATTAGACTTAGGTTTTTTACTAACTTTTAACCATATTTTCCTTTTTATTTTATTTTCATTAAAATATAAAAAACACAAAAAATACTTTTTCCTTTTAATTATTTAATTAATTAGTAAATTAGGTTTAATATTTAATTTAATTGCAAAAAGGACCAAATTCAATTCTTTTCTCAAAAAGGGTCAAAACCCTAAGGACGTCCCGATTCAATCTTTCGCGCACATATTTATTTTAATTCATTATATTTATGTATCTACTCCGAGAATGTAATAGTTAATTAGGGCTTTTACCGCTTTCTTTTATTTTCTCGCAATTTATTTTTTCCAAAGGGTTTGTTTTTGGCGATGTATATACCCGCGCCTTGTAATAGCGTAGATTCAATTTTCCGCAATTTACCTTCCGCAAATTATTAACTGTTAATTATGCATGCAAGATTTGCTTAAAAATTAAAACCAACTCATAGCTCACAAATACATGTGTAAAGATAATATGAACTGAAATTTGACACACATGCACATGCCACTCCTAGGGTACGCCTCACTTGGTTGCCTCGACGTGGTCATCAAGTATAGGGTGTTTTAGAGGTCGCCCTCGTGTCTAAAGATCCAGTTGCCTCGAAACGGTTGCCTCGGATAAAAAGGGATCTAGGACATTAGGGTTACCGCTAAGGCGTCCTACTATTGCTTTGGTGACCACACATGTCCCTTATAATCAAATTGACCCGAATAACTCCAACGACGGTGCTACCTACTTCTCAATAGTGGGATAGTACTGTCTAAAGGACTCTTACACAGCCTAATTCCTTAGAGTAGGTAGATTTCTCATGGGTACTTGCTCTTTCAAAACAAAACAAACCTTTTCACACTCACACTTTCAAAAAGTTTTCAAACAAATACTTCATACACTCTTGAGGACTGATACAAGAGTTACCTAGAAGTTTTTCAAAACGAAACTTTTTCAAAACCCACAAACACAAGAAAAGCAAACAATTTTTGAAAACATGGTGAGCAAGTACCTAAGAGCCCGTGGATAACCACAGATAGAAAGGGTGCTAACACCTTCCCTTTCTATAATCTACCTCCCGAACCGAGAAACATCTCGAAAAGGAATGTTGCTGTGCTTTTGTCCTTTCCTTGTTGGAGAACATAAAAGACGGTGGCGACTCTTACTTACCGCGACATTTCGCGAACCAGCTTTAAAACAGTCAGTTCTATTTCCACCGATCACAGAACTGGCGAATCTGTTGGGGATAATTATATAAGTGAGGTGTACCTTAGGATTAGACCACTCTTATGTTTTCAATTGTATGTCTTGATTGCTTTTATATTTGTGGGCTTGCATCGGAGTTTCATAGATCCTAACCCGGATCTGGGGAATACCCTTTAGGTAGCATAAGCTGTGAGGGACCTGTCCGACGTAGACCGACACGGGTGAAGCAGTAGCTACGTTGGTGTGACACCTTGGTCTGTACCGATATCCCTTGTGTTGGAACGAGGAGAATATGGGTCTTCCGAGGAGTCATTAAGCACCAACCGACCTTAGAACCCTAAATTGACCCAACTTGGCCATAGAACAGTAGCAGTATGCTACACTCATTGAGGCTAAACTCTCGCGATGGTTCTGGCTACAAGAAAAGATTGCGACGCTGGAGTTATGACCGATTGAGGGTAGTCAGTGATATTGAGATCCTCTAGAACCCGGTTACTTTTGATAGGACAAGTTTTGAACCCACCAACTTCAAGAGGGTAGTACCTAAACTTCATGCTGGCCTGAAATCTAAGGGCTCTTCTGTGTGACTTGTGTGCCTTCAAACTTGAACTACTTGCACATTCTTGTTATCTGACAACATGAGTTCCTTGCAGGTTTTGTTTACAGTCCTTAATCTGGGCTCATAACAGGGCTTACTTACATCACTCCATGCATAGCATAACATCATACCATCATACCATTGCATACATCCTGCATAAGGACTAACCCATTTCAAGGATCCCAAGGGTTTGTGATGCAGGTCATGATGAACCAACTGTCCAGCAAGGGGCAAAGGGGATTTATTTTCCTCTAGCCAAGGTTGATAACTTGAGTCAGGGGCTATGACCCACTCGATATGGTGAGCTTTGACTCTTGGAGAAGGACTCTCAGCAACATGAAGTTCCTTCAATCAAGCTACCCAAATTCAAATTCTAACAATTTTCTTGTTTACCCTGCGAGATCCGTGAAAACATTGCATGCATATCATACATGTCATTGCATTATAGGTACCCCTTCTACAGGTCACTTACCTTCTTCGTTGTTTATTTCAGCAATCATCATGTCTTTTGAACCTTCCGCTGAACAAGCTATCAAGGCCCTCCAGGCCCAGAACGCCCAGTTCCAAGAGTTGGTTATGAGCCTAGCCCAGGGTCAACAGGATTTGAAGACTCTGATTCTGAAAGAGAGGAAGAAGAAGAAGAGGATTGTTTTGTTTAACACTAGACGCAGATCTGGGAATGGATTATAGAATGAGGCTGAGTTGGCTACTTCCTCTGTAGGGAAAGATAGTCCCCAAGGGGGAAGGGTTCCAAGTCCCGTGGTCTCCGACAACGAGACGGATTTCAATGATGAACAGTACCCTCCTGCTGAGGACAGGTACAAACAGCTAGAGGACCACCTAAGTGCTATGGAGATTCAACACGTGCCTGGGCTGGATTTTGGAGATCTAGGTTTATCTTCTGGGGTAGTGATTCCACATAAGTTCAAGGCACCTGCCTTTGCAAAATACGACGGGGCTTCTTGTCCTAAGCTGCATCTCAGATCATATGTAAGGAAGATCCAACCGTATACTGCTGACAAGAATTTATGGATCCATTTCTTCCAGGATAGTCTTTCAGGGACTCAACTCGAGTGGTTCTATCAGCTGGATGGAGCCAGTATTCGTAACTGGGAGGACTTGGTTACTGCGTTCTATAAGTAGTATCAGTATAATTCCGACCTCGCTCCTACGTGTACCCAGCTCCAGGGTATGTCACTAGGGACGGGTGAAGGATTCAAGGAATATGCGCAAAAATGGAGAGACCTTGCTGGAAGGGTGCAGCCACCTTTGACTGACCGTGAACTCGTTGACATGTTCTTGGGGACCCTGTCTGGTCCGTTCTTCAACCATCTGATTGGGAATTCTTCTGCTGGGTTTACAGATCTGATCTTGACTGGTGAGAGGATAGAAGCTGGTATCAAGTATGGGAAGATACAGAAAGGTGACTCTTCGAACACTGAGAAGAAACCATTGAAGAAAGAATCTAGTGTTGTCTATGGTTCAAAAGGGCAGAATAGGTCCGAGCACCGCCAAGCTATCAACGCGGTAGTTATTTCAAAATCGGCCAGTGCTCCTCAACATCGCAACCAACAAATGGAAGAGAGACCTAAAAGGCAATTTACTCCCCTCAGCATGACCTTGTCCCAGATATTGCCACAGTTGCTGGAGACCAATCTGGTAACTCTAAGGGACCCTCCTAAGAATCCCAACAAGATACCTTCAAGGTATAACCCCAACGCCCGCTGCGCTTATCATTCTGACAGCCCGGGGCATGCTACAGATGATTGTTGGACTTTGAGGAACAAGGTTCAGGATCTAATCGATGCAAAGGAGGTCGAGTTCGAAGCGCCCGAGACTCCCAATGTGATCACTGCTCCCTTGCCAAAACATGGCTAGGATTGAAAAAAACTTTTGTTCATTCGAATGTTCAAGTTGTATTTTTCTTTGATTGTTCAAACAATTATCATGTCAAACTTTCTTATTTCATTAATGCATCGCATATGTCTGTTTTGAATCAATATATTCGTATTCACTATGTGATCGGTGGAAATAGAACTGACTATTTTAAAGCTGGTTCGCGAAATGTCGCGGTAAGCAAGAGTCGCCACCGTCTTTTATGTTCTCCAACAAGGAAAGGACAAAAGCACAGCAAAATTCCTTTTCGAGATGTTTCTCGGTTCGGGAGGTAGATTATAGAAAGGGAAGGTGTTAGCACCCTTTCTATCCGTGGTTATCCACGGGCTCTTAGGTACTTGCTCACTATGTTTTCAAAATTTGTTTGCTTTTCGAGTGTTTGTGGGTTTTGAAAAAGTTTAGTTTGAAAAACTTCTAGGTAACTCTTGTATCAGTCCTCAAGAGTGTATGAAGTGTTTGTTTGAAAACTTTTTGAAAGTGTAGGTGCGAAAAGATGTTTTTGTTTTTTTTGAAAGAGCAAGTACCTAGGAGAAATCTACCTACTCTAAGGAATTAGGTTGTGTAAGAGTCCTTTAGACAGTACTATCCCACTATTGAGAAGTAGGTAGCACCGTCGTTGGAGTTATTCGGGTCAATTCGATTATGAGGGACATGTGTGGTCACCGAAGCAATAGTAGGACGCCTTAGCGGTAACCCTAATGTCCTAGATCCTTTTTATCCGAGGCAACCGTTTCGAGGCAACTGGATCTTTAGACAGGAGGGCGACCTCTAAAACACCCTATACTTGACGACCACGTCGAGGCAACCAGTGAGGCGTACCCTAGAAGTGGCATGTGCATGTGTGTCAGGTTTCAGTTTATGTTTATCTTTGAACATGCATCATTGTGAGCTATAGGTTGATTTTATTTGTCATACAAGTCTTGTCATGCATAATTAACAGTTTAATAATTTGCGGGAAATAAAGTGCGGAAAGGTAAATCTACGCTATTACAAGGCGCGAGTCTATACATCGCCAAAAACATAACCCGTTTGGAAAATAAATGCGAGAAAATAAAAGAAAGCGATAAAAGCCTAATTAACTATTACATCCTCGGAAACAGTTACATCAATATAATCAAATAAATAATGAATTAAAAATATGCGCGTGAAAGAATTGAATCGGGACGTCCTTAGGGTTTTGACCCTTTTTGAGAAAAGAAAGTAATTTGTCCTTTTTTTGCAATTAATGAAATATTAAACCTAATAACTAATTAATTAATTAATTAAAGAAAAAGTATTTTTGTGTTTTTTATGTTTTAATGAAAATAAAAAGAAAAGAAATAAAGAGTCAAGAAAACCCTAATTCTAAGTTTATTTTATTTATTATGAAAAAAGATTAAAGTTAACCTAATTTAACTAAATTAATTAATTTACATTTTATTTACAAAAATAATTATTAATAGTGAAAATAATAAATAATAAAAATAAACAATATTTTAAGTTTCTGATTTTATTATGAAAAATAATTTATGAATTAATTAAATAATAGTAATAATAATTATTAAAGAAAATAAAAAGAAAGAAAATAAAAAAGAAATAGAAACCAGGGGGGTTGATGGACCCATTGGAGGTGAATTTGCAGATTTCAGGCCCAATTGATGTGCAAGCCTTGTTTGACTTTAGGAATTGGCTAGGTACGCGTTGACCAGGAATACCATAGTCCTTCCATCTGGACCATTAGATTGATGTTAGTGGCCGCTTGGCAAGCTGATGCTTGGAGCGCATGGTGGACCTCATTGGGAATCCTGCACGTGAACATGTTATGAAAAACAATAGAATTATTTTGGGTGGACCTGGGAATCGAACCCAGGTCCCAAGGCACTTTGCACGCTTCCTCCAACCACTCAGCCAACGTGTTCCAATCGTTAATGAAATAAACAACAATGATTATATAAGGAAACCAACAAATATGCTGAAAAAAGAAAAACACGCGCCCTTTATTTGAACGAACCAGTAGCATGTCACCACATCTTCATCTCTTTCGTTAGCCTGCAAAAAACACAATTACATAGCGGGGGTTTTTAACCCCCACAAAACAGGACGACAAAAAATAGCGATTAGGCGTAGGTTAAACATAAATTGTTCGCGACATATCCATTGAATTCGTTTGGTCTCAACGAGTTTAACCATGGGTCTTAGAAGGCTTGATTTTTCCTATGCTGAAAAGCCCTAATCTGGAAGCTTGGAAAACCTAGAATTCGTTCATGGCAACTTTTGATTTAAGATATCTTAATCCAATTGACTTATGCCAAAAGCTTTGTATGATTGCTAGCAACACAAAACACACAGTAAATCATGTTAATGATGCATAATTTTGGAGTTACGGATCTGAAAAAGTTAAGTAAACCGTGAGTTCGTGTATGGTGATTTCTTGAGCTTTGGCGCTTGGCTTCGATTGCAAAAGGTTTCTGAGTGTCCCAGCAAGGTGTTTGAATCCTTAAATTGCCTTGAAAGGGCCTAGAACCTGGAAAACAGTTTTGGCTTTTTCTTGATTTTTTGAATATGGTTATGGCTTTGTGCAGCAGCTTTTTCACGTGAACAACATTAGGGGTGGCTTGCTTGCATATATGGGAATAGAATTAGGTTAAGTCTTGGCCCAAAGATCCATTGAATTCATGTTTTCAATATTTGATTTTCAATCAAATATTTTTCAATCTTTTTGATTGAGAAAACTTTCCAAAATTGGATATTCTTGTCTCTTTGATTGGCACACGAAATCTCCAGCTCATATTGGTCATATTTGCTTCATGAAAAGATTTGAAAACCATATCTTCATATTTTCCTACATTTTAAATCAATTAAATGAATTAATATTAATAAAAAATTCAATTAATTAATTAAAAATAAGAAAATAAATCAATTTAAGCTCAATGGGTCGTGCATAGGCTTTGGATAAAGTTTCAAGAAGAAATTTGAGGCCCATTAGCAAAAATAAGGTATTTTGAGCAAAGTTGACTTTTGCAAATTCACAAAAATTTCCCAACTTCTCCAATGCATATCTTGCTCAATTTTGATCCTATGAACATGTTCTTGGACATTTTGGAAAGGTATTGAGGTCCTCTAACCAATGCCTTTGGTCCCATGTCATTTTGATTTACCAATCTCAAGTTATGGTCTTTGACTTAAAATTCCTTTTTGTTGACTTTTGAAATTGACCTATAATGTAGAAATTGATAACTTTTTGTGAGAGCATTTCTTGGACTTGGAATGTGAAGATGAATTGTAGGAAATGTCATCCCCTTCAAAATGAGCATTGGATGGGATTTTTCTGATGAACCATGAAAAAGTTATGCCCTGGTCAAGTTACAGTTGACTTTTCTACTATCCAAAAATAGTAACTTTTGCATCTTTGATGATTTTTGAGCCATCCTTGTGGAATCATGATCAAGACTTGATCAAATGATGATTGTGAGCTCAAAATAAGATGTTGACCAAAAGTTCTGACTTTTGATTGTAAAATGACCATTTTGCCCTTGTAGTTGACTGTAGTTCAGATAGGGCTTTTGACTGTGGAATTTGACCCTGTGAGTCTTGAGACTTGGCATGTAGATGCTTGACAATGTATATAGGCCTATGGGACTTGATTGGACCATTGAAAACCTCAAATTCTTTGAAGGAACCAAAACCCTAGTTTTGAACTGGCTTAGGAGGTGTTTGGACTGTGCAATCCTTGAGTAGTCTTGAACCATTTGGAGATGACTTCTTGATAAACCTTGAAGAATATAGGAGGGCAAATTTTGGGGTACAACAATTGCCCCTATTCAATCTTCTTAAACCCAAGGATGTAGATTGGCTTTTGTGCCTTTCGTGATCCGAAGGTGGAAGATGATTGAACACTAGAGTGCCCAGAAATTTGCACTCGCATAGTAGAGTATCAGCAGTGTGATATCGGGAATGGGCTTACAGATGCCGTTTGGAGATCTGACAGAACCTTGTCGGGAATGGGCTTATAGATGCCATTTGGAGACTATTGGTAGGTGGATGGGCTTATAGATGCCATTTGGAGATTGTCTGTTGAATTGTAATTTTGTAAGTTGAAAGAGGGAACCTGTGTAGGGTTACCTGATGATGAGCTCGTGTAAAACTGCATCTTGGAAAGAAGGAAACCTGTGTAGGGTTGACTGACGATGAGTCCGTGTAAAACTGCATCTTTGAAGGAAGGAAACCTGTGTAGGGTTGACTGACGATGAGCCTGTGTGAAACTGCATCTTTGAAGGAAGGAAACCTGTATAGGGTTTACTGATGACGAGTCCGTGTAAAACCGCATCTGGAGCTGAGAAGGGAACCTGTGTAGGGTTTACTGATGACGAGTCCGTGTAAAACTGCATCCCTGGAAATGGAAAGGGAACCAGTGTAGGGTCGCCTCATGATGAGTCCGTGTAAAACTGCATCCTGGAAGAAAGAAAACCTGTGTAGGGTTAACTGATAACGAGTCCGCGTAAGACTTCATCTTTGGAAAGAGAGAACCTGTGTGGGGTTTCTTGGTGACGAGTCCGTGTAAAACTACGTCTGGAGAGAGAGAACCTGTGTAGGGTTTCTTCGGGATAAGTTCGTGTAAAACTTCAGGATGAACCGGGGTAAGGTTATCTTGAGATAAGCCCGTGTAAGACTTTTGGAGGAATCGGGGTAAGGTTACTGTGAGATAAGCCCGTGTAAGACTTCTGGAGGAACCGGGGTAAGGTTACTTTGCGATAAGTCCGTGTAAGACTTCTGGAGGAACCGGGGTAAGGTTACTGCAGGATAAGTTCGTGTAAAACTTCTTGAGGAACCGGGGAAAGGTTACCTTGGGATAGGTCCGTGTAAGACTTTAGGAGGAACCGGGGTAAGGTTACCTTGAGGTAAGTTCGTGTAAAACTTCTTGAGGAACCGGGGTAAGGTTACCTTGGGATAGGTCCGTGTAAGACTTTAGGAGGAACCGGGGTAAGGTTACCTTGAGGTAAGTTCGTGTAAAACTTTAGGAGGAACCATGGTAAGGTTACCTTGGGATAAATCCGCGTAAGACTTCCGGATGAACCGGGGTAAGGTTACTTTGCGATAAGTCCGTGTAAGACTTTGCCTTGGAACTGAGGAGGAACCTGTGTAGGGTTACCTTGATGATGAGCCCATGTAAAACTACATCTGAAGTTAAGAAGGAGGAACCGGTGTAGGGTTTCCTGATGATGAGTCCATGTAAAACTACATCTGAAGTTTGAGAAGGAACCGGTGTAGTGTTTCCTGATGATGAGTCCGTGTGAAACTACATCTGAGATTGAGAAGGAACCGGTGTAGGGTTTCCTTGATGATGAGCCCGTGTAAAACTACATCTGAAGTTGAGAGGGAACCGGTGTAGGGTTTCCTGATGGATGATCAAGTAGATAATTGTCCTGTTTGGTTTCAGATATTAACCCACGATCAGTCGTCCATAGAATTTTCCTGGCTTGTTACCGGTGTTGATCTGGAACTGTAAAGGTAGATGGTAATCATCTTTTGATTGACCTTTTCCTGAAAAGGCAAAACGTTAGCTGTATGCAATGTCATGATGCATGAATTGCATGATATTAAGATGTTCTCATGACTAAATGAGATTTATGGTGTGTGATGCGTATGCATGTCATAATGTATGAAGATGTGACGTTCATGAATGTATTTTTGTCTAGGAAAATAAATCCTTGACGAATGCCGGGAGTTTGAATCCTGGGCTGATGTTGAAGAGTAGAGTTCTTCGTTTCCGCTGGGGATGATGATTGCAAGAATAAACCGGTAGGAGAAGATGACTCCGTTGGGGAATAAACCCGATGGAGAGATTACTCTGCGGGGAATGCTCTGTGGGAAGAGATACTTCGCTGAGGTTTTGATGAGAACTCTGCTGGGGATATCGTTGATAAGTTTATGTTGGGGAATTTGATGAACTCCACTGGGGGATAGGAAGAACTTCGCCGAGGACGGTCTTTCCGTGGTAATTAGCTGAGGATAACCCAGTTATAGGCTCTGGTGGGGGATAACCTCTGAATATGGCCGGGGACGCATTCGTACTCTGCCGGGGACAAGCTTCCAAAATCTACTGGGGATAAGCTTCCAAAATCTACTGGGGAGATGATTCAACTCTCCTGGGGAAACTTTTTGGACTGCACTGAGGAAATGGCTCCACTGGATGTCTGTATTCCGCCGGGGAACAATCTTATATTAAGACTGTCGGGGATGCTTTCTTAGGAACATCTGTATACTCCGCTGGGGAATGTTGAGATATTCTGGGGGTACCCAACTTCCTTAAGGCTGACAATAGGCTAACTCTGCTTGGGGAGAGTATCGCTGACTTGCTAGGGATACTGTGCCTTGTTAGGGCTGACGGGAGACCAACTCTGCTCGGGGAGAGAGCATGGCTGACTCTTGTCTTACTCTGCGGTGAGTGAAGGTATCTTGGTCAGTTCTTCAGCTGAATCTACCTTTGTACCTGGTGAGCAAAGCAGCTGTACAGTTCGGACAATTCTTATTGCCCCAGTTTCTGTGGGAGAAGGTACCTGTGGTGGTGCTTGATAATTGCCGATTTGACAAATCTTCTTCTGGTAGGCAAGTGACAAGATGCCGGGACATAGTCGTACGCTTTTGGTCCTTAACTTTTGCCTGGACCGCCTTTTCGGGTTTTCAGTCCACCGGGATACCCATTTTTGCCCAAGCCGCCTTTTCAGGTTTTCGACTTGCCAGGTGTACAAATTTTTTCATTTTCATCCCTTATTTTTGCCTAGGCCAGTCGACCTAGCGGGTCTTTGATTATGCGTAGTATTTTTTTCGACTATGTCCACGCTCTCAGAGTGCAAGGAGTTGTCACTGTCAGTAGTGTGGAGTTGTCAGACTACCAGAAGATCTTCGTTTGATCGTGCCAGATTCGTTGCTGGAATTCCTGTCCAATGCCCCAAGTGACTCAGGCGGAGATCTGCCTCTGGCTCTTTGGCATTTGAGAGATTCTCTGAATCTTGACTTGACTGCCCCAGATCATGGACAATGATCATGCCGTGCCCCTTGACTGGAAGTGTTTTCCCACTTGATGTGACCCTGTTGTTGAGAAGATTTTTGTTCACTGGATATTCGTCGTGCGCATTTCTATGCTGTTTGAACAAATAGTCATATGCAAACAATGTTATATCAGGAATGCAAAGCTTATGTCTGTCTTGAAGTTTTCGAAAATGCATTTTTCAGTAAAACAAGCAAATTTTGTAAAATGTGATGTCAACTCAAGATTTTACAGCGAGCCTTAAGGAGTCAGGATACCTTTGGTAACAGTATGCTTTCGAACTAACCCATGCTTCAGCTAGGACTTTTAAGGGTTATAACGTGGTATGGTTCACGGTTTAAGAAACAAAGGATAAAGGCTCAAATTTTATTTGTACCCACCCGTTCTTCGTGATGTTCTTCGATCCTAAACTCAGCTAATCTTGCATTAGACCTTGTTTGATTCTTTGCTTGATATTCCAATTATGGTTCAGATGTTGACAATTTATTTTGAATAGGCAGTCATTTTTTTTGTTGAGGGTTTGTAGGACCTCTTTCTTTTCGATTTCGTTATCCCTGTTTTTTGTCTGAACTGTTTCTTTTGTGATCACAGTCAGCGGGATGCCCCAGTTTTTGTAAGTCTCCTTCATAGGTTTTGACTTATTGGGCTTTTATTTCTGCGAAATGATGACTGCCTGTCTTTATGATTATTCAGAACCATCACTGTCTTTTGTTTCAAAAGGACTTCTTTTGATGTCATTCGTTATGCACTTGGATCAACTGAGAGAACTACCCTGCCCTAGGTTATGATTAAGGGTTTTTAATTTTTGAAAAGAAAAACTCCTACTTCTTTGGCTCGAAGGGGTTGACGAGGGATTATCTTCCTTATAACTCCAGTGTTTAGGGTTTGAAACAATGCCTGTACCTCATCAGCGGGGTCTGTTCAAAAGCATACTGTAGATTGTGGTATCGTTTTCGTCATCCTCCCTCAAGAGGCTTAGAATTTTCAATCGAGAGTTGAACATCAAAAAGATAAAAGCAGTTTTAAGCATAGTGAACATAATTACTTCAAAACAGACACGTGTAATGCATTAATGAAATAACAACGTTTGACATGAATATTGTTTGAATAAGCAAAGAAAAATACAACTTGAACATTCGAATGAACAAAAGTTTCTCAATCCTAGCCATGTTTTGGCAAGGGAGCAGTGATCACATTAGGAGTCTCAGCAGGCTCGAATTCGATCTCCTTAGCATCGATCATATTCTGAATCTTGTATTTCAGCGCCCAACAATCCTCAGTATCATGCCCCGGGCTACCAGAATGATAAGCACACCTCGCATCTGGGTTGTAGTTTGGAGAAGAGGTCTTGGGATTTGCAGGAGGGTTGATCATCGCAATCAGATTCATTTTCAACATGTGCTGCAATGCTTGTGACAATGGCATGTTGATGTTGGTGAATTGTCTTTTAGGCTCGTCCGGCCTTCGCTGATTTCCCTTTTGCTGTTGTCGGCATGGTGTAGAGCCAGAGATCATGACTGCCACTGCATGTTGGTCACGACGACTCTTTTGACTGTATGTAGCATTGGACTCTTTCTTCCCAGTGTAAGGCTTTTTGTGAGTATCAGAAGGTGTAGCTTCTTGAATCTTCCCAGCCTTGATACCAGCTTCAATTCTTTCCCCAGTCAAGATAAGGTCTGTAAACCCAGCAGAAGAATTCCCAATCAGATGGTTGAAGAAAGGACCAGACAGGGTCCCCAAGAACATATCAACGAGCTCACGGTCAGTTAGAGGTGGCTGCACCCTTCCAGCAAGGTCTCTCCACTTTTGCACATACTCCTTGAATCCTTCACCCATCCCTAGTGACATACCCTGGAGTTGGGTACGCGTAGGAGTGAGGTCGGAATTATACTGATATTGCTTATAAAATGCAGTAGCCAAGTCCTCCCAGTTACGAATGCTGGCTCCATCTAGCTGATAGAACCATTCGAGTTGAGTCCCTGAAAGACTATCCTGGAAGAAATGGATCCATAGATTCTTGTCAGCAGTGTAAGGTTGGATCTTCCTTACATATGATCTGAGATGCAGCTTAGGACAGGAAGCCCCGCCGTATTTTGCAAAAGCAGGTGCTTTGAATTTGTGAGGGATCACTACCCCAGAGGATAGACCTAGATCTTCGAAGTCCAGGCCGGGAACCTTCTGTATTTCCATGGCGCTCAGACGGTCTTCCAGCTGTTTGTATTTATCCTCAGCAGGAGGATACTGTTCATCATTGAAATCCGTCTCGTTGTCGGAGACCACGGGACTAGGAACCCTCCTCTCTTGGGGACTGTCTTTACCCACAGATGAGGTAGTCAGCTCAGCCTCATTTGGGAGTCCATCCCCAGATATGCGTCTAGTGTTGAACAAAACAGTCCTCTTCTTCTTCTTCCTCTCTTTCAGAATCAGAGTTTTCAAGTCCTGTTGACCCTGGGCTAGGCTCATAACCAACTCCTGGAACTGGGCATTCTGGGCCTGGAGGGCCTTGATAGCTTGTTCATTGGATGATTCAGGATTCATGATGATTGCTGAAATAAACAGCGAAGAAGATAAGTGACCTGTCAAAAGGGTACCTGCAATGATATGTATGATATGCATGCAATGTTTTCAAGGATCTCGCGGGGGTAAACAAGAAAATTTGTTAGAATTTGAATTTTGTAGCTTGATTGAAGGAACTGCATATTGTTGAGAGTCCTTCTTTAAGAGTCAAAGCTCACCATATCCAGTGGGTCATAGCCCCTGACTCAAGTTATCGTGCTTGGATTTCTGGACAACCTTGGTTAGAGGAAAATAAATCCCCTTTGCCCCTTGCTAGACATTTGGTTCATCATGACCTGCATCATAAACCCTTGAGATCCTTGAAATGGGTTAGTCCTTATGCAGGATGCATGCAATGGTATGATGGTATGATGTTATGCTATGCATGGAGTGACATAAGTAAACCCTGTTATAAGCCCAGATTAAGGACTGTAAACAAAACCTGCAAGGAACCCGTGTTGCCAGATAACAAGTACATGCAAGTAATTTGAAGGCACACAAGTCACACAGAGAGCCCTTAGAGTTTAGGCCAGCATGAAGTTTAGGTACTACCCTCTTTCAGTTTCGTTGGTTAAGACCTGTCCTAGAAAATAGTAACCGGGTTCTAGAGGATCTCAATATCACTGACTACCCTCAATCGGTCATAACTCCAGCATCGCAATCTTTTCTTGCGGCCAGAACCATCGCGATAGTTTAGCCTCAATGAGTGTAGCATACTGCTACTGTTCTATGGCCAAGTTGGGTCAATTTAGGGTTCTAAGGTCGGTTGGTGCTTAATGACTCCTCAGAAGACCCATATTCTCCTCGTTGTAACACAAGGGATATCGGTACAGACCAAGGTGTCACACCAACGTAGCCACTGCTTCACCCGTGTCGGTCTACGCCGGATAGGTCCCTCACAGCTTATGCTACCTAAAGGGTATTCCCCAGATCCGGGTTAGGATCTATGAAACTCCGATGCAAGCCCACAATATTAAAGCAATCAAGGCAAGCAATTGAAAACAAGAGTGGTATAATCCTAAGGTACACCTCACTTATTCAGTATCCCCAGCAGAGTCGCCAGTTCTGTGATCGGTGGAAATAGAACTGACTGTTTTAAAGCTGGTTCGTGAAATGTCGCAATAAGCAAGAGTCGCCACCGCCTTTTATGTTCTCCAACAAGGAAAGGACAAAAGCACAGCAAAATTCCTTTTCGAGATGTTTCTCGGTTCGGGAGGTAGATTATAGAAAGGGAAGGTGTTAGCACCCTTTCTATCCGTGGTTATCCACGGGCTCTTAGGTACTTGCTCACTATGTTTTCAAAAATTGTTTGCTTTTCGAGTGTTTGTGGGTTTTGAAAAAGTTTAGTTTGAAAAACTTCTAGGTAACTCTTGTATCAGTCCTCAAGAGTGTATGAAGTGTTTGTTTGAAAACTTTTTGAAAGTGTAGGTGCGAAAAGATGTTTTTTTTTGAAAGAGCAAGTACCCAGGAGAAATCTACCTACTCTAAGGAATTAGGCTGTGTAAGAGTCCTTTAGACAGTACTATCCCACTATTGAGAAGTAGGTAGCACCGTCGTTGGAGTTATTTGGGTCAATTCAATTATGAGGGACATGTGTGGTCACCGAAGCAATAGTAGGACGCCTTAGCGGTAACCCTAATATCCTAGATCCTTTTTATCCGAGGCAACCGTTTCGAGGCAACTGGATCTTTAGACAGGAGGGCGACCTCTAAAACACCCTATACTTGACGACCACGTCGAGGCAACCAGTGAGGCGTACCCTAGAAGTGGCATGTGCATGTGTGTCAGGTTTCAGTTTATGTTTATCTTTGAACATGCATCATTGTGAGCTACGGGTTAATTTTATTTGTCATACAAGTCTTGTCATGCATAATTAACAGTTCAATAATTTACGGGAAATAAAGTGCGGAAAGGTAAACCTACGCTATTACAAGGCGCGGGTCTATACATCGCCAAAAACATAACCCGTTTGGAAAATAAATGCGAGAAAATAAAAGAAAGCGATAAAAGCCTAATTAACTATTACATCCTCAGAAACAGTTACATCAATATAATCAAATAAACAATGAATTAAAAATATGCGCGCGAAAGAATATAATCGGGACGTCCTTAGGGTTTTGACCCTTTTTGAGAAAAGAAAGTAATTTGTCCTTTTTGCAATTAATGAAATATTAAACCTAATAACTAATTAATTAATTAATTAATTAAAGAAAAAGTATTTTTGTGTTTTTTATGTTTTAATGAAAATAAAAAGAAAAGAAATTAAAAGTCAAGAAAACCCTAATTCTAAGTTTATTTTATTTATTATGAAAAAAGATTAAAGTTAACCTAATTTAACTAAATTAATTAATTTACATTTTATTTACAAAAATAATTATTAATAGTGAAAATAATAAATAATAAAAATAAACAATATTTTAAGTTTCTGATTTTATTATGAAAAATAACTTATGAATTAATTAAATAATAGTAATAATAATTATTAAAGAAAATAAAAAGAAAGAAAATAAAAAAGAAATAGAAACCAGGGGGGTTGATGGACCCATTGGAGGTGAATTTGCAGATTTCAGGCCCTATTGATGTGCAAGCCTTGTTTGACTTTGGGAATTGGTTAGGTACGCGTTGACCAGGAATACCATAGTCCTTCCATCTAGACCATTAGATTGATGTTAGTGGCCGCTTGGCAAGCTGATGCTTGGAGCGCATGGTGGACCTCATTGGGAATCCTGCACGTGAACATGTTATGAAAAACAATAGAATTATTTTGGGTGGACCTGGGAATCGAACCCAGGTCCCAAGGCACTTTGCACGCTTCCTCCAACCACTCAGCCAACGTGTTCCAATCGTTAATGAAATAAACAACAATGATTATATAAGGAAACCAACAAATATGCTGAAAAAAGAAAAACACGCGCCCTTTATTTGAACGAACCAGTAGCATGTCACCACATCTTCATCTCTTTCGTTAGCCTGCAAAAAACACAATTACATAGCGGGGGTTTTTAACCCCCACAAAACAGGACGACAAAAAATAGCGATTAGGCGTAGGTTAAACATAAATTGTTCGCGACATATCCATTGAATTCGTTTGGTCTCAACGAGTTTAACCATGGGTCTTAGAAGGCTTGATTTTTCCTATGCTGAAAAGCCCTAATCTGGAAGCTTGGAAAACCTAGAATTCGTTCATGGCAACTTTTGATTTAAGATATCTTAATCCAATTGACTTATGCCAAAAGCTTTGTATGATTGCTAGCAACACAAAACACACAGTAAATCATGTTAATGATGCATAATTTTGGAGTTACGAATCTGAAAAAGTTAAGTAAACCGTGAGTTCGTGTATGGTGATTTCTTAAGCTTTGGCGCTTGGCTTCGATTGCAAAAGGTTTCTGAGTGTCCCAGCAAGGTGTTTGAATCCTTAAATTGCCTTGAAAGGGCCTAGAACCTGGAAAACAGTTTTGGCTTTTTCTTGATTTTTTGAATATGGTTATGGCTTTGTGCAACAGCTTTTTCACGTGAACAACATTAGGGGTGGCTTGCTTGCATATATGGGAATAGAATTAGGTTAAGTCTTGGCCCAAAGATCCATTGAATTCATGTTTTCAATATTTGATTTTCAATCAAATATTTTTCAATCTTTTTGATTGAGAAAACTTGCCAAAATTGGATATTCTTGTCTCTTTGATTGGCACACGAAATCTCCAGCTCATATTGGTCATATTTGCTTCATGAAAAGATTTGAAAACCATATCTTCATATTTTCCTACATTTTAAATCAATTAAATGAATTAATATTAATAAAAAATTCAATTAATTAATTAAAAATAAGAAAGTAAATTAATTTAAGCTCAATGGGTCGTGCATAGGCTTTGGATAAAGTTTCAAGAAGAAATTTGAGGCCCATTAGCAAAAATAAGGCATTTTGAGCAAAGTTGACTTTTGCAAATTCACAAAAATTTCCCAACTTCTCCAATGCATATCTTGCTCAATCTTGATCCTATGAACATGTTCTTGGACATTTTGGAATGGTATTGAGGTCCTTTAACCAATGCCTTTGGTCCCATGTCATTTTGATTTACCAATCTCAAGCTATGGTCTTTGACTTAAAATGCCTTTTTGTTGACTTTTGAAATTGACCTATAATGTAGAAATTGATAACTTTTTGTGAGAGAATTTCTTGGACTTGTAATGTGAAGATGAATTGTAGGAAATGTCATCCCCTTCAAAATGAGCATTGGATGGGATTTTTATGATGAACCATGAAAAAGTTATGCCCTGGTCAAGTTACAGTTGACTTTTCTACTGTCCAAAAATAGTAACTTTTGCATCTTTGATGATTTTTGAGCCATCCTTGTGGAATCATGATCAAGACTTGATCAAATGATGATTGTGAGCTCAAAATAAGATGTTGACCAAAATTTCTGACTTTTGACTGTAAAATGACCATTTTGCCCCTACAGTTGACTGTAGTTCAGATATGGCTTTTGACTGTGGAATTTGACCCTGTGAGTCTTGAGACTTGGCATGTAGATGCTTGACAATGTATATAGGCCTATGGGACTTGATTGGACCATTGAAAACCTCAAATTCTTTGAAGGAACCAAAACCCTAGTTTTGAACTGGCTTAGGAGGTGTTTGGACTGTGCAATCCTTGAGTAGTCTTGAACCATTTGGAGATGACTTCTTGATAAACCTTGAAGAATATGGGAGGGAAAATTTTGAGGTACAACCCACTATATTCAAACTGCTTTCATTTTTTGTGATGTTCAACTCTCGATAAAACAATTCTAAACCTTTTGAGGGAGGATGACGAAAACGATACCACGATCTTTATAGTATGCTTTTGAATAGACCCCGCTGATGAGGTACAGGCATTGTTTCCAATCCTAAACAGTGGAGTAATAAGGAAGATAATCCTTCGTCAACCCCTTTGAGCCAAAGAAGTTGGAGTTTTTCTTTTCGAAAATTAAAACCCTTAATCATAACCTGGGGCAGGGTAGTTCTCTCAGCTGATCCGGGTGCACAATGAATGACATCAAAGGAGTCCTTCCAAAACAAAAGACAGTGATGGTTCCGAATAATCATAAAGACATGCAGTCATTATCTCTCAAAACAAAAGCCCAACAAGTCAAAACCTATGAAGGAGACTTACAAAAAACTGGGGCATCCCGCTAACTGTAATCACAAAAGAAACAGTTCAGGCAAAAAATAGGGATAATGAAATCAAAAAGAAAGAGGTCCTACAAACCATCAACAAAAAAAAAGAAAAAGAAATGGCTGCCTATTCAAAATAAACTACCAGTATCCGAACCATCACTGGTATATCAGAGCAAAGACTCAAACAAGGTCTAACGCACGATTAGCTGAGTTTAGGATCGAAGAACATCACGAAGAGCGGGTGGGTACAAATATACTTTGAGCCTTTATCCTTTGTTTCTTGAACCGTGAACCAGGCCATGTTATAACCCTTAAAAGTCCTAGCTGAAGCATGGGTTAGTTCGAAAGCATACTGTTACAATGGTATCCTGACTCCTGTAGGGCTCGCTGATAAAATCCTGAGTTGACATCACACTTTACAAAAATTCACTTGTTTTATTAAAAACTGCATTTTCAAAAACGTCAAGACAGACATAAGCTTTGCATTCTTGAAATAATATTGCTTGCATATGACTATTTGTTCAAACAACAGAGAAATTCGCACGAAGAATATCTAGTGAAGAAAAGCACTTCCAATCAAGGGGAACAGAATGATCATGGTCTATCATCTGGGGCAGTCCAGTCAAGATTCAAGGAATCTCTCAAAATGCCAAATAGCCAGGGGCAAATCTCCATCTGAATTAATTGGGGCATTGGACATGAATTCCAGCAACGAATCTTGCATGATCAAACGAAGATCTTCTGGTAGTATGGCAACACCACACTATTGACAGTGACAACTCCCTGCATTCTGAGAGCACGAACATAGTCGAAAAAATACTACGCACAATCAAAGACCCGCTAGGTTGACACACCTAGGCAAAAATAAGGGCTTCCCGGCGAACCAAAATGGTTCGGGCAAAAATAAGGGATGAAAATGAAAAAATATGTACACCCGGCAAGTCGAAAACCTGAAAAGGCGGCTTGGGCAAAAATGGGTATCCCGGTGGACTGAAAACCCGCAAGGGCGGTCCAGGCAAAAATTAGGGATCAAAGCATACGACTATGTCCCGTCATCCCATCACTTGTCTACCAGAAGAAGATTTGTCAATCAAGCACCTCCACAGGTACCTTCTCCCACAGAAGCTGGGGAAATAGGAATCATCCGAACTGTACAAGCTGCTTTGTCCTCCAGGACCAGGATACCCTCACTCACCGCAGAGTAAGACAAGATTCAACAATACTCTCCAAGCAGAGTGGGTCTCCCGTCAGCCCTAACAAGGCACAGTATCCCCAGCAAGTCAGCAACACTCTCCCCAAGCAGAGTTAGTCTACTGTCAGCCTTAAGGAAGTTGGGTATCCCTAGTAAATATCAACATTCCCCAGCGGAATATGCAGACATTCCTCAACAAGCGTCCCCGGCAGTCTTAATATAAGATTGTTCCCTGGCGGAATACCAGACATCCCAGTGCAGCCATTCCCCAGTGCAGTCCAAAGTTTCCCCAGGAGAGTTGAACCATCTCCCTAATAGATTCTGGAAGCTTATCCCCAGTAGATTCTGGAAGCTTATCCCCAGTAGATTCTGGAAGCTTATCCCCAGTAGATTCTGGAAGCTGGTCCCCTGCAGAGTACATGCATCTCTCCCCGACCATGTTCAAAGGTTATTCCCCACCAGAGCCTATAACTGGGTTATCCTCAGCTAATTACCACAGAAAGATCGTCCTCGGCGAAGTTCTTCCTATCCCCCAACGGAGTTCATCAAATTCCCCGACATAACTTATCAACGGAATCCCCAGCGGAGTTATCATCAAAATCGCAGTGAAGTATCTCTTCCCACAGAGTAATTCCCCGCAGAGTAATCTCTTCATCAAGTTTATTCCCCAACAGAGTCATCTTCTCCTACCGGTTTATTCTTGCAATCATCTTTGTTCATCATCCCCAGCGGAGACGAAGAACTCTATTCTTCAACATCAGCCCAGGATTCAACAAACTTCCCGACATTCGTCAAGGATTTATTTTCCCAGATGAAAATACATTCATAAACATCACATTGTCATACATCATGATACATGCATATATGCATCATATCATACAATCTCATTTATGTTGAGAACATCATTGCTTGATCCATATCATGCATTGCATACGACTGACCTTTACCTTTCAGGAAAGATGCAGTTAAACGCTAAATCCGGTCAAAGAAGACAAAGCCGGTCAAAAAAGACAAATCCAGTCAAAAAAGACAAATTCAGGAAAAGACAAATCACGTTAAGTCGATTCCTAAAGATTTTTCTGGTGCAAACCCGTCGTTAAAGACAACCTGTCATTGAAGACAACTCGTCAGTGAAGACAACTCGTCAGTAAAGACAACTCGTCATTAAAGACAACCCGTCGTTAAAGACAACCTGTCGTTAAAGACAACCCGTCGTTAAAGACAACTCGTCAGTGAAGACAACCCGTCATTGAAGACAATCCGTCATTAAAGACAATCCGTCGTTAAAGACAACCCGTCGTTGAAGACAACTTGTCATTGAAGACAACCCGTCATTGAAGACAATCCGTCATTGAAGACAACCCGTCATTGAAGACAATCCGTCATTGAAGACAACCCGTCGTTGAAGATAACTCGTCATTAAAGACAACCCGTCATTAAAGACAACCCGTCATTAAAGACAACCCGTCATTAAAGACAATCCGTCATTGAAGACAACCCGTCATTAAAGACAACCCGTCATTAAAGACAACCCGTCATTAAAGACAACCCATCATTGAAGACAACCTGTCCATGAAGACAACCCGTTAATAAAGACAACACGTCAATAAAGACAACCCGTCCATAAAGACAATCCGTTAAAAGAGACAACTCGTCAAAGAAGACAAAACCTCCCCCGGTTCAGTTAAATCAGTTTCTAAAGATTTTTCTGAGATAACATGTCAGCAGAGACAACCCATCAACTTTTGGAATTCCAGATTCGATACCTGTATCTAGCCAGGGCATATCTGCATGAAGAGTTTAAAGATCAACCCCTGTAACAGGCCAGGAAATTATATTTCTTTCTCGGGTACGCAAGTTCTCGCTAAGGAATCTCTTACGCGATCGACACCCCGGATGGCATCTTTAAGCCCATCTCCACAACTATCCATTACATTTCCAAATGGCATCCATAAGCCCATTCACGACAGGATTTTGTCACATCTCCAGATGGCATCTATAAGCCCATCCTCCCATCCATCATCTCTCCAAATGGCATCTGTAAGCCCATTCCCGACATCGCCTTTCTGATACTACACTATGTGAGTGCAAATTTCTGGGCACTCTAGTGTTCAATCATCTTCCACCTTCGGATCACGAAAGGCACGCAAGCCAATCTATATCCTCAGGTCTAAGAAGATTGAACAGGGGCAACTGTTGTACCCCAAAATTTGCCCTCCCATATTCTTCAAGATTTATCAAGAATCATCATTCAAATGGTTCAAGATTTCCCAAGGGTTGCACAGTCCAAACATCTCCTAAGCCAGTCAAAATTATGGTTTTGGTTCTTTCAAGGAATTTGAGGTTTTAAATGGCTCAAACAAGTATCATATGCCTATATACATTGTCAAGCATCTACATGTCAAGTCTCAAACCTCACAATGCCAGTTTGCACAATCAAAAGCCCTATTTGCTTCACAATCAACTATAGAGGTAAAATGGTCATTTTACAGTCAAAAGTCAGAATTTTTGGTCAACATCTTATTTTGAAGCCCCAATCATCATTTTATCAAGTCTTGATCATGATTCCACACAAATGGCTCAAAAATCATCAAAGATGCAAAAGTTGCTATTTTTGGACAGCTGAAAAGTCAACTATAACTTGACCAAGGCATAACTTTTTCATGGTTCATCAGAAAAATCCCATCCAATTCTCATTTTGAAGGGGATGACATTTACTACAACTCATATTCACATTCCAAGTCCAAGAAATCCTCTCACAAAAAGTTATCAATTTCTACATTATAGGTCAATTTCAAAAGTCAACAAAAATGCACTTTAAGTCAAAGACCATAACTTGAGATTGGTAAATCCAAATGACATGGGACAAAAGGCATTGGTTAGAGGACTTCAAGACCTTTCCAAAATGTCCAATAACATGTTCATATGATCAAAATTGAGCAAGATATGCATTGGAGAAGTTGGGAAATTTTCATGAATTTGCAAAAGTCAACTATCCTTAAAACTTCAATTTTTGACAAAAGGGCCCACTTTCTTCCACTTGATTCAGCCTTGTCATGCCACACACGTGTCCCATGATTAATTTCAGGATCAAACATTTATTTTTCCATTTTATTTAATTTTTATTGATTTAATTCATTTTAAATCCATAATAATTCAAATAAAATCTAAAAATCAATGGAATAACATCTTTGTGATTTTAATAGCTTTTATATGTCATATGCCAGCTAACCAATTCGTGCTAAGCCTTTTTTGTGCATAAAATCTTAGATTTGCTTCAAATTTGGAAAGGTTTTCAATGGTGGTCAACAAAATCTCAAAACTTCAATACACAAAGATACAAGCCCATATTTTGACCTAGACTGCTTGCCTTATACATATACAAGTAACCTAAACCTAATTCACGACCTGAGAATTGCTAAAGCGGCCAAACCATAAACGGAAAAAGCTTGGAAAAAAGAGAATTCAAATTCTTGGTAAAAGCTTGTTTCAATCAAAAAACTCAACGTAGAGTGCTTGCCTACCATCCCCTGAAGCGATTGGCATAAGAACCAAGTCCTCTCATCGCCTGAAACGCTCTGTAAGTTGTCCTGAACTTAGCTCTGAACATGAGATTATAAATCTGTTTTCTTGCGTCTTTTTGCCAAAATATTGATATATTCTTGATCATGGCATGATTTCCAACCTTTCTCCAATATTTAATTTCATTCTTGTAGCCTGTATAGCCATGCCCGAAGCTAGGGTTTTGTCTCTTTGTTTTTAGGTGTTTTTATTATAGGCAAAATCAGGATAAGCTATGGCCATGGATGGACTTAGGAGAACAAGGCGAGCAAGACGAGGGTTTTGGTTTGTGTTTTCGTGACCTAGAGACCATTGTAGGATGAGGACGCGGATTTTGTTACGGACTAGAATCCGCAGGAAATAATCAGGTGGTTCAAGGAAGAAGATGACCACGCATCCTCTTCCCACCGGCCCATTCAAACAGCGCGCCATTTGTTTTATTTTTTTAACACATTAATTATTTATTGCATATAATAATCAGGGTTTGTTTTATCAACAGCAAAGCGCCACAACTCAGTTGGTGAACGTATCATTGAATTGTCCCTTGGGACCTGGGTTCGAATCCCAGGTCCCCCAAAAATCTTGTTGCCTTTATTTTTCAGGTGTTCTTGTGAGGCTTTCCAAAGAGGGTCCATCATACACCTCATAAATCAGTGCGCTAAGTGGCCTCAAACCCAGATCCAATGGCCTAGAGTGGATGACCACCATGTACCCAGTCAACACGTGCCATGGAGAAGTCAGAAAGTCAAACCAGGCTTGAGGAATTGGGCTTCAAAGTTCTAGAAAACACCTCCTAACCTGGCCAGAACCCCCTTGGTTCATTCCTTTTTTTCTTTTTATTTTATATTTTCTAGTTTATTTATTAATTATTTTTCTAATTATTATTATTATCACTAAAATTAACATAATTAATTTTTCACAATAAAAATTCAGAAAAAACCAAAAAATGTAAATATTTTATTTATTATTATTAATTTCACTTTAGTTTAATTATTTTGTAAATAAACACTAACTTAAATTAATTTAGTTTAATTAGGTTTAATTTTAATTTTCTTTTACAATAAATAAATAAATTAGACTTAGGTTTTTTACTAACTTTTAACCATATTTTCCTTTTTATTTTATTTTCATTAAAATATAAAAAACACAAAAAATACTTTTTCCTTTTAATTATTTAATTAATTAGTAAATTAGGTTTAATATTTAATTTAATTGCAAAAAGGACCAAATTCAATTCTTTTCTCAAAAAGGGTCAAAACCCTAAGGACGTCCCAACTCAATCTTTCGCGCGCATATTTATTTTAATTCATTATATTTACGTATCTGCTCCGAGAATGTAATAGTTAATTAGGGCTTTTACCGCTTTCTTTTATTTTCTCGCAATTTATTTTTTCCAAAGGGTTTGTTTTTGGCGATGTATATACCCGCGCCTTGTAATAGCGTAGATTCAATTTTCCGCAATTTACCTTCCGCAAATTATTAACTGTTAATTATGCATGCAAGATTTGCTTGAAAATTAAAACCAACTCATAGCTCACAAATACACGTGTAAAGATAATATGAACTGAAATTTGACACACATGCACATGCCACTCCTAGGGTACGCCTCACTTGGTTGCCTCGACGTGGTCATCAAGTATAGGGTGTTTTAGAGGTCGCCCTCCTGTCTAAAGATCCAGTTGCCTCGAAACGGTTGCCTCGGATAAAAAGGGATCTAGGACATTAGGGTTACCGCTAAGGCGTCCTACTATTGCTTTGGTGACCACACATGTCCCTTATAATCGAATTGACCCGAATAACTCCAACGACGGTGCTACCTACTTCTCAATAGTGGGATAGTACTGTCTAAAGGACTCTTACACAACCTAATTCCTTAGAGTAGGTAGATTTCTCCTGGGTACTTGCTCTTTCAAAACAAAACAAACCTTTTCGCACTCACACTTTCAAAAAGTTTTCAAACAAATACTTCATACACTCTTGAGGACTGATACAAGAGTTACCTAGAAGTTTTTCAAAACAAAACTTTTTCAAAACCCACAAACACAAGAAAAGCAAACAATTTTTGAAAACATAGTGAGCAAGTACCTAAGAGCCCGTGGATAACCACGGATAGAAAGGGTGCTAACACCTTCCCTTTCTATAATCTACCTCCCGAACCGAGAAACATCTCGAAAAGGAATTTTGTTGTGCTTTTGTCCTTTCCTTGTTGGAGAACATAAAAGACGGTGGCGACTCTTGCTTACCGCGACATTTCGCGAACCAGCTTTAAAACAGTCAGTTCTATTTCCACCGATCACAGCATGCAAAGGTGATCTAAACCCTAAGGTTACTCCACTTTTAAAGTTATCCCCAACATAGTCGCCAGTTCTGTGATACGGTGGGAGAACTGAATTGAGGTTTTGCTTTTGTGTTCGCAAATGTTTCGGTTTAGCAAGAGTCGCCACCGACTTTTTATTTTATCCTAAGGAAAGGTCAAAAAGCACAGGAAAGACCTTTGAGATGTTTTCTTGGGTTCGGGGAGTAGATTATGAAAAGGGAAGGTGCAAGCACCCTTTTCATCCATGGTTATCCATGGGCTCTTAGTTACTTGTTTAGATCACTTGCTTTGCTTTTCAATTGTTTGAAATGGTGCTTTTCAATTGTTTGAAATGGTGCTTTGTGTGTGGTTTTGAAAGATGTTTTGAAAAGAGGCCATCGTTGTGGAAACCTTTGGAATGATTCTTGTTTGAATGTATACAAAGGTGTTTTTGTCTTTTGAAAAGATTTCAATGTTTTAAAAGTTTGTTTTGGGAAATGTTTTGAAATTGTGTTGTGAAGTGTGTTTGAAAATAGCAAGGATGTTTTTGCAAGCTTTTTGATCATGTAACTAAGAGCTATCTACCCTATTTTACTCAAAGATCTTTCTTATATTTTTAACCCTTTTGACAGTGTTGTTTCACCATTGTATTTGGTGAACAACCTTGTGTTAGGATGTTAAATGGGACAGGCGCGGGTTATCGTATAGACCATGATAACAATTGTGTTAAGTATCTTTGGCAATTTTCTTGAGGGACTTGATCATTTTTGTTTAGGCAACCAAGATAGCGTCATAGAGGGACTATGATCTTTTGTTTTGCCAAAGTACTCAACATGCATACCATGGCCCATTTTTGAAGGCAACAAGTGGATTGTAACCCTAGGGGTGCAAGTGTGCATTGTGTTTGATTTTCATGCATTTTTATCTTTGATTAGGTCAAGCTATTTGTTGATTTTGATTTTGCATACAAACCCTAATTCTCTAATCATG